>VZQC01002668.1:0-18372 GCA_009823505.1 Rhizomys pruinosus
TTTTGCTATCACAAAAATTTTTTTTTTTTTTTTCTACCCCTGCCTCTTTTTTTTTTTTTTTTGATCTTTTTGTGGCAGGGTCTCCCCGGTAGCCCCCCTGTCCCTGGAGCTCAATCTGTAGACCAGGGTGGCCCTTGAACCCACAGATCCGCCTGCCTCTGCCTCCCGAGTGCTCGGATTAATTAAAAGGCGTGGCGCCCACCACGCTGGCTATGCCCTTATTTGGTCTTTCCTTTTGGTTTTTTCTCTCCCTTATCAGAGTTTTGAGACATAGCCTCGTTAAAATGTTTTTCGGTGGTTTTGGAATGGGATAGTGACTTGTGGGGCGGGCTCAGTCTGTCCCACTGGGAGATGCTGCAAGATGACGAGCGCCGGGCACCTGGGCCGCCCAGTGAGCTCCTTGGCATAGCCCGGCCCCTGGGGAACTCGAGCTGGTACTCTGGCAGGGGGCGGCTGCAGATACGCTGCAGGGGGCCAGCCTGGGAGGGCATGGATAGCTTAGGGGAGGAAGCAGCACCAAGTTTGGCTGCAAAAAAAAAAAAAAAAAAAAAAAAAAAAAAAAAAAAAAAAAAAAAAAAAGGGGGGGGAGCTGCTTTATAGGGCAGAGGAAATGGCTCTCTTTGGGGGACTGACAGGCAGTGCCTGGGGTGTCTGGCTTAGGGGGATTGGGGACGGAGCCCGCAGCGAGTGCGCGCGGGGGGGGGTTTCTGAATTATCTCAATAACAGTCTTTGGGGTGAATTTAGGGCCCATCAAGGACCACCCAAGGACATGTATCCCCTATGAATATCAACATCTAGTTAAACTTTTTTTCTTTAACCCGAATTTCTCTCTCCCTGAAAGCTGTTTTAAAGTGTTGAATAAATTTCTTTTCTTTAGACAGCGACTGGCCCCTCTTAATATGAGCCAGTTGGCCTATCTTTAATATGAGACAAAGAACTACTCACTTCTTTTCCCGAGGATCTGCACTCCGTGGGTGGCGAGGTTCCTCTTTCTTCCCCGAGGTTTCTTACGCTCCGCCTGATGCGAAGCGCCCTCTCCTTACGAGGTTTTCCGTGCTCTTCTGATGGGAGTGCCCTTCGGTCTTAAGTCGTTCGGCCGGACCTCCGTGTTCCTTGTATGGTAGAGGGGTCTCTTACCTCGAGCCCCACGTTCGGCGCCAATATGACCCTGTCTACGGGTCATGTCACGTTGGGTACCCGAGGGAATCCCAAAACCTGCAGATAAGCGAGAGAAAAGAACGAGACTTTGCAAGGCTGTCAAAGTCTGATTTATTGAACACAAGCCATCGTATTTATTTTGCAGGAGGAAAGAAATGGGGAGGGGGTGGGTTGAAACAGGGTCTGGCGTCAGTGGAGGGTCTGTTCTTGCAAGATCACTGAGTTGAGACATCAGGCTGGAGTATCTGGTGACCTTTTACTACACGTCCGCACCCAGCTCTTGAAAAAGGCTCGAGGTGACACTTCACAGAGTCAACTTCCTTGTAAGTAAGCTCAGCGTAAGCAAGCTAAAGCCTGCAGCTCTTTACACCAGATGCCATTCTTTGCTTGGCTCTATCTTCCCCCTGAGCCTAGCCCCGATTACCCTGAATTAAACTTTGCTCGGAATTGCTTAGACCTCGTGGCCTTCATGGGGGGGGGGGAGCGCGCCATAACCTTACGGTGTTGTTAACTGCTTTTATTTAGGAGTGTGTTTTCCCTTGATCATCCAGTCTCAAGCAGAATCATACTTTCAGAATGGCTACCAAGGGCCAGGTGTGGTGGTACACTTTAATCCTGACACTTGGGAGGCAGAGGCAGGCAGATCTCAGTGAGTTAAGGCAGGCAGATCTCAGTGAGTTCAAGGCCAGCCTCGCCTACATAGTGAGTTCCAGGCCAGCTGGGGTTACAGGGAGACTCTGTCTCAAAAAGACCCCCCCCCCACCAAGTAGAATGGCTACCAAAAGCATTATGTTGTGTAGTTTAGAAATACGTTTAAATTTGGGGCTGGAGAGATGGACCTAGCGGTTTAAGAGCGCCGGACCGCTCTTACAGAGGACCCGGGTTCGACCCCCAGCACCCACATGGCGCGGAGAGAACCGTCTGAAAACTCCACTTCCAGTAGAACTCCATTTCCAGGGGAATCGACGCCCTTCTTCTGACCTCCGCGGCATGCACGACACGGGTGCACAAAACTTGCATGCACGACAGTACATTTCATACACATACGGAATAAATAAAATTAAAAAAAAAAAAAGAAAAAAAAAAAGAAATACGTTTAAATTTAAAAAGTAAAACAGTGGCCGGTGAGTTGGCTCAGTGGGTAAAGACCCTTGTGTCCTCGTGTCCGAGCTTGACAACCCGAGTTTGATCCCCAGGACCCACTCAGTAAGAGGAGGGAACTGACCCCTGCACCCCTGCAATTTGCTGAGAGAGAGAGAGAGAGAGAGAGAGAGAGAGAGAGAGAGAGAGAGAGAGAGATTAAGTTATCGTTTGCCTTTTTACCATCACTTTGACAGAGAGGAGACAACACTGCAGCTGTGAGGTGCAATGGAGCTGTGAGGTGCGGTCCACTCCTGCCCCTCCCCCTGCCCGTTATCCTGCCACGCCCAGGTCCTGCCTGGCCTGTTGCTTGGTGCCCGGCCGCGCTGGCCTGACCCTGGAGCGCTCTGCTGGGTGAGCAGGCTTGTCCCTTATCTGCCCTCTGTCCTCTGTACAAACACTCCAGCTCTAACACCGTGGAATTCCGAGAAGGCGAACATGATTCAACACAAAAATCTATCATTTTTCCTGGAATTAAAAGCTAGTCTGTGACCCACGGGTCTTGGGGTAGGTGTTCCTAAAATTAATCAGAGTCGATAATTAGGAAAACGATGGAGAATCCCGAGGGCTTCAGGACACTTCAGGAAGAGGTGGAGTCAAAGTGTGCCTTCCCTCCAGGAGGCTGCAGAGGTCAGGGGCGGGTCCACCTAGGCCGTCCGTGGCTGCTGGGCACGTGCTGTGCACCCCTGATGAGCGGGAACGCCTGCGTACAATGTTGTCTGCGCTGTGTTTATTAATTCTCATCTCAGCAGCAAATGGAATATAAGCTGCTGAGTCTTTTTTAATCAGCCGATGACATCTGCGTCTAAATAAATTGGCTTCATCTACAGATGAATGATGGCGGGTGCCCTGCCCGCGGGGGTGCGGAGGCTCTTTAATATTCACAGATGCTCAGGTCACACCTCACCTCCAGAGGCATGGAGGATCACGTGATGGCAAGATCGCTTGTCATGGTGATGGGAGCCCTGGGCTCCCCTGCAGCCTCCCGGAAGGGAGGTGTGTGTGTGGGGGGGGAGACTTCTGATTTCCAACTCGTTGGTTTTTCCTTGTAATTTAATTAGATTCCATAAAATACATCTGCGTTCCCTTAGCGAAAACAACGCGCACAGAATGTCTTCTGAGCTCCTGATTTTGTTAAGAGAGCCGGTAGACCTAACGTAGTTTAGCTTTCCTTTAAAAAAAACGGCATCCTCTAACTTCATTAGTGCCTTTGAAAAGAGTTATAGCGACACATGATGGGACAGGCTGTCCTTTCAGTGGGAGCACAGGCTTCTGCAAGCACATCAGCCCCAACCCCAGCACTATTCTGGAAAACACCTAAGAATGTACTGTGTGTGCCAGATAAAAGAAAAAGAAGTGATTTTGTTGGTTTAAAATATCAGGCTGCTTGTCTTTATTGATAAAACAATTAGAAGCGGTGGTGCACGCCTTTATTTTATTTTTTAAAATTTCATTTTTTATTGATGCTTTGTGTATTTCATGCATCATTTTACAATTCAGTTCAGGCATATATCCCTTCCCCCCACCCCACCCCAGCCCATCCAAGATCATGCATTCTACCGTAACTTTCCTGCATCTTTCTCTTTCTTTTTTTTTTTGGTCTTTTTGAGATACAGGGTCTCCCTGTAGCCACCAGCCTGTCATGGAATCGCATATTTGTCGACAGGGCTGGCCTTGAACTCACAAAAGATCCGCCTGCCTCTGCATCCCAAGTGCTGGGTAAAGGGTGCGCCACAACCGCCCGGCTTTTTTTCATTTTTTTAACAATAAGTGTAATTTATGAGTTACATGCATCCTTCATGTAAAACCATTTGCAAAGGCGTGTGCCCAAACCCCCCACAGACCCCGGTCCCAACATCCAGCAAGGGGGGGACTTGTATGTCAGTCAAACGATCAAATGAGTGTCCAGTCTATAATTGGTTGTAGTTTCACCCGTTCACCCCACTCGCAGCCCTTACATTCTACCACGCCCTTCCGCAGATTGTCCCCTCGGCTTAGAAAAGGGGCACAGGTGGCTGAGAAGCAAAACAGCTACTTTCTCTGGCGCTGTTGTCTTGGCCTTTGGTTCAATCTGGCTGTTTCCTTTCAGGACTGACCGTTTGTCCAGGATGGACCTTTCAATTCTAATGAAGCGCAAGCAATTAGATATATAGGTATTTAAACAGTACTAATTGTTATGATAGGTTACTTTGGTATAGACACAGATGTTTGGATGGTATGTTAATCCATGAATTACATTTTTTTCTGTTAAATATGACAGGGTCTTACTGTGGCTTATAACATCTCCTAACCATTAGAGGATGTAAGCTTGTGGCATCAGCTATGGGTTATTCCTCCAAGGAGAGAGCTAATAGCCAATTAGATTTGGGATATACAGGCATATGGTTGCCACTACTGTGGCGCACGCCTTTAATCCTAACACTTGGGAGGCAGAGGCAGGTGGATCTTTGTGAGTTCAAGGCCAGCCTGGTCTACAGAAAGAGTTCCAGGACAGCTGGGGCCACAGGGAGACCCTCTCTCAAAAAGACCAAAAAAGAAAAAAGAAAAAAAAAATTATGGAGCTGGAGACATGGCTTAGCAGTAAAGAGCAGTGGCCGCTCTTTCAGAGGACCTGGGTTCGTTTCCCAGTACCCATATGGCAGCTAACAACCATCTGTAACTCCAGTTCCAGGGGTTCTGATGCCCTCTTCTGACCTCTTCAGGCATTGTACAACATGGATGCACTTAACACACTTGCAGGCAATACACTTACACACATAAATTAAAAATAAATAAAGGGCTGGAGAGATGGCCTAGCGGTTAAGAGCGCCGACCGCTCTTACAGAGGACCCGGGTTGGATCCCCAGCACCCACATGGCAGCCGAGAACCGTCCGAAACTCCAATTCCAGGAGAACTCCAGTTCCAGGGGAATCCGACACCCTCTTCTGACCTCCACGGCATTGCACGACAGGGGTGCACAAACCTGCATGCAGACAGTACATTCACACACATACAAAAATAAATAAAATTTAAAAAAAATAAAAAAAAAATAAATAAAAATGGGAAAAAGATTTATTTTGATTAAGTGTATGTGTGCTTGTGGCTGTGTGAGTGTATGGCAGTGATGAAGGCCAGAAGGGGGTGTCAGATCTTCCCATGTGAGTGCTGGGAGTCCAGCTCCAGTCGTCCAGAAGAGCAGAAAGTGCTCCTAACAACCACTGAGCAGTCTGACTATCCAGCTTCTGTTTTGTTTTATTTTTAACTCATTTTTAGTTAGCATACAAAGTACCGGTTTCATCATGGCATCTTCTCCGGTATGTCGTTGTACTTTGCTCTCATCCTGTCTCTACTGTCCCTCTGTCCCCTCTTCCCACTCTGGCTCAATCCTTCTCTTCTTCCACTTGATCTCTCCTTCTCATTTCCCAGTACCTGTATTCCATTACCCTCTTTATTTTTCACCTCCGTTTAAATTTGTCTCTTCCCTCTCATGATCCTTTTAATTTTTCTCTTTTTGGTCTTTTTGAGACAGGGTCTCCCTGTAGCCCCAGCTGTCCTGGAACTTTCTATGTAGACCAAGCTGCCCTTGAACTCACAGAGATGCGCCTAGCTCTGTCTCCGGAGTGCTAGGATTAAAGGTGTGCGCCACCATGCAGGGCCCAGCTGTCTTTTTTTTTAATTTTATTTATTTTTTATGTGTATGAATGTACTGTCTGCATGTAGATTTGTGCACCCGTGTGTCATGCAATGCCGCGGAGGTCAGAAGAGGGTGTCAGATTCCCCTGGAACTGGAGTTCTCCTGGAATTGGAGTTACAGATGGGTCTCAGCGGACATGTGGGTGTTGGGGATTGAATCTGGGTCCTCTGCAAGAGCAGTTGGCGCTCTTAACCGCAAGGCCATCTCTCCAGCCCCCCAGCTGTCTTTTAACTCACTATGTTGGCCAGGTGGCCTTGAACTCACAAAGGTCTGCCTCCTCTCCAGTCCATCCATCCTCACTCATGCCTGTAGAGGTGGCTTCACTGTCTCCTCCTGAAGTCACCCCCTGAAGTCACCTCCTTTGCCCCAGGCAACTCTCCCCTCACCAGCTGCTCTGCTCTAGCCACAGACTGGGAAGTAGCTAATCCATTTGCCATTGTGCACAGGCTCCAGCCTGGGCACCATCTTTGACTTCCTTATCTCCACTGGAAAGCTTGGCAGGTGGCTCCATGGCTGGCCACCTCTCTTCCTCAAACACATTCTAGTTTGACTGAACACCCTGTCTCCTCTAACGCTGCATCCCTAGCTGAAGAGGGCTACCATCTCTTCTCTCTTTCCTCTCTTTCTGTCAAAGATCAAGGATCCACAACATTCTTTCAAATCTCAATTCAATCTTTCCCATCTTCTCCCTTAGGAGGAAAAATTCTGCATGTGGAACAGAGCCCAGGATGGTTGGAGTGCAGTAGTTTTGTCAGGTTGATAGACCAGCTTTGGTCCAGTTACTTTTCTTTCCTTTTTTTTTTTTTTAAAAAAATATTTGTCAGTTATTTATGTGCATATGTGTTTGTCTGTGTCCATGCTTGTGCACATGTATTTGGGTGCCTGAGGAGGCCAGAAGAAGGCTGTGAATCTCCTGGAGCTGGAGTTATAGATGGGTTGTGAGCAGCCTGATGTGGGTGTTGGGAACCAAACTTCTGTTCTCTGAAAGAGCAGCAAGTGTTCTTCAGTACTGGGCCATGTCTCTAGCCCCTGTCCCGATTACTTTTCTTTCTTTTTTTTTTTTTTCTTTTTTAAAAAAATTGTTTACTTATTATATTTTATATGTATGAGTGTACTGTTTTCATGTAGGTTGGTGCACCCCTGTTGTGCAAGGCTGTGGAAGTCAGAAGAGGATGTTGGATTCCCTTGGAACTGGAGTTAAAAGATGGTTCTTAACCGCCATGTGGGTGCTGGGAATTGAACCCAGGTCCTCTGCAAGAGCAGTCGTCTCTCTCACCGCTAGGCTATCTCTCCAGCCCCTCTAGTTACTTTCTACTGCTGTGATGAAACACTGACCAAACAATTTAGGGGAGGAAAGAGTTTATTTCAGCATATTATAGGTTATCTCATTAAGGAAAGTCAGAGCAGAAACTCAGGCAAGAACTTAAGCAGAAGCCATGCAGGAATGCTTCTTGCTAACTCACCGTCAAGCTCATACTTAGTTTTCTTTTTAAAAAATATTTTATTTATTTTTGCTTTATGCATATGAATGTATTGCCTGCATGTACGTAAGTGCACCCATGTCATATCATGCCTGAGGAGATCAGAAGAGGGCGTTGGATCCCGTTGAACTGGAGTTACAGACGGTTGTTAGCTGCCATGTGGGTGCTGGGTAATCTGCAAGAGCAACTAGTGCTCTTAACTGCTGAGCCATCCTTCCAGCCCCTAGTTAGTTTCCTTATATGGCTCAGGACAATTGCTCAGGTAATTGTGCTCTCCCACACTGTGCTGGGCCTTCCTCCAACAACTAATGATCAAGAGAATCCCCCATAGACATTTCCAGCAGCCAGTCTGATCCGTATGAACAATCCCTGAGTTGTGGCTTTTTCTCAAATGACTGGGCTGTGTCAAGTTGAGGCTAACTAGGACAAGCTCCTACAAGTCAGTGAGAGAAATGGCCAACATGGTAAATCCCAGTGGGGCGTCAGACCGAGTTATTGATTTTTCCATGGGGTGTTGGTAGTGACTCAGAACTGAAAGGAAAAGTTGTATTCTGCTGGGAACCTTTGAGGGAAATTGTTCATCAGGGTTTCAATGAGAATCCATTTGGAATAGTGAAGAGGATTTGGAGGCATGGAAACAGAAGAATGTTTTGAGGCAATGTGTTTTAGAGCTTACTATGTTACTTTCATTAAAGAGTTGATGGGCCTTTCAGGAAGTTTCTGTAATGAATATCAAAGTTATATGCCTGGCAAGAATATCCTGGAATAAAAGAGTTGAGACAGTAGAGTAACAGCTGTGTCAATGTAGAGACTACCCCGTAGACACAGACTACTACTTCTGTGTGGGTATATGCATATATACACACATATGCTTTCTGTTTCAAATCCAAGTTGTATGTGAAGGAAGATCACATTAGTTCTCTGAATAGTCAGACTACAGAGGCAAATATACAGGTATTCATGAAGTAGATAAAAAAAAATGTTTGGTTGGGCATGGTGGCTCACACCTTTAATCCCAGCACTTGGGAGACAGAGGCAGGCAGATCTCTGAGTTTGAGGTTGAACTGGCCTACAGAGTGAGTTCCAGGCCAGCTGGGGCTACAGGGAGACCCTGTTTTAAAAAGAGAGGGGAAAAAAAGTTTGGCTTATGGAGAGAAATGCATTTGAAAACTACAGAGACCCAAGCATGGTGGGATGTGCCTGTACTCTCAGGGGTGGTGTTGGAGGGACCAAGACTTCAAGGCTTGTCTACATTAAGATCCTGTTTCTACCTTAAGATCCTGTCTCAACATTCCTCCAAAGAAACTATACTAAGAAACCTCATTTACCAGATTTTTAAAAAAGATTATTTATTTATTTATTTATTTATTTATTTATTTATTATTTTTTATGTGTATGAATATACTGTCTGCATGTAGGTCGGTGCACCTGTGTCATGCAATGCTGCGGAGGTCAGAAGAGGGTGTTGGATTCCCCTGGAACTGGAGTTAAAGATGGTTCTCAGCCACCATGTGGATGCCGGGAATCGAACCCTGGTCCTCTGAAAGATCAGTTGGTGCTCCTAACCATTGAGCCATTTCTCTAGCCCCCACCAGATATTTTTTGAAGAACTTTCAATGCAACCTTATGATGGGGAGTCTCAGGTGTTGTTGGGGGAGACATGAATCTGAAAAACCTGTAAGGACTGCAGTCTAACAATATGTGTTAAAATTATGAATGGAGGCACTTGTTACACAGAATAAAAACAACTGATGTTTGTCTGGTGAATTTCTGAGTGTCCCAAGGTGTCAGTTTGGGGTGATGATTTAAGGGACAGAGATCTTTGGAGCTTGCCAATTATCTTACTGAGTTTTAGAGATTCTTGCTAGGGTGGGGAAAAAAGTCCACTGATTTTGACTTTTGAAAGTTGCAAATGTTCTTTCTTTTTTTTAATTAAAAATTTTTTAAAATTTATTTTGTATGTGTATGAATGTACTCTCTGCATGCAGGTTTGTGCACCCTTGTTGTGCAATGCCGTGGATGCCAGAAGAGGGTGTTGGATTCCCCTGGAACTGGAGTCAAAGATGGTCCTCAGCTGCCATGTAGGTGCTGGGGATCAAACCCAGGTCTTCTGCAAGAGCAGTTGGCACTCTCAAGCACTAGGCCATCTCTCCAGCCTGCAAATGTTCTTTCTTAATACTTTCTCATTGCATATGGTAATTGTTGCCATGTGAAATTTTGTAATTTTATGTTGACAAATGTTTTGATCTTTTTTTTTTTTAAGGAATAATGAATATGTGTCACACTTCCAAGACTGTAAGAAATTTCAATCTTCGCTTCTCCTTACCTTTGTAAGGCTTCCTGTGGAGGCTCTGCATTTAAGTCTTTGTCCACCTGGAGTATAGCTAGGTGTATGTTGTGAGGTCTGGATTATTATTTTTTTATAACTAGTGTTATTATTTTCTCTTGTGGTAACCCTCTTGTCTCAATATAATTGACCAAATGAGTTCTTAGCATTTGCTAAATTCTCACAAATATTTATGTCTATGTTAGGATTCCCTAGACTGATCCATAAATTTGTCTATTTAATGGATCCTACTGTTTAAAAATTCTATTTGAAAAAATTATGTGTTTCCATCTGGGGGTATGTGCATCTGAGTGCGTGTGTCTGTGGAGTCCAGAAAGGGGCTGGAGCTGGAGTTAGAGGCAATTGTGACCTGCCAGATGTGGGTAGTGGGAATCGAACTCAAGTTTTCTCCAACAGGAGTATGTGCTCCTAACTGTTGAGCCATCTCTGTAGCCTATATCCTACTGTTTTAATTATTGTACTTAGACATTATGTTTTAATATTTCTTAGTCCTACCCCACTTCCTTAGTCAGAACTTTCTTAGCTTACCTACATTTCTTATTTTCCATGTGATTTTAGAATCAGCATGTCTATTTTTATACTGTACCTCATTAAATACAACTGGTAACTTTATTTATGTTAAATGTATAGATTACCCCTCAGGGATGTCTATAATTCATGTTGTGAAATCTTCCTATTTGAATTCACAGTATGGCAGCTTTACACATGGCTAATTATGCTTCATGTCCTATTTTAGTTTTTTTTTTCCAATAGAGAATTCATTTTCTTGTTATGCTTATTACTCGGGAGCAATAGTAAATGGTGGTGATGGTGAGTATTGTTTGTCTCAACCTCAGTGGGATTGATTTTTCATATTTCTACATTAAATGAAGGTTGATGACATTTGGGTTGAGAGAGATGTATTGTATGAAGGTAAGGAAGTATTTATCCATTTTGGTTCCTTTTCTGTGGCTGTGCTAAAACACGATGACCAAGGCAACTTATAGAAGGAAGAGTTTATTTGGGATTATGGTTCCTGAGGGATAAGAGTCCCTCATGGTGTAAGGCATGCCAGGAGGCAGCTGGAATAGAAAGCTGAGGAAGCAGAGAGAAACTGGAAGAGATGCAAGACTATGAACTCTCAAAGCTCACCCTCTAGTGATATGGTTCCTCAAGCAAGGTTATAAGTACTGAAGATCACATGACCCATCCCTAACACACCACCAACTGATCAAGTGTTCAAGTGCTTGAGCCTATAGGGTTACTCTTCATTCAAACTACCACATTATCCTTCCTCATTTTATTAAGAGCATTTATTAAGTATGTATGCTCAATTTAAAAAAAAGTATGTGTATGTGTCTGCTTGTCTGTGTGAATACTATGTGCATGCAATGTCTGCAGAGGCCAGAAGAGGGCATCAGATCCTCTGGAACTAAAGTTACAGGTGGTTGTGAACTGCCTCATGTCGGTGCTGGGAAATGAACCTGGGTCCTCTTGCAAGGGCAGTACACGTTCTTAACGACTGAGCCATTGCTGCAGCCTGTGTGCTCATTTTTATCATATGAAGCTTTATGTTTATGACCATAGAACTTTTCTCCTTAACTCCATAAATATAGGTAAGTGTATTTTCTTACACTTAATGGCACTTTGCTTATACTTAGTGGTGGAATTAATCCTCTCCTTAATTTTTTGATATGTCTTAGATTTATTGAATTTTGAATCATGTGTGTGTGTGTGGGGGGGAGGGCTGAGAAACAATAGGGTGGATTCCTCCAAAGCAAGATTGGAGTCACATGAGAAGAGGAGGTAGTGCAAACAACGGATCCCCCTGCACCCGCCCTCCACTCCCCACTCCCCACAGCACTGGTTGTTGTCTCACTTGTATGGTTCAAATATTCTCAGTGGAGACTGGGAAGTACTCTTGGACCCCAACAGAGCTGTCTTGAAGCAGCAACTTCTAGACATCCATATGTACATATAAATCTGCCATCGTTTAAGCCATTAATGGAAATCCCCTTATGAAAATAAAATCAGGCACTGTTTTGCACAACATTAAACCCAATTTGAGCAGTTATATCACCTTGGAAAATCCAAAGACTAGAGTTATTTCATGGCGCCATGCCTCAAAGTTCTGAGTGGATTTAGAAACTTGGAGCAGAGTTGGGCTTGGACTGTACTTCTGTCTTTGCAGGACACTGAAGTAGATAGCTTCCTGAAGAGACTCTGTGTTCCAGTAGGGGACATGTCTCATAATACAATGTTGGGACTAAAAGCAGTTATTGAGTTAAAAAAAAAATCTCCCCATAGCCGGGCATGGTGATGCATGCCTTTAATCCTAGCTCTTGGGAGGCAGAGGCTGGCAGATCTTTGTGAGTTTAAGGCCAGACTGGTCTAATGAGTGAGTTCCAGGACAGCTGGGGCTACAGAGAAACTCTGTCTTGAAAAGACCAAAATAAAATAAAATAAAATAAAATAAAATAAAATAAAATAAAATAATTCCCCTGTTCTTGGGAGTCTAAGAGATCCAATTTCCATTTCGTTTGAATGCTTTATGAAATATTTATATAGGGAAATCTGCTTCCTTGAAGTCTTTATATTCAAGACTTCTCGCTTAAACCTGCTCAAGATGAAATCAATATGAGAGTGATAATGTAATAGAAATTAAAATCACTTTGAACAGCTGCTAGAACAGTGGTTCAATTCAAATCAGAACAAGTCGAAGGGGAAGAAAGTTAAGTGAGAACTTGTTTCAGACACCACTAAGGAATTTTTCAGTGATAATTCAGAATAAAACAACCTGAATATATGTGCTGAAATATGGAAATGACTAATTATATTAAGGATGTTAGTAATTACAGGACTATGACAACTGTTCCAGCACCCGTGGCTGTAATGTATATGAACCAGGTTTATTCTTTGTGAAGATCTTCAACACATAAAACCACCACTTGCTTTGTATTTTTGCTTCTCTGCTGCCTCAGCTGGATTGGCTGTTAGCAAATGAAGGGGTGCTAAGGGAAAGTGGAAAGAACAATCTGTAAATTTGGAGCCTGGAGCACATACACCTGCTTCTGCTCCTGCCTGGCCTGGGTGGTGATTAACTTCCTCAGTGCCTCATTTGCCCCTTGGAAAAGCTCTTTCAAGGGCTATCTCATTTTGACATTTCCACACCCAGCAACTCAGGAGGAGAGGTCACTTGACAAGCTGATGTGCTTTGGATGGGAACCGGCCCCCACAGACTCAGGCGTTTGAACATTTGGTTTCTAGTTGGTGTTTTAGAAAGTTGTAGAACCTTTAAGGGAAGAAGGAAGTGGATCTCAGGGGGAAGGCCTTGAAGTTTTAGAGCTGGGCAGGTGGGAAATCCTAGTGGCACATTCCTGTCACCATGGCATCATCCGCTGCCATGCCTTCCTCCATGATGGACTGACTGTGTTCCCTTAAATGAACCCTCCTTTCATAAGTTGCTTCTGGTCAAGTGTTTCGTTATAATATAGAAAAGTAACTAATTCATAAGAAAAGCAGGGAGCAAATGGAGCTCTCCAGCACCTCCCTTGAGACCAAACCCCAGCAGGTCCTGGGCAGCATCTCATATGTACACACATACATATATACCACACGCGTCACACATACAACTCACACATCACACATGCAGACATACAATACACACTGCACATACATATGTGATATAAACATCAAGCATACATATACAGTTGATCCTTGGTGTTTGTGGGAAATTCACTCTAGGTCTCCCACAGACATTGAAATCCACGCAGGCCCAAGTCCCTTCCATAAAATGACACAATATTTGTACAAAATAAATAAATATTTTCATGGTTACCTTAAATCATCTATGGATTACTTATAATACCTAATTCACAGTGTTGGTGCTATGTAAATAGTTACAGTGCATTCTTTAGGAGCAATAATGAGAAGAAATAGTTTCTATATATGCAGTAGATATACAGTTTTTTGAAGAATTTTTGTTCACCTTTTTTTACTTGTGTGTGTGTGTTTGTGTGTGTATGTGTGTATCTGTGTAGATGTATGCTATGGCACATGCGTGGAGGTCAGGGGACAGCTTGAAGAAGTTAGCTCTTTCCTTTTACCACATGGACTCCAGAGATTGAGCCTAGATTGTTAAAATCAGCAGCAAGCACCCTTACTCACTGAGCCATTTCCTTGGCCCTTTTCCAAGTATTTTTGATAGATAGTTGGTTGAATTCACAGATGTAGAAGGTGTGGATGCAGAGAGGCAATTATCTGATACATACAGCATGCAGATATACAGATATATGTGTATGCATCTCCATCTCTGTAATTCTCTCTACCTAGATGTGCATCAAGGGAGGTTTCTAAGTATGAGACTTGGCAGGAAAGGACAGTGTTTATTAAGAATCAGGCTTTGCCCTACATCTCCTCAGGTGCAGGGTCTGCTAATCCCCAGCTCTTTCCTCCAGAAGATCGACTAGCACCTATAGGGTAGAATCTCCAAGTAGGGCTCTTCAGCCAGACCCTCCTCCCAGGCTTGAGTGTTGGCCAACCACATGTAAGCTGAGTGACTTTAGTCTTTTTACTATACCTCATTTCACCATGATTTTTCTCTTAATTGGACACAGTTTCTACCATGACCATCTACCAAGGAGATGCATTACTATTAGTGACATAATGTATAAACTGTGCTCATACTAATGCCTGGCCTGCTAAAAGCATTCATGAACACAATCATCTTGATTCTTCTCAGAGGTCTATAAAGTGGAGATTTTCCATCTCCTCATCATGTGGTGCCTGGAAGTTTAAGAGACTGAGTAATGTACTCAATATGCTCTTGATAGAAATGTTCTGGCTAGAGTAGGCTGTTTGGTACTCTGGCAGAAAATGACCACAAGGCAACATATCACTTCTCTTTCCGTGTGGCTGACCTTTCTTTTAAGGGAACTGCAGCCTCAATCCACTACAGGCCCATCAATGCAGAGTGCAGAGGTGAAAACTGCTATTCTTTTTTCTTTCATTTTTCTGTGTGTGTGTGTGTGTGTGTGTGTGTGTGCATGCGTGTGTGTGTGTGTGTGTGTGCATGTTTGCATGAGTGTGCTCACATATATATGGATATATATGTGCATGTGGAGGCTGGAGTAGATGTTAGGGATCATGTTCAGCTACTCTTCCTCCTCATTCATCCAGGCAGGCCAGCACTCCTCCACATGGCCAGTCTCCCTAGCCAGCTGGCTCCAGGGATCAATCCCCTGTCTCTGCCTTCTTTGACTGGAATTACAGGCAGGCTGTCACACCCACCTGACATCTATGTGGGTTTCAGGGATCCAAACTCTGGTCTTCACCCCTTTTTGGCAAGCTCTTAACATACAGCCATCTCCCCAGCCTGCTCCTTGGCATTCTTATTTTTCTTTCCTGCAGAAAAATAATGAAATTTATTCAAAACATGAGCACAATGTGATATAGTGGATTGTCACTACTATAGAGCTGTATACGTATTGCCTCGAATCAAATAGTTCCTTCAATATGACACTCATAGTTACAAATAAAATCCAGATTAACCCACCTCTGAGCTTCTGTTATCAGTCCTGGAGGCTAAGCACCAAACAGAAGACACTCCAAAGTCTGCCATTCCACCGTAGTTTAGGAGAGGAAGAAGTCTGACTATGGTATTTCTAAATCAAGGTGTTGGCTACTTGCCATTATTTTAGAGACTATCTTACTTAACTCCTAAGTAATATGTGGTTATAATATTTTGGATGTTTTCAATGGTCATTTTTTGGGTATTTCATCATAACTTCCCTAGATGAAATCCTAGGCTATTCTTTTTTAAATTAAAATTTTGTGAATTTCATACACTCTATTTTGATAATCTAAACCCCTCCTGTATCTGCACACTCCTCCCCCTTATTCATTCCCCACCAAATTTCTTGTAGTCCTTGGTATTCTTTTTTTTTTTATAATTTTTTTTATTTCTGTATGTGTATGAATGTACTGTCTGTATGCAAGTCTGTGCACCCGTGTCGTGCAATGCCGCGGAGGTCAGAAGAGGGTCTTGGATTCCCCTGGAACTGGAGTTCTCCTGGAATTGGAGTTTCAGACGGTTCTCGGCCGCCATGTGGGTGCTGGGGATCGAACCTGGGTCCTCTGCAAGAGCGGTCGGTGCTCTTAACCGCTAGGCCATTTCTCCAGCCCGTCCTTGGTATTCTTAAAGGTGGGAATCAGCAATAGTAATGATGTCACTGTCTAGGGAACTGTGGGTGCAGAGAATCTTTTTTTTTTTTTTTTTTTTTTTTTTTGAGACAGGGCTTCCTGTAGCTCTGGCTATCCTGGAACTCTCTCTGTAGAGCAGGCTGGCCTTGAACTCCGGTGCAGAGAATCTTATAGAGACCATGGTACCAACAGCTGAGGACATTTAAGATGCTTTTGGAGCAGAAGGTGTCTGTGGTACTCCAGGGAAGCAGAGGGTCATTATCACCCCTTGCAATTATTGTATTTTGAATCTGAATTGAAAGCCTTGGCAATCATACTAGTCACCTTTGCCATTCCTTCTAAATATAAATTGTAGAGTCTCACTGTGCATCCAACCTACTCACTGAAAATACAAACTTCATGAAAAGAGTATTGGTATCAGAGGTCAGTGGTTCTCAAATACCTGTCTATGAACTTGTGCTGGCCTGGGATGATGATGTTCTCCAGCTAGAACAAAGTACAAAACTTAAACACAATTATGTTTGCATTGATTTACAACAGGGAACAAAGGCTTATTGGGACTCTCAGTTTTAGAGAGATTTTCAGTTCATCATGGTGGGGAAGTCAGGTATAGGTGGATCAACCAATGCAGTAGGGAGCTTGTGGAGGTGACTTGTTATATAGTGACAGACAGGAAACAGAAAGACTTGGGGCAGGTATAATCTGCAAAGGTCCACCTCAGCGACCTCTTTCACCAGCTGGGCCCCACCTTCTAAAGGGTTTAAAGCCTTCAAAACAGCAGCACAGGGGCTGGAGAGATGGCCTAGTGGTTAAGAGCACCGACTGCTCTTGCAGAGGACCCAGGTTCGATCCCCAGCACCCACATGGCAGCTGAGAACCATCTTTGGCTCCAGTTCCAGGGGAATCCGACACCCTCTTCTGATCTCCGTGGCATTGCATGACATGGGTGCACAAACCTACATGCAGACAGTACATTCATACACATAAAAGATAAATAAAATTAAAAAAATTAAAAAAACCAGCAGCACAAACTGGGGACCCAGAATTCAAAATGTAAGTCTGAGAAGGACATTTCAGATCCAAGCCACAAACCAATAAACAAAACTACAAGATCTACTTTTTATTTTATTTATTTAAAAGACATTTTGTTGATTATTTTTATTTTATGTGTATGAATGTAGTGCCTGCATGTGTGTAAGTGCACCTGTGTTGTGTAATGTGTGAGGAGGTCAGAAGAGGGCAAATCTGTTGGGACTAAAGTTGCAGATGGTTGTTAGCTGTCATGTGGGTGCTGAGAACTGAATCCACTCCTCTGTAAGAGCAGCCAGTGCTCCTAAACGCTGAGCCATCTCTACTTTTTACAATGGAGTAACTGACATTTATTACATTTAAAATACTTTTTTGGCTGGGTGTGGTGGCACACGCCTTTAATCCTTGCACTCGGGAGGCAGAGGCAGGAGGATCTTTGTGAGTTCAAAGCCAGCCTGGTCTACAGAGTGAGTTCCAGGACAGCTGGGGCTACAGAGAGACCCTGTCTCAAAAAGACCAAAAAAAAAAATACTTTTTTTCCAGTTTTTTTATTACTTTATTTTTTTTTCATTTTTTAACAATAAGTAATAATTTATGAGTACAAGCATCCTTCATGTAAAACCAATTTGCAAGCAGTTGTGCCCAAACCCACACAGCCCATGGGTCCCACCATCCAGCTGGGGGGGTTTGTATATTCAATCAAGTTGATCAGATGAGTGTTCAGACTGTATTGCTGTAGTTTCGCCATTCACCCCAATCACAGCCCTTACTCTTTCATACCCCCCTCTTCCACAGATTGTTCCCCAGGCTTAGAAAAGGGGCACAGGTGGATGGGAAGCAAAACAGTCTACTTTCTCTGGAGCTGTCGTTTTGGACTCTGGTCAGTTCTGGCTGTTTCCTTTCATGGGCTGACAGTTTGTCCAGAAATGACCTTTCAATCCTACTAATAAAGCACAAGCAATTAGATATATAAGTATTTAAACAGTACTAATTGTTATGGTAGGTTACCTTGGTATAGACACAGATGTTTGGATGGTATGTTAATCCATGAATTACGTTTTTTTCTGTAAAATATGACAAGGTCCTACTGTGGCTTATAACATCTCCTAACCTGTAGAGGATGTAAGCTTGTGGCATCAGCTGTGAGTTATTCCTCCAAGGAGAGAGCTAATAGCCAATTAGATTTGGGATATACAGGCATATGGCTACCACTGCTGCACAGTATTTCCAGGCAGGTGAGGTGTAGCTGGTGCTGACGGAGGAGTCTTGCTTGACTCAAGGAGACCTATATTTGCTTTATTGGTTTAGTGGCCTTTGGAAACACTCTCTGGCATTCCAGAGACCATCTGTACACTTGCAAGT
>VZQC01002668.1:19848-82566 GCA_009823505.1 Rhizomys pruinosus
TTCCTTCCTTCCTTCCTTCCTTCCTTCCTTCCTTCCTTCCTTCCTTCCTTCCTTCCTTCCTTCCTTCCTTCCTTCCTTCCTTCCTTCCTTCTGTCTAGAACTCTCTCTGTAGACCAGGCTGGCCTCGAACTCAGATTTACCAGCCTCTGCCTCCCGAGTGCTAGGATTACAGGCATGCACCACAACACCTGGCTCCAATCCTACTTCTAATTTCTAAGATTTGTGTGTGTGTGTGTGTGTGTGTGTGTGTGTGTGTGTCTGTGTCTGTGTGTGTGTGCCACAGTACACTTGTAGAGGTCAGAAGACAACTTGCTAGAGTTGGTTCTCTCCTTGTGGGTTTCAGGGATCAAACTCAGCTTGTCATGCTTGGTGGTGAGTGCCTTTACTCACTGAGCTGTCTTGCAAGATCTGCTTTTCTGAGAGTGATCATAGTAAAGCAATACTTGCATGGCATTTATGGCAGGCATGGATGCTCTAGTTAGGATCTATAAATCCATCTTTTGCTGACCAGAACAATTCATATGGCTTTGCATATGCTGTGTGAGTATTTCCTCTCAGTTGGACATCTTGAAGCAGAGAAGCTGTTATGACCCACACAAGATGGGGCCTATAAAACACTCTATCGTGGAGGGAGGGAAAATCATGGGACCCTTGTGGTGCCCTTCCCTCCCCAAGACTCCGATTCCCACTGTATAAAAGTTGAAAAATTAATTGTGTGGGCCTTCTCAGTGTTATAAGCGGCCATAAGTTGTTGAGATGGCTGAGTGGTGGCATGGCTGTGCCAACTGCACCCTGGAAATAACCCCAGTTACATTCACTGCTTCATCAAGGTGGACTTGGAGGGATTCCTTTCTTTAAATAATTGTGCTTCTTCTTTTTACATTTTAATTATTAGCTATTGTGTGTGTTTGTGTGTGTCTGTATGTGTATCAGAGGTCAGAGGACATTTTACTAGTGCCAGTTGTCTCTTTTTATCGTGGTCTTTCTGGCAATTGAACTCAGGTTGGAGGCTTGGCGGTGAGTGCCACTACCAGCTGAGCTCTCTTGCCTGCTCTGTTAGCGCTCCTTCTTCTATTCGGGGTGAATTAATGCAACAGAGTGCCAGCTGGAAGATTCAATCTCCTTTTTTAGCCTTGAGTAAAAACGAAATGGTGTGGTACACATATTTTCCTCTTGCCAAAATATGCAATTAAAAACAGAGTACTTTTTATTTTAAAATTTTATTTATTATTTATTTATTTATTTATTTATTTATTTATTTATTTATTTATTTAAACGTACTGTCTGCACGTAGATTTGTGCACCGTGTCGTGCAATGCCTCGGAGGTCAGAAGAGGGTGTCGGATTCCCGTGGAACTGGAGTTCTCCTGGAATTGGAGTTACAGACAGTTCTTAGCCGCCATGTGGGTGCTGGGGATTGAACCTGGGTCCTCTGCAAGAGCAGTCAGTGCTCTTAACCGCTAGGCCATCTCTCCAGCCCCAGAATATTTTTTAAAACAAGAGACATTTTCTTTCTTTTTTTTTTTTTCTTTTTGGTTTTACACTTTTTTTTTTTTTTTGGGTATTTTTGAGACAGGGTCTCCAGTCAGCATTCAGAAAATCACCATTAATTTCCCCCTATTTTGAAGTGTAATGAAATTTAAAAAGATTACTTAGGGAAGAATAGAAAAAATTGAAATGTGACTTTAGCTCACATTCATTTTGATTAAAAAATCTTTTGGCTTCGGTTGTGGTGCGTCTTGATGTAGGAAATGGACAGCATTAGCAGTTATTCTGGGACTGAGAGGGTAGAGAGGGTGGAGTTATTCTGGGACTGAGAGGGTAGAGAGGGTGGAGAGGGTGGAGAGGGTAGAGACGGTAGAGTGGGTAGAGAGGGTAGAGAGGGTAGAGAGGGTAGAGAGGGTAGCCTCTGGAGGCTGGACAGTCCAAGAACCACCTGAGCGACGAAACGGGCCGGCAGAGGGTGCTGGCGTGGCACAAAATTAAGACTTTTGAAAAAGAGGTTTGAGATAAAAAGTCAGCAGGTGAGATGAAAATCCACTAAGCTTTGGATCCACCCGGAGGTGGGGGTTACCCCCGCCGCTCGCAGAGCCTTGTGGGTTTCTCTGACTTCCTGCAGTAGCTACGTGAATTTTAGGTATCCTCTAAAAGCACCGGGGTCTGAGCTTTGTTTTGGGATCTGAACAGGGGTGGTTGGGGCCATGCAGTGTGCCTCCTGCCTCCGCTAGAGGGCTTTGAGCAGTTCCTGGCCGTTGTCTGTGGCGCCCACAAGGTTCCCATGGAATCTCCACTTCCTTAATTCATCTTTTGCAAAAGTACTTTTTGTGTTCCCTAGAAAAATTTCCCAGACTGTCAATCCAAGTAGTCACCTTTCCCCCTCCCTTCCTCACTCCCCTCGCGTCCTTTCCCTCCAGGGTTTCATGTAGTCGAAGATGGCCTGCAACTCCCTGTGTATCCGAGACTGACCTTGAAACTCCGGATCCTCCTGCCTCAGGCTCTGTAACAGCTGGAATTACAGATGTGGGCCACCACGCTCGGCTACAGTTTTTACTTTTGCAAGGACACCGTAGCAAGTTCTGGGGAGACTGTCCATAGTAGAGGCTCTGGAAGGTCAGTTGGGAGTGGGGGCAACGCCCCGAGCTGGCCTTTGTGGCTGTCCCAGCAGGGGCTTCCGCTGCAGGGCGCAGGTAGGGCCGCTTCAGCATCGCCGTTGCTGGCTGGGCCTTTGCAAACCTGCAGGACACAACTGTTCTGTGAGTTTCCACAGCGCTCTGGAAGAGAACGCAAGTGACCCACTGGGTTCCAGTCCAGCCTGTCTGGGCCTCAGTTTCCACTTCGATTCAACCTCAGTATTGGGCACTCTGACCCCCCCCCCCCCCCCCCGGCCCCCTGCCTCCTTCAGCTTTCGGGAGCTACTGGCAGACATTTCTGAGCGCCGGGTTGCTGCGCTCAGGAAAGTGCGACTGAGACTGAGAGTGAGTGCTCGGTCAGCACCAAGGACAAGGGCCTGGGAGACCCAAGGTCACTCCTGGGCCAGCTCCGAGTCTCGGGGCGGTGCGGTGCTCGAGAGCGGTGTGTGTGCCGAGGGCAGGAGTCGTGGAGGGGGGCGGAGCGCCCGGAGAATGAGGTCAGGCCGCTGCCCGCTGCGGGGGCACGGATTCTGCGCCCGGAGGCCGCGGGGCAGCGGCGAGCGCTCAGGTCCTCCCTCCAGGCTGCGCGGACCTCTCCATCCGCCGCTGCTGGAGCGTCACCTCGCGTCCCACCTCTGAGCCCCGGGTTTCTGTAGGCCACACACGACTGTGACCCCTGGGGGCTGAGAGCAGGGGACAACCTTCTGCAACTCTTGCCCCCACGGGCTGCAGAAGGTCCCTGTTCCCCGGTCCGCCCGCCGGGCGCCCCGCCCCTCCGGCCCCGCCCCCGGCCCCGCCCCTCCGGCCCCGCCCGCGGTTGCCCGGGGAACCACGGCTCCGGCAGCTGCAGGAGGCATCGGGTCCCACCGAGCTGCCCCAGCCACCGCCGCCGCCGCCGCCGCCGCCGCCGCGCCACCGCGCCCAGCCCCGGCTCCGGCTCCTGCGCCCTCCCGGCCGGCCATGCCTCCCCGCCGCGCCCAGGCGCCGGGTGCCCGGCTGCCGCCCGCGCTGGCTCTGCTGCCGCTGCTGCTCGCCGCCGGGCCCCGCGGCTGCCTGGCCAGCCCCGTGCCCACCGCGCCCCTGCCTGCGCCGGGACCGTGCGCCGCGCAGCCCTGTCGGAACGGGGGCGTGTGCACCCCGGAGCACCCCGCCCTCGCCGCCGAGCCCCCCGCTCTCGCCGCCGAGCCCGGCTACAGCTGCACCTGCCCCGCCGGGGTCTCGGGCACCGACTGCCAGGTGAGTGGCCACCGCGGCCGCTTGGGGTCTCGCAGCCTCTCTCCGGCCGCCGAGGCTCCAGCACTGTCCACACTAGCTGCTGGCACTTCGGGAAGGGGGTTCGTAGGTGCGGACCCCGGCCCGACCCTTCGGGAGCGGCGCGGCCGCTCACCCCAGTTCAGCCAGCCGGGGCTGTCGGGGCGTGTCACTCCCGGCGGGCTCCAGGACTCCCGGCGCTACCGTGGCCCCAGTGCCCCCTCCGGCACCGGCTGAGCCGGGCTCCGCTAAATCACCGTCTCAGTGTCCGCCTTGGCAGTGCAGAGGAGCCGGTGGCCGGAGTCCCCTGTGGGGAGTTCAGTGTCCAGCTGGCCTCTGCTCCGGGTTCCCTGGCCCCGGCGTGTATCCAGGGTGCGAGGCAGGCGATGGCCGTGCCACCCGCCACTCCTTAGGCTCTGACAAGGCAGCCAGAGGCTGGAGGCGAGCTGTCTGCCCTGGCCAGTCCTTTCTGAGCTTGGGGGGGGGGGTAGTGGTGGCGGCGGTGGCACAGGCGGAGACATTTAAGGGACAGCACACTGGGGCTTGCCCTGTCGCCCTTCTGGCTGGACGCTCCTGCTGGGGCAGCCAGGACGCGATCAGGTCGCTCGGTATTCTCCTGGAATTGGTGAGGGATGGGAGGGGCCAGCGGCCGCCCTTGAATAGGAGATTTCCAAGAGGGACCTGGCAGAAAATAAACGGGGCTATTAAAGTATGTTAAAGCTCAGTGAGACCTACGAACATTTTCAATGGGCCAATTCGGTAGCGCCCTGTGTGCCGGCTGCGGATCCGAAAGTCTATTCTGGGGTATGGATGAAAAAGCCTTGATTCGAAACGGCTGGATAAAACCACGTGAACACGGGGCTTTGATCTCAGACCACATCTTTCTTACATTTAGGGCGGAGGAGTTTATTTCATATAAATCGATACAATGATTGAAGAGTTACTTTAAGAATGCTCCAAGAAGCGTTTCTTTTAAAGGCGGAAGACACCCTTTCCACATGATAGTTTTTAATTTTTCAAATAGAGGCAAGTGGGAGAAAATAACTTGACCTTGACACACCAATTTTTGGCTATTTATTTGACTTCTTTTTTTTTTTTTTCTGTAGTGGCAAAAATTGGAGCCTAAATTTATTCTTTTTTTTTTTTTTTTTCAGTGTTGTGTTCTTCCTCTTTGTTAACTGGTTTTCAGTCAAGTGTTAATTCCCTTAAAGGAAATGAGATGGTGATGATGATGGTGATACTGATAATAGTAGGGGATTGTTAGATGTGATGAACATCAGGGGCAAGTGTGAGACACCATCACTCTTGTGGGGAGTGCCCCGTGGAGCCATGGTAATCATTGGGACAACCTCTTCCTTTCACAAGAAAGAGAACAGCAGATTGAAACTAGAGAATGGATGCCTACTAATTTTCTCTTCTGGTGGACGGGGACTTTTCCTGAAGAACCAGCTGATTCTATCAAACTGCTGTTCTATTTACATGGCTGACTTTCTTCTTTTAGGGGATTTGAACCCAGGATGTGGTGGTAATAGATATGAGAAGAAAGATAGCAATATATATTAGTTTATGTTAAATGCATTAGGCATTTAACATATTCTGAGATGTGTGTGTGTGTGTGTGTGTGTGTGTGTGTATGTGTCTAAAAATAGATACAGGAAATCTTCAAGAAAGAGAAAGAACTCTGTCTTACTCTCCAAAGATGATGAAAAAAAAAGCAAAGATATTTTGATTTGTCCTAAATGGTGTTTTGATATATAAGGTGATTTATTCAGAAGGGTGATTTGGCATATAAGGTCATCAATATTACAGAATCCATCGGTTCAGAACACTCTTGGGCTTTCTGTAAGGTTCCCTTTCAAGGCAGGCTTAGCTGTGTGAGTCTGACCACCCAGGAAGCAACACTGGATGCTCCGAGTTCTCGGTGGGGAGAGGGAAACATCTGTAATTTTAGCAGGAAAGCTGAGTGAATTGGAAACTTGATCGGACTTGGTTACCCAGAAGAACTTACTGAGATGATCCAGAGCTTCACAGCCCATGAAAAATAGATTCCTGATGATTTTAGTTCAATCTTTGATGAGATTGAACATCTGATTGAACACAATCAGACTCATTACTCTCATTTTTTATGGAACAGAATACAATACACAAAAGGCAACCTTGACAGAGAAGATGGAGAAAAAGAAAAGGAAAGGAACAACAGAAACCTACAAGTACATGCTGGACATGTGGTGCCTGTCTATGTCATAGCACTTGGGAGGAGACTCACAGCAGAGGCAGGAGGGAGGATCAGGAGTTCAAGGTCATTCTTGGCTACATGGCGAGTTCAAGGCCAGCCTGACCAGGACTCAAAAATCAAACCAGACCAGAATGTTACAAATGCTTAGTGACTTGTAAAGGGCTAGATGACAGCTCCTGCTTGGTGGGAACCTAATGCCCATTGTACAAGCTGGAAGTAGTTTTACCTGTATGTGAAGAGTCTTTTAAACAGTTTCCCTCTCCTCCAGCCACACAGACAATAATGCTGACAATTGCAACATTAGAACCTAGCCTCCAGCTCTCATCTTGTGTGGAAAAATGTAAAATTTACCCACAAATGACTAATCAGCTGTTTTCAGCTTTTCTGGGGTCCGCTTCTTGTGTCATGGGAGTTTACAGGAGCTGGGAATTGTGGGTTGTGCAGGTCTGAGATGTTCTGGTTAAATCTGTGATGACAGGTGATTAGACTGGGGCCAGTTTCCTCATCTTCGAATTCCTTCCTGTGATGGTTCTGAAGAGATGGACAGCTCCATTCATTGATGTCAGATGCTGACAGCTTTCCAGGCTTGCCTCTCTGTTTCCCTTCCCTCCATATCTAGGCAAGCTGATCAGACCTGGGCGGAGCCTGCTTTGATTTGGGTGGGAGATGCACACATTGGTCCCTGCAGGCACAGAGTTCCTGCAGCTCTGCTCCCTAACTCCATAAGCACCAGGCTGGTCTTCCTTTTCCTGCTCATTTAGGTCATTATGATTACATTAGGTCTTAGTGAAATGCTTTGCTACAATGACAAGCAAATAGACACTAAATAACAGAAATGAGTGGAGCTGGGCGTGGTGGATAGAGCATGCCTTTACTCTTAGCGCCTGGGAGGCAGAAGCAGGCAGATCTCACAGAGATCCAGGCTAGCCCAGTCTACATGGCCTGCTGGGGCTACAAGGAGACCCTGTTTCAAAAAACACAACAACAACAATAACAACAACAACAACAACAAAGAACTGAGTATGGTGTTGTATACCTTTAATTCCAACACTTAGGCAGCTGAGGCAGGAGGATCACAAGTTGCAGTCCATCCTGGACTATAGAGCGACTGTCTTAAAAACAAATGAACCCCCCCAAATGCTGCTTTTGTTCGCTCCTGGCATAGTTGGGGACACAGGCAGGTGGTGGATGGCAGCCGCTGGCCAGTCTCCCTCTTCCTGTGAGAGGTGGGAGTTCCTTCTTTCTAAGGGCTAGTCATTGAAGCTAGGGATTATTTTAAGGCGCAGTGTATTTGTTTGTAAAGCTTATTTTATTTTAATGAAAGAATCCTTTGCCAAATATTCAAGCAGCAAGACACCTGTTTGTTTTCTCATTATATATTCTCTAAGGATCTTATCCTCTGAAATGATAATAAAAATGTACCAATTTCTACACTTGGAGAAAAAAGGGCTGCACTTTATGGCTGCTATGCAAGTTAACGGTTCTCATTAAGTGGATTCTAGAATCTCTCCTGCTTAAACATATTAATTTGAAACTATGGTTCAGATGAACAACCCTATTTCTGATTTTTTTTTTTTTGTGCTGTTGCTGGGTATGGAGCCCAAGGCCTTGCACATTTGAAGCCAGCAGTGTGCCACTGAGCTACACCTCAGCCTCTGACTGAGATTTACTAATAAAAGCAAAGAATTTTAGTTCTTTGTGTAGTGTCAACCTCCTCTGCTGGACTTTTATTTTATTTTTTTTTTTATTTTTTTTAAATTTTTTTTATTAATTTTATTTATTTATTTCTGTATGTGTATGAATGTACTGTCTGCATGCAAGTCTGTGCACCCGTGTCGTGCAACGCCGCGGAGTTCAGAAGAGGGTCTCGGATTCCCCTGGAACTGGAGTTCTCCTGGAATTGGAGTTTCAGACGGTTCTCAGCCGCCATGTGGGTGCTGGGGATCGAACCCGGGTCCTCTGTAAGAGCGGTCGGCGCTCTTAACCGCTAGGCTATCTCTCCAGCCCCTCTGCTGGACTTTTAAAAAACACATACACACATACATACACAATTTCATACAAACATGCAAACATACACACACATATACATTTACATACACGTATATAAACACATACATTGTAGAAACCCAACACATACATACACACATATAGACTCATACACACATATATGTACATATGCACGTCTTACACATATACACATGCCCACATATACATACAAATATACACACTCACAGACATCCACATACATCCACAGTCACATGCACACATGCACGTACATATACATACACACATATATACATACACACATATGTACACACACATACACATACTTTTCCTTGTGGAATCCAAAATATCAGCCATCAACTGCAGTGTCAAAGTTAATCACCTCTCTCTGGATTCTTTAAGCATTTTTATGGCCTTGGGAGCCCCTGACCACCCCTGAACCTTGATCTTCATATCCCTGAAGTGCATTGCTAATGCTTGTCAGATTTCTTCCCAAAATAGATAAGACTCATGAATGAAAATATCAAGAAGTTTTTGCTGTAAGAGTAAAGTGTGTGGAATGTTGAGAACAATCGTTTTTACATTTTTATTCATCTATATCTATTTTGTGGTATATGGGGAGAGGTCAGGGGACAACTGACTCTTTGTGGGTCTTGGATATCAAACTCAGGTTGTTGCCCCCTTTTTGTCTTTGTGTGTGTGTGTGTGTGTGTGTGTGTGTGTGTGTTTGAGACAGGGTCTCCCTGTAGCCCCAGCTGGCCTGGAACTTACTATGTAGACCAGGGTGACCTTGAACTCCCAGAGATCCGTCTGCCTCTGCCTAAGGAGTGCTGGTATTAAAGGTGTGCTCCACCACTCCCGGCTCCCCCCCACTTTTGAGACAAAATCTCTGTATGTGGCTTAGGTCTGCCCTGGAACCTGTGACCCTCCTGCCTCAGCCTCCCTGGTATGCATGAGAATGAATTTTTAAAAATTTTGAAAAATGTAAGATAGTATGTAAATAGAAAACATACAAAGAAAATTACTATTTTTTTTCCTGTATAAAACTTGTTTATGACAGTTAATTCAGTGTCTGTGGTTGTTTTCTTCAGCGAACAGATTCATGTTTTTATCTCTACTTGGACTATGATGATATAAAATTTACAAATGACAAATTAACCATTACAATTTTTTTTATAAATGTGTAACTCCATTCTTTTGTTTTTTTTTTTTTTTTTTTTTTTTTTTTTTTTTTTTTTTTTTTTTTTTTGGTCTTTTTCGAGACAAGGGTGCTCCCGTAGTCCCAGCTGTCCTGGAACCACTCTGTAGACCAGGCGCTGGTCTTGAACTCACAAAGACCGACGCCTCATCTGCCTCCCAAGTGCTAGGATTAAAGGCTGCGCCACCCACGCCCGGCTTTTTTTTTTTTTTTTTTTTTTTTTTTTTTTGTTTTTGATAAAAAGTAAAGCATTTCTCAGAAAAATTCTCAGTGATTTGACATTTCCTTTGAAATGAAGGATTTTTCGAGGTGTCAAAATTCATGTAACAATTTTAAGAAAAGGCAGAACCGGTTGCTTTTCTGGGTGTTCTTAAAGGTCCTCCTTCTGTACCTGGTGTCTTCGGCCATTCATAGGACACCTCACCTTTCTTAGCTTGGCTGTTGGAAAATACACATTCGTGTCTTCAGTTCTGCATCTTGGCACATGCTACCTGCCATCCAAGGTAGTTTTGTTTGTACCCTCATTTCAGTAGCATCAATGGAAGAAGAAAACCTAGTGTGAAGCTGAAGGGCATTTGAGTAAGAAAACAGAACACCTGGCTGTATTTTTAGCTAACCTCTCCAACTCGGGAGGCAGTCGAGGTCAGCGCGGCTCAGCACAGAACAGCCGGAACAGCCGCTGCTGAGTCCTGCTCCCAGCAGAGAATCCGCTAGCAGAGTGCTTTTTTTTTTTTTTTAATTGAGCTGTTGTGTGTTTCCATACATCATTTTTCCCATTCCAGTTCAGGGCATATTTCCCTTTCCTTTTCCCCCATCCCATCCCACCCCATCCCAGATCATGCTTCTGCCATAATGGTCCTGCATCTTTCAGTTTTTTTTTTCAGTTTTTTAGCAATAAGTGACATTCCATGAGTACAATCAATCCCTCATGTAAAACCAATTTGCAGGCTGTTGTGCCCAAAACAAACCCCCACAGCCCCACCATCCCAGCGGGGGGGGGGTTTATATGTTTAATCAAGTTGATCATATGGATCTGAGTGTCCAGTCTATAGTGCTGTAGTTTCACCATTCACCCCCAATTGCAGCCCTTACATGCACCATGCCCCGCTTCCGCAGATTGTTCCCTAAGCTTAGAAAGGGCACAGGTGGACGAGAAAAAGCAAAAGGGCTAACTTTTCTCGGGGCTGTTGTCCTGGACTCGCTTGGTCATTTATCTGTCTGCTGTTTCCTTAAGGGCTGACAGTTTGTCCAGGAAATGACCTTTCAATCCTACTAATGAAGCAACAAGCAATTAGATATATAGGATTTTTAAACAGCAATAGTGTTATGGTAGGTTATTTTGGTATAGACACAAGTTGATAGGTATGTTAATCCATGAATACATTTTTTTTTCCTTGTTAAATATGACAGGGTTCTTACTGTGGCTATAACATCTCTAACCTGTAGAGAATGTAAGCTTGTGGCACTCAGCTGTTGGGTCTATTCCTCCAAGGAGAGAGCCTTTAATTGACAATAGATGAACTGTGAAAAGGATTTTCTCTATTCAGAACCAAATGGATCTAATAGTCTAAAGTCTCCTTAAGCTATGGCACTTAAGCAAAATATATTCAATAAAGAGCTCTGACATCCAGCATGGATTATTCTTTCACCAAGGAATTGTTGGCCAGGGGGATCCAAGCCCCCACAAAGGTAAAGGCCCTTTGCTGTAAACTGGGATACCTGCTAAGAAGAAGGCGATAAGACCCTGCTGCCGAAGACCTACGTACATGGGAAAGATGTATTGCACCACACATGCAAGTGTACAGCTGGGTCTCTGGAATACCAGAGGTGTACCAAAAGGCCACTAAACCAATAAAGCAAATACGGGTCTCCTTGAGCAAGCAAAGACTCACTGTCAGCACCTTCTACACCTCACCTCCTGGAATACTGTGCAGCAGAGGCAGATCCATATGCCTTTATATCCCAAATCTAATTAGCAGAGTGCTTTTGGAGACAGGATGTCTTCCTTGTTAGGCCCTCCCTGCTTCACCTACACTGGTGCTTAACCTGGCTATTTATTAGAGTAACCATGGCGCTTTATCAGGTGTGTGTGTCTGGGTCCTAGTGTCCTTTTCTCCAAGATTCTGCCTTCATTGGGCTTGGGTAGGGCTGGGCACTGCTCTCCCTGTGATTCTGTTGGATCATGCAGGGTTGAGAGGGATCCCACCCAGACTCCCTATTATTTATNCTCTGGAATACCAGAGAGTGTTACCAAAGGCCACTAAACCAATAAAGCAAATACGGGTCTCCTTGAGTCAAGCAAGACTCCACTGTCAGCACCAGCTACACCTCACCTGCCTGGAAATACTGTGCAGCAGAGGCAGCCATATGCCTGTATATCCCAAATCTAATTAGCAGAGTGCTTTTGGAGACAGGATGTCTTCCTTGTTAGGCCCTCCCTGCTTCACCTACACTGGTGCTTAACCTGGCTATTTATTAGAGTAACCATGGCGCTTTATCAGGTGTGTGTGTCTGGGTCCTAGTGTCCTTTTCTCCAAGATTCTGCCTTCATTGGGCTTGGGTAGGGCTGGGCACTGCTCTCCCTGTGATTCTGTTGGATCATGAGGGTTGAGAGGATCCCACCAGACTCCCTATTATTTATCCTCACAGCCTTCAAGCATGTGGCATGTGGAGAGAAAAGAGGACAGTGATATCCACATTTGATCATGTGTTTCTGGGTCTAAGAATGCCTGGGCACTCTCCTCAAGTGTATAGATACTCAGGTGGACTTTGAATGGAAAGAGTACAGGCATGGGACCAAGCCTGGGTGAGAACCTGGCTGTGTCTGGGTGCCTTCCAAAGGTAACTCCTTCCTTTGAGGCTGGGAATCCTCCTGTGGAAAACCACAATCCTGACATCAGCCCTGAAGTTTGGTTAAGGCTTATTAAGGCTTATAAAAGTCTAGCCCAGTGCATCACCCATAGGAGACTCTCACGATGAACATTTCACCTGCAGCAATTTCTCTTCTGACCAGGTAAGGTGAAAAGGAACAGAAAACTGGACCATGACCCAGTGGTTCCAAGTGTGTGTGTGTGTGTGTGTGTGTGTGTGTGTGTGTGTGTGTGCAGTGTGTGTACTTTGTGTGGATGGAGACAGGAAGATGGCCACAGCTTGCTGCACCAGTCTAGTTCCAGGTTCAATGAGAGACCCAGTCTCAAAGGATAAGTTGTGAGCCACCATGCCTGGCTAACATTCAAGCAGTTAAAAAAAAAAAAACTCTCAATAATAATATTTTGTGAGGCATGAAAATTGCATGAAGTTGAAATCTCAGTGTCCACACATGATTGTGTTTAGGGCAGAGATGCCTGTTTGTTTATATGTTGTCCCTGGCTAATTCTACAGCTCCAGCTGTAGAACTGAGTGGTTGGACCACCTGGCAGATGGACAGAGTTCGATGGGTTAGAGAGATAGCCCAGTAGTTAAGAGCACTGACTGTTCTGGTAGAAGACCCCTGGGTTTCCTTGGTGGCTAACAACCGTCAGTAACTCCATTTCCAGGGGATCCTATGCCCTCTTCTGGCCTCTTCTGGCATTACAGCAAACATGGTACACTTAAAACATTCAAGCAAAATACTCATACACATAAAATAAGTACTTGAGCTGGGCGTGGTGGTCCACACCTTTAATCCTAGCACTTAGAAGGCAGAGGCAGGCGGATCTCTGTGAATTCAAGGCCAGCCTGGTCTACAGCGCGAGTTCTAGGACAGCTGGGGCTACAGGGAGACCCTGTTTCAAAAAGACAAAAAACAAAAACACAAACTTAACTCAAGTGTCTTCCCTTTCCCTCTTCATTTTACCCGTTCTCACAGCTGTCTCCAGCCCATACTCTGGGGATGGTCACTAGGCCATAATTTGGGAATAATGGGTGTCTTTGAGAGCAATGGAGCCTTTCTCAGTTCTTGGTGGACTCGGCTCTGGGAAGCTAGGCTTTGGGAAACTCAATGGCCACCAAAGCCACCCTTAGCCAGTGTTTTCCAGTTCTTGTCTTGAGGGTGAGTTTTAGAAAGAAATATTTTATCATAGGGAGCTTAAGAGAAGGAAGGAACGCAGAGCTCCTGCCCAGTGGGAGGGGTCCTGGGGAGTGGGAACCATCAAGCTGCCTTCTGCATCACGCTACCCTCTGTGGGCTTCTCAAGGGACTTGTGGCAGAACCTTGGGTGAGGTATGGGGAGGAGGATGAGTTAGCCAGTCTAGGGGGCCCAACCACTGGTGTCCTGGCATCTCTCTATATATATTTTAGCTACATGTTATGTATTGCCTTTAGGCAGAGGTGCAGAGGATGACAAAGAACCAGGAATCAGAACTCTCTCCGGGTGTGCCTGGCTTCCGTCAAGGACATTCTTGGAACCGCTGCTCTGGGGTCTCTGCTCAACCTGGTCCTTTTCTATCTTTTCTCATCCAAGTCTCTAGCTGGGTGGCTCATGCCTGTCAGCCCAGCACTTGAGAGGCTGAGGTGGGAGGATTGCCTTGAATTTGAAGCTAGCCTGGGTTACAAAGCAAGACCCTTTCTCAAAAGAACAAAAGAGCAGAATCCTTACCTTCAAATTGTTGAACTTTTTGTGGTGTTCATGTGTGTATGTGTGTGTGTGTGTGTGTGTGTGTGTGTGTGTACCTGCCTATATGTGTTGTATAGAATGTGGTCTTCTGAGCAAAACAGCCACCATCTTCATCAGATCATCTGTGCCTATTTGCAGGAGACCATTGGGAGCCTTGGGGACTGTGCTGTTGACACACCTCAGAGAAGGAAGAGGTGGGTCAGTCACTGGGCTTTCTTCCAAGATTCCAGTCTTTCCTTCCAGGCATTTGGGTGCAATTCTGCCCTGAACAAGGTTTCAGCTTCCAGGTGCTATGGTACATAGGCTGGGGCAGGTTAATTATGAGTGGGTGCTGTGCTTGATGGGGAAGCCACTATCCATGCTGGGAGAAGACTTTCCAGTGTGGCTGTCTTGGGCTCACCCATGCTCCTGTAACCCACCTCAGCCATACTCTGTAAGTAGGCAAATGAACTCAGTGGTTCCCCACAGTGAACTTTGGTTTGTAGTTGGAACCTTATAAGGAGAAGGTAGATATTGTTTGATCTTTCCAGAGCAGGACATCTCACAACAGAAGGTCAGAGGTATCTTCCTCAACTCTCCACCTTGTTTTTCACTGAATGTGGAGCTCACTGGCTAGACTGGAAGGCCACTGAGCCCTGGACCCTCCTGTCTTGGCTTCCCCAGTTACGGGGTTATAGCCACTTCGCTTGACTTTTGACACAAAAACTTGGGATCTGAATTCAGGTACTCATCCTTGCACAGTAAGCATTCCACCAACGGACCATCTGCCCAGTCCCTGAAATTTTTAGCGTCCTCCAGGACAGACTCAAGCATTTTGCTTTACATCTGCCCTTGGTCAGCGTGTTTGGACACCAGAAAACAGTCTATTTCCAGGGAAGCCTGTGCCTCAGGAGGAAGAAATGGTAGAAGGAAAGGTTTTGGTATGTGTGAGAATGCCGGGTTATCACCTGGCATCCTAATGGCTGTTTTCTCATTCACCCCGAGCCTTATAGCTTGGGGACAGCTAAGCTCAGGTGTTGTGGCTGCTACTTCTGTCTTTACACCACTATTGCCTTCAGTTGCTCCAGCGTGTGAGTTTCAGAGTGAGTACCTGAAGGAGTGTGGGGGCATCAGCGAGTGGGCCAGTTTTAGTTTCTGTATGAATGCTTCAAGTTAGTGAAAGTTAAAGTTTTTCTGTCTTAAGGAGAAAAGGAACAAAGGAACAGGCTTTTAAAAAAGGATGAGGATTTGAGGAGGGAACGAAGCTTAGAGAGACTAGGCTGCTATCTTCTGCTCACAGCTCCTGAGGCCAAGAACACCCTTTCAAATTTCAGTTCTGGCACTTATCTGGTTCTTATAGTTGAGTTAAAGGAGGATTTGTAATTACTTTTGAGTTTCAGAGTCAGATTGAAACTCCTCTGTGGAGTTTGTGCTGAAAGGAGTCACAAGGGAGAGAAAGTATCTAGTTGATTATTTATTTATTATTTATTTGTGTGTGCACAGCACATGTGTGGAGGTCAGAGGACAACTTGCAGCAGTCAGCTCTCTCCTCTCTCCTTCCCATGGTCCCAGGATCAAATTCAGTTTGGCAGCAAGACTTTACCTGCTGAGTCACCTCACTGGCCCACATCTGTCCTGTCTATGGGAGATCAGAGGCCAGTAGTGGCCATACTCTGAACTGCTGAGATACAGCTTCCTATGAGAGATCTCCGACCGGCCCCCTCCTTACTGGTTCAGCTTGGGTGTCTGCAAGGTGTCATGTGGAGCAAAATCCCATGCTGAGTCAACATATTAGACCAAGGCAAATGCTAACGCTCCCTCTAGTACCACAGCAAAGGAAGATTTAGCATAGGAACAGTGTCAAGAAACCCACGCTCTCCAGCTTGGAAATGACATTCCCTATTGGATTTCCAGACAATTCCTTTTAGGCTTAATTTACGCAGAGTAATGTTCACTCCTTTTAGCATTTGTTTCTATAAGTTAGACGTGTGTTGTAGAACCACCCTTCATAGTTTCCCCTGAAACACCCTCCTACTCTTTGGTAGTCAGCTCGTTCCCAGTGCTGCTATACATCTGCCTGTTTTAGAACATCATATAGAAAAAAATCACCTAAGTCCTTTTCCTACTAAATATGATGCCCCTCCTCCAGGGATAATTTCTTTTGTGTGCATTTTTGAGATTTTGAGACAGGCTGTAACTATATAACCAGGGCTGGCTCTGAACCTGCCTCTCTTCCAAAGTGCTGGAATTACAGGTAATGCACTGCCACACCTGATTAGCATAAAGCCTCTGAGGTTGGCGCCCTCATTCCTTATTGGTGATCAGTACCTCATGGTAAGCTTCACCACAATTCATCTTTTGCCAGCTGATGACATCTGGGTAGTGATCAGTTTTTTGTGATTATGAATAAGGCTGTCGTGAACATATGGGTCTTTAAGAGGACACAGTTTCTCTCATGCAAACACTAGGGATTTTCAGGATTATGAGTCCCGTGGTCAATGCACCTTAAAGCTTACAAGAAGCTGCAAACCATTCTCCACAACAGCTGAGTGCTGTTTTTCTATAGCAGAACGTGAGAGTTCTGATTCTTTGAGCTCTTGCTAATTTTTGGCATATTTTTAGCAATTGAGATTTTAACTACTCGAGTGTATCCTACGTGTTTTAATTTATATTTTCATAATGATTAATATGGATATCTATTCATGTGGCAGTTGCTGTCCATGCCTATTTGATGAAGTATCTGTTTAAATGAGTTGCATATTTTGCAAATGAGATCCATAGTTTGCAAATACATCATTTATTTAACCTGTAATTTACAAATATGTTCTCCTGGCCTGTGGCTAATTATCTTATCAGAGTGTTTCAAAGGCCAGGCTTTTAATATTAACTAAGTTTAAATTATCATGTTTTGGGGGCTGGAGGGATGGCCTAGCGGTTAAGAGCGACGACCGCTCTTGCAGAGGACCCGGGTTCGATCCCCAGCACCCACATGGCGGCTGAGAACCGTCTGTGACTCCGGTTCCAGGAGAACTCCAGTTCCAGGGGAATCCGAGACCGTCTTCTGACCTCCGCGGCATCGCACGACACGGGTGCGCAGACCTGCATGCAGACAATACATTCATACACATAAAAATAAATAAAAATTAAAAAAAAAAAAAAAAACTATAAATTATCATGTTTTTTCTTTTATCCTTTATGCTTTGTATGAGCTAAATCTTAACTAATCCAAGGACATAAAACTTCCCTCTGTTTTCTCACATTTTAGGTTTTGTGTTGAGGTCCATGATTCATTTCCAGACAGTTATGACTTGCTGTTTTTCTTCTATATAGTTGAGTAGTTTTCAGTACTATGTAAGGTTTGTGATCCTTTTTTTTGCACAAGAGAGTCACCTGTTTCCTAAGCATCAGTTGACAAGCCTGTCTGCCTCCACTAGATCCAGAGTCCTTTAGCCACACCCCTGCGGTCTATTTCTGGACTCTCAGTTCTTTTGCACTGAAGTCTTGCTTATTCCACTCTGTCTTGACACTGCCGTAGCTCATGGCAATTCTGAAATCAGGTCACTGCAAGTCCTTTAAATTGTTTAGACTGTTCTAGATCCCTTGAAACTTGCTTTTTAAAATAGTACAGCTGGGCGAGCTGAGAAAGCATTCCCCTAAACACACATTGAGCTGACAAGAGCAGAGCAGTTTATACTGAGGTAGAACGAAGACTCTGAGCCTAGGCTCCATCCCGAGACGCTTGTCTATCAGCGTGTGTCCTCCTAGGGATGATTCACAATTCTCCCATGATTTCTTTCTTTCGGTGCTGGGAATTGAATCCAGGGCATGCTAAACCAGCACTTCACCACTTACCACAGCCCCAAACCCTTTCCTGTGAGTCTTTAGGAAATTATCTGCCCATAAAAGATGGGAGTCACAAGTTCTAGGCCAGCACGAGTTACAAAGTGAGACCCTGCAGAAAACAAAACAAAACAAAGTGAAAAAGTTATCCATCCATAAAAGAACCATGGAAACAGAGGAAGGAGAAGCTGTGTAGCTCGTAGGGACTCTGGGCCTAGACCTGAGCCGACACCAGGAGGTGGGTGGTCTGTGATGGTTAAGGGCGGAGGGTCAGGATACCAAGTAGAACAGAGACTGCTCAGTGGGATGATTAATCTCAATTATTGACTCGATGGGATCCAGAATTACTTAGGTGATAAATCTCTGGATCTGTGATGGATTTTTAAATTAATTTGTGTGTACTTGAGTGAGTCTGTACCACATGTATGCAGGAGCCTGAGGAGGCTAGAAGAAGGTACTGGATCCTCTGCAGCTAGAGTTACAGATGGTTGCGCACTTCCATGTCGGTGCTGGGAACCAAATGCAAGACCTCTGCAAGAGTGTTAACCATTGAGCCATCTCTCCAGCCTTGAAGGATTTTCTAGTTAGGCCAATTGAGGTGGGGAGGACCTATTTTAGTGGGGGTGACACATTTCATGCTGAGGTTCCAGAGTGATAAAAAGGAGAAAGGGAGCTGAGCACCAGCGTTGACTTCCCTGCTTCTTGACTGGATGCAGTGTGAGCAGCCGCTATGATGCACTGTACCCTTAAATTGTGAGCTAAATAAGCCCTTCCAACTTTAAGTTGCTTTTCTCAGGTATTTTGTTACAGCAATGAGAAAAGTAGCAAACAGGATTGAGTTTCAGATAAAAAATGTAAGTGCGAATATATGTGAACAGAAATATATGTGTATATGTTCCAGATTTTCTACATACTTCATCTACCATTCAAACTGAATAAAGATCATGCATTTTAAGTTTCTGGCTCCAGAAACCTTACCCCCAAAGCTTGACAGACCTTTTTTGTTCAATTTCCATCTTTTTTCTTGAAAGACTAGTCAATGGCACTTTAAATTCTTGCCAAATTATCACATAAGGCACATATTATTAGCTTCTATCTCAAAATATGAAATCAACTTACAGTTTTTTTTATAAATTTATTTATTTATTTATTTATTTATTTATTTTTAACAAATCTAGACCCGTGTTCCCGCTCATTCCCCTACCCCGCCAGAGCTCATGCATTCTGCCAAACATGCTTTCCATCTCTTAGTCTTTCTCAATATTTTCCATGGGGAGGTTGACTGTTTTGAGCAGAAGTTCACTGTTTCAGTCAGTTCTTTGATGCAGTCTTTTCTGTTGTTGTTGTTGTTTCCAAAATGCATTATGCCCAACTCCTTTGGACAAAAGCTCAGGAGGCCCTACACAAGAAATACTTACAACTGGGTAATTGGCACTAGCATCCACAGATGAGGGATACCATTCGTTGTTTGTTTTTCTGGGGCTGTGTTACTTCACTCAGCATGATGTCCTCTAGCTCCAGCCATTTTCCTGCAAAGCTCGTGATGTCGTCATTCTTTACTGCTGCATAGAACTCCATTGTGTAGATGTACCACATTTTCTCTATCCACTCATCAGTTGAGGGGCATTTAGGTTGGTTCTAGCTCCTTGCTATTGTGAAGAGAGCTGCAATAAACATGGCCGTGCATGTATCTCTGTGGTGGCGTAAGTCTTGAGGGTACATGCCCAGGAGTGGTATGGCTGGGTCGGGTGGCAAGTTCATTCCAAGTCTTCCAAGGGTTCTCCACACTGCTTTCCATAGTGGCTGTACGAGTTTACATTCCCACCAGCAGTGGATGAGTGTTCCCCTTTCCCCACAACCTCTCCAGCACTTGGTATCATTTGTTTTCTTGATCCTAGCCAGTCTTACTGGAGTAAGATGATATCTTAAAGTGGTTTTGATTTGCATTTCCTTAATGATTAGTGATGTTGAGCAGTTCTTGAGGTGTTTCTCAGACATCTCTAATTCCTCGCTTGTGAAGTCTCTGTTCAGTTCTTTGCTCCATCTATTGAGCGGGTCATTTGTTTTCTTTTTTCTTTGTTTTTTGAGTAGTTTATATATTCTGGAAATCAATGCTTTGTCAGATGTATCTGCAGTGAAGGTTTCCTCCCACTCTGTGGGATTTCTCTTCACTTCCTTGATTGTTTCTTTTGATGTACAGAAGCTTTTGAGTTTGATGAGGTCCCATTTGTCAATTGTCGACCTTAATTCTTGTGCAGCTGCTGTCTGATTTAGGAAGTCTTTTCCTACGCCTATGTCTTGTAGTCTGCTGCCAACTTTTTCTTCTATCACCTTCAGAGTTTGGGGTTTCACGTTGAGGTCTTTAATCCATCTGGAGTTGACTTTTGTACAGGGCGAGAGGTAGGGGTTTAATTTCATTCTTCTACAAGTGGTGATCCAGTTTTGCCAACACCACTTGCTGAAGATGCTGTCTTTTCTCCATTGTGGTTTCTTGGCCCCCTTGTCAAATATGAGATGGCTGAAATTGTATGTGCTCAGATTTGGATCTTCGGTTTTGTTCCATTGGTCAACAGGTCTGTTTTTGTGCCAGTACCAGGCTGTTTTTATGACTATAGCCCTGTAGTATAGTTTAAAATCTGGTATAGAGATCCCTCCTGTGTAGCTCTTTTCACTCAGGATTGATTTGGCTATTCGGGGTCTTTTGTTTCTCCAAATGAATTTAAGAACTTTTGTTTCCAAGCCTGTGAAGAAACTCTTGGGGATTTTGATTGGGATTGCATTAAATCTATACAAGAGTTTTGGTAAAATGGACATTTTTACAATGTTAATTTTCCCAATCCATGAGCATGGGAGGTTTTTCCATCTTCTGAGGTCTTCTTCAATTTCTTTCTTTAAGGGTTTAAAATTTTTGTTGTAGAGGTCTTTGGTGTCTTTGGTTAGGTTTGTTCCTAGGTATCTTATTGTTTTTGAGGCTATTGTGAGTGGGAAGGTCTCTTTGAATTCTTTCTCCAGTTGCTTGTTCTTGGTGTAAAGAAAGGCCATTGATTTTCTAAGGTTAATTTTGTATCCTGCCACTTTGCTGAAGCTGTTAATCGTTTCTAGGAGTTTTCTGGTGGAGTTTTTTGCATCTCTTAAGTAAACAATCATATCATCAGCAAATAGGGATAGTTTGACTTCCTCTTTTCCAATTAGTACTCCTTTAATATCCTTTTCTTGCCTTATTGCTCTAGCAAGTGTTTCAAGCACTATATTGAAGAGGAGTGGTGATAGGGGGCAGCCTTGCCGAGTTCCTACCTTTAAAGGGAATGTTTCCGTCATTTCCCCATTTAGGATGATATTGGCTGTGGGTTTCCTGTATATGGCTTTGATTACATTGAGGAATGATCCCTCCAATCCAATTCCTTCTAGGACTTTAAGCATGAAGGGATGCTGGATTTTGTCAAAGGCTTTTTCAGCATCAATTGAGATGATGGTGTGGTTTTTGTCTTTGATTCCGTTTATGTGTTTGATGATGTTTATTGATTTTCGTATGTTGAACCATCCCTGCATCTCTGGTATGAATCCAACTTGGTCATGATGGATGATCTTCTTGATGTGGGTCTGTATGCGATTTGCCAGTATTCTGTTTAGAATTTTGGCATCTGTGTTCATGAGGGAGATGGGTCTATAATTCTCCTTTTTAGTTGTATCTTTGCCTGGTTTTGGTAATAGAGTGATGTTGGCTTCATAGAAGGAATTTGGGAGAGTTCCCTCTGATTGTATACTTCTAAACAGTTTCAGAAATAATGGTTGTAGGTCTTTTTGAAATGTTTTATAGAATTCTGCTGTGAAACCGTCTGGGCCTGGGCTTTTTTTAGTTGGGAGGCTTCTTACTACATCCTCTATTTCTTCATATGTTATGGGTCTGTTTAAGCTGCTGGTCTCCTCTTGGCCAAGCTTTGGTGATTCCCAAGATTTCAGATATTCATCCATTTCTTCTAGATTTTCAAACTTGGTAGAATATAGGTTCTTGTAATATTCCCATATAATTTTCTTGATCTTTTCCTTGTCCGTTGTGATATTTCCCTTTTCATCACAGATTGTATTGATTTGGAGTTGTTCCTTCTTTCTTTTTGTTAACTGGGCTAGAGGTCTGTCTATCTTGTTTATTCTTTCAAAGAACCAACTTTTGGCTTCATTGATTTTTTGTATTGTTTTCTTTGTTTCTATTTCATTGATTTCTGCTCTGATTTTTGTTATTTCTTCCTGTCTGTTGCGTTTAGGGTTCATCTGTTGTTGCCTCTCAAGTGCTTTTAGCTGTAGTGTTAGATCATTCACTTGTGCTCTTTCTGTTTTTCTAATGTAGGCACCCAGGGCTATAAATTTCCCTCTTAGGACTGCTTTTAAGGTATCCCATAAGTTTTGTTGTGTTGTATTGTCATTGTCATTCAGTTCCAGGAATGTTTTTATTTCTTTCTTTATCTCTTCCTTGACCCATTCATTATTCAAGAGTGTGTTGTTTAGTCTCCATGTGTTCTTGTAGGCAGGAGGGCTTGTCCTGGTGTTGATGTTGAGCTTCATTGCACTGTGGTCTGACAGGATGCATGAAATTATTTCAATCTTTTTGTATTTGTAGAGGTTTCTTCTGTGTCCCAGGATGTGGTCGATTTTGGAGAATGTTCCGTGGGGTGCTGAGTAGAAAGTGTATTCTCTGGTATTAGGATGGAATGTTCGGTAGAGGTCTATGAGGTCCATTTGGTGTATCATATCGTTCAGTTCAGATGTCTCTCTGTTTATTTTTTGTCCTGTTGACCTATCCAAAGGACTCAGTGGGGTATTGAAATCTCCCACTATGAGTGTGCTGGGGTTAGTCTGTGACTTGTGGTCCTGGAGAATTGTCTTTATAAAGTTTGGTGCACCAGAATTTGGGGCATATATATTCATAATTGTGAAATCTTCTTGGTGGATTGTTCCTTTGATGAAAATGTAATGGCCTTCTTTGTCTCTTCTGATTTCTTTTACTTTGAAGTCTATTTTATCCGATATTAAAATAGCAACACCTGCTTTCTTTTTGGTACCATTTGCTTGGAATATTTTTTTCCATCCCTTCACTTTAAGGTGGTGCCTGTCCTTGAAGGTAAGATGTGTTTCTTGCAGACAGCATATCGATGGATTCTGTTTCCTAATCCAGTCTCCCAGTCTATGTCTTTTGATTGGGGAATTTAGTCCATTAATATTTAAGGTTATGACTGATAGGTTTGTGTTGCTTCCTTTTGCCTTATTATCCATCTGCGGTTTTGATTTAGGTTTCTACTTCTGCAGTTATGCTTTTATTGATTTCTCCTTCTAGTTGCCTGGGGTTGGTTGCTCCTTTCTTCTGTTCTTTGGATTGCTTCAAGTATTCTCTGAAGGGTTGGTTTTCCGGACATGTATTCTTTCAAGTTGTTTATGTCATGGAAGATTTTCCTCTCTCCTTCCACTATGATTGACATTTTTGCTGGGTATAGTAACCTGGGCTGGCATCCATTGTCCCTCAACACTGGGAATGCTTTGCTCCAGGTTCTTCTTGCCTTCATCGTTTGCTGTGAGAAGTCCGTTGTTATTCTGATAGGTTTCCCCTTATAGGTCACTTGTTGTTTTTCTCTTGTCGCTTTAAGAATTTTCTCTTTGTTTTGGGTGTCCAGCATTTTAACTATGATGTGGCGTGGAGAATTTCTTTTCTGATCTTGTCTGTTTGGAGTTCTATGTGCTTCTTGTATTGGTATTGGTTTGTCCTTTTTTAGTTTGGGGAAGTTTTCATCTATTATTCTGTTGAAGATCTGATCAATACCTTTCTCTTGGGATTCTTCTCCTTCCTCTATTCCTATGATGCGGAGGTTTGATCTTTTCATAGTGTCCCACAGCTCCTGGTTGTTCCATTTTTGTGTATTTTTAAATTTTTCATAATCTTTCCTTGAGGTTTTTAGTTGTTCTGTGTTGTCCTCCAGGTCTGATATTCTTTGTTCTGCTTCCTCCATTCTGCTTCTGAGGCTTTTTTCATTCCTTTCCTCTTGAATGGATGAGTGTTTGATTTCCTTTTTCATTTCCTCTTCTGATTTCTTTAGTGTTTCTATTTCTTTTTGGAGCTTCTCGATCTCTTTTTGTAGCTCTTTTGTTTGCTGGTTGGTTTCTTTTTCTTTTTCAGCATGGGATCTTTTCAGTGTTTCTACTTCCTTCCGGAGCTTGTCATTCTCTCTCTCTCGGTCCTCATTCTCTTTTCTTAGTTCTTTAATTTGTTCTTTATGATCTTGTAGTTCTTTAAGTATGTTCCCAATTGTGTTTCTGATGTCTGTGTCCTGGGGCATCCCCGGGGGGATCCCACTGCAGGAGTCATCCATAGGGTTGGTAAAGCTTGGCGTGGGATTATCCTGCACCTTTCCAGTGTAGTTTCTTCTTCGTGATCCTGGCATATGGGCTTCTCCTTGCCTGTATTCCAATGTGAGTCCTGAATGCCTCTTCACTGTGTTGAAGGCGTGCTTTGCTTGCCTCCTTCAGATCCTTCTTCGTAATCTCAGTTGGCGGGGGGGGGGGGGGGCTCTTCAGCCCGCGCCCCGGCACCTGCCGCTGGGCTCAAGAGATCTCAAATCTCAAGAGTCACACAAGCGTGCCTTTAATACCGGCTGGGAGGATAACTCCGCCCCCACAGCCACTAGATCTAATCAAGCCAAAGACCACACCTTTAATCCCAGCTGGGAGGATAACTCCAACCTCACAGCCACAAAGGCCAATCAAACCAAAGACAGCAGGACCAAAGGATCAACAATCAGCTCGCCAAGGCACCCAGTTCCTACCTGTCTCTCCCTCTTCCTTCCGCTGGGCTCAGGAGATCTCCCAACTTACAGTTTTATGTCTTCATGGGACTATGGAAATACTTATATGTATATGGAAATATTTTATGTAAAAGCAGAATCAGTTATACATTCCTTTCCACAGTCCTTTCCTTCATGTATTTTGAACATCGCCCTATGTTTTATTTATTTATTTATTTATTTTTTCTGTGACCAGATGAGTGTTTATTTAGGGAAGGAAAAAGCAAACAATTGAAAAGAATAAAATTAAGATACATTTTTGTTCTCAGAGAAAAATATCCCCAAACATTTACTTTTGTTTTCATATGCTTAACTCTTTTTCCAACTTTGAGATGTGATTGATGAATGATGTATATTAAGATAAAGACACATGCACACACAAATGAAATGTTTACCATTAACCTGTCAACATTTTCCAGAGTTTCTTTCTTTTGTGGTAATATCATTTTGGGTCCTAGCCTGTCAGCAAATTTTAGGTATATAATCTGTCATTATTCACTGCATCCCCATTGCTGTACATTAGGCATGAAGGACTTAATCTTCTCATAAGTGTGTGTTGTTTAGTCAGCGTCTCTGCTTTTCCCAACTTTCATATCCCAGGAACCACCATTTCTGTTCCTGTAAGTTTGATGTTTTTCAGATTCTCCAAAACAGTGCGTGGATATTGCTTATAAAGTTATTAGTTTTTCCTTTTTCTCATGGTCAGTGCCTCATTATATCAGCAGTGTGGCACATGGACAAAGCTTGGGCTAGGATATTCACAAACATATGAAAATTTAGCAACATATCTACCAGTAGAACAAAGGAGAAATGTGAAAAAAAGGAAATGTAAAAATCCCTTAAGGCAACTGAAAATGGAGATATAATAGCCTTAAGCTTATGACATCCAGCCAGGCAGTTCTGAAAGGTAGATCTGTGATGCCCATATTAAAAAGGAAGAAGATCCAGAGACAGAAACCTTCCATTGCTCTTCAGAGAACATAGAAAGACCAATCTAACCCAATGGCTACAGAAGGAAGGTGCTAATGATGCCCAGAATAGATAAAGAAGAGAGAACACAGAAAACAAACACATCTAGCAATGAAAAAAGAAAAGGAAACAAGAATGAGGAGTTTAAGTCAGAGTAACCTATACAAAGAGACATTTTAAGTGAGTAAAACCAGAAATGAAAGAGAAGGCATTGCAACTGATGTCACAGGGGATCCTAACAGACTTGCTTGCAGTTATATGTCAATATCTTGGCTAGCTTAGAAGAAATGGATAAATGCCCAGAAATAAACAACCTACCTAGACTGAATCATGAAGATAGGGATTGTTGTAGAATTAGAATGAGTAATGGGATTGAATCAGCAATAAAAAGTCTTCCATCAGAAGCTGAGGACTTCATTGTTCAAATCCACCAAAGATGGCTGGAGAGACGGCCTAGTGGTTAAGAGTGCCGACCGCTCTTACAGAGGACCCGGGTTCGATCCCCAGCACCCACATGGCGGCCGAGAACTGTCTGAAACTCCAATTCCAGGAGAACTCCAGTTCCAGGGGAATCTGACACCCTCTTCTGACCTCCGCAGCATTGCACGACACGGGTGCACAGACCTGCATGTAGACAGTACATTCATACACATACAGAAAAAAAAAAAATCCACCAAAGAACTAACAAAGGACTATATTAATACTTTTCAAACTCCTCCAAAAAGTAGAAGGTAGCACTTTAAAAAGGAATTCAATAAAATTGCAGGGTGCAAAATGAACATACAAAATTCAGTTGTGTTTCTATATGCTGACAACTGAATATCTTTTTTTTTTTTTAGGAAATTGGTGCATTTTTTTTTTGAAGTGAGCCAAATAATTAAGCATAAGCAATGAATGTAAGTAACATTCATGTAAAACCAATTTGCAAGTATCTATGTCCAAATTTTGAACAACCCAAGGTTCCCATAGTCCAGTTGGAGAAGCTTGTATGCACAGGCATGTTGCTCAAATAGGAGTCCAGTCTATATTGCTGTAGTCTCACGATTCACCCCAATCTCTCCACAGACCTTACATTCTACCACGCCTCCTCTTCTGCAAGCTCCCTATGTTTTAAAACAGAAAGCAAATTCGTTCTTTTTGATGACTGAGTAGCATTCCATTTGGTATTCCCCAGTGATGCTGGGCTTCAGAGTATGTCCTACTACTGAGCTACATCCCCAGTCCTTCCTTTGTGAATGTTTATGGACTTAGCCCTTACTGAAGCACATTGCTTGCAATTTTTTCTTTCTTTCTTTCTTTCTTTCTTTCTTTCTTTCTTTCTTTCTTTCTTTCTTTCTTTCTTTCTTTCTTTCTTTCTTTCTTTCTTTCCTTCCTTCCTTCCTTCCTTCCTTCCTTCCTTCCTTCCTTCCTTCCTTCCTTCTTTCTTTCTTTCTTTCTTTCTTTCTTTCTTTTTCTCTTTTCCAGACAGGGTCTCCCTGTAGCCCCAGCTCTCCTGGAACTCACACTGTAGACCAGGCTGGCCTTGAACTCACAAAGATCCACCTGCTTCTGCCTCCCAAGTGCTAAGATTAAAGGCTTGGGCCACCATGCCCGGCAACAATTTTTCATTATAAGGAGTGCTATTCTGACCTCTGGGTATAGTAACAAATGTTGCTAAATTGCCACCCAGAAAGGCTGGACAGCTTTGCATATCTGACAAATCACATGTCAAATGGCTGCTCACATCTTTGTCAACACTGGCATTCTATATCGCCTTCTGCGTGTTGTCACAAAGACAAAACATGCCATCTTATTGGTCGTCTTTGCATTTTTGTATTTATTTAGCAGTGCTGGGAATCCAACCTGGGGCCTTGCACAGGCTAGGCAAGTCCTCTGTTGATGAATTGTATCTCTATCCCTCATTTGCATTTTATTTATTATTATTATTTTGGTCTTTTTGGGACAGCTGTAGCCCCAGCTGTCCTAGAACTCACTATGTAGACAAGGCTGGCCTTGAACTCACAGAGATCCTCCTGCTTCTGCCTCCTGAGTGGTGATTAAAGGTGTGTGCTACCACACCCGGCAATAAATGATATTTAAATATTTTAATTTGTCTTGACTTTATATTAAGCCTGGAATATTTCGACTATTGTATCAGGATTCTTCAGTTCTTTTTCTTTATAAAGATTACTCAGCATACATTTCTTGTAATAAGTGGCCTGGTTCCTTCGTATTTGTTAAAATTACCAAGTTAATTTTAATGGCATCATTTAATAACAGAGCCTTTCATAAAAGTCCTTGATCGCAGATGTAATGGTCTGGTTCCAGAAGGTTCTTCTCATCCGTGCTTGGACAGAGAAAAGCTTGGCCCAGCGTTGAGCAGAATGCAAAGCTTTGGTCTCTGCTGTGTTTTTAGCTTTCTCCTTGAGAACAGACTCATTTGTCCTGACCGGGGCTTTTTTTGTGTGCTTCTCTATCTTTATTTTCACACTTTAAAACTGGCCATTTTTTGGAGGTTGTTTTTGTTTGGGGATTGTGAAAAAGAGCCTTCTTTTCTCTCTATAGAAAAGCTTCATAATGAGAGAAATAATGAGGGAAAAAAGAACTAATATTAGCATTTCTATGAGGCCTAAAATAAACTCTCAGCTGGAGAGAAGTAAATTTAATATTATTTTTTTTCTGTTACAAAAGGAGGGTGGGATGGGGCAGGATGGGGATTTGGGAGCTCCACTCCCAAAAGAGAGAAAAGTCAATTTTTTTTTGTTTCATAGGGAAAAATTATTATGTCCAACTTCAGTAATATATGCTAACACCTTAAAAAAATCACAAGTTGGTGATATTAAGCAAGGTTTTCTTTACTTTTCTTACTTTTGTTATTGTTAATCTTTGAGATAGTGTCTCATGAAGTGGTCCAGGCTGGCTCAAACTCGTGCCTATCCTGTCTCAACCTCCTTGGGTGCTGGAATTACAGGAGTGAATCACCATGTCTGGCTCCCTTTCATTACTTTCAGTAGACCCTACAGATGTTCCCCTATGATTAGAAAGTTATTGCTATTTTTTTCAGGCAGAATTAATGAGAAATTAAGGGACCCAAACAGCCCATTCTCCTAGCCTAGGTCTCTGAGCAGCACACAGCATGTGTGACTTCCCTTTGCTTGTACTCCCACACTTTGGATGCACAGATCCCTGGACAACACTGATGTAGCTAGAGGTAGGTCAGCAGGGCACAGCTGTAGGTTCCTTATCTGCCATTCCTTTCCCCCCTCCCTTGGTGTCCTTAAAATTCTCTCCTTAGTGAAACTCAATGGCACCAGCCCCCAGTTCCAGTTCTTAGGGAAATTTATAGGCTACTCTCATGTGAGCGTTTAAGCAAGCAGGTGGTGCATAGGTGGTAATTAAGAGAGTGGTTACACATGAACACAAGGGAACAAAAGATAAAACAAAAGATCACAAGAATGTAGCAGTTTGGTAAACAAAGACTTCGATCTTGTGTAGAAGGTTAAACCTACCCTACCCCCGGGGTGGGGCCAGATTCCTGTTTACCTTCCTCATTCTTATTTTTTTTTCCTTTTTTTTTTTTTTTTTTTGATTGGTGAGCTGTGTCTCCCTTTTAGTACCAGCTGTCCTGGAGCTCACTCTGTAGACCAGGCCGGCCTTGAACTCACGAGTGCTGGGATTAAAGGTGTGCCACTGCGCCTGGCTCTTATTTTTTTTAGTGTAGGGCAACCACCCAAAATTCTATTACCATCACATTGCTAAAGTTATTAGCAACTATCTTAGGAGTTTATCATCACTATACTACCAGATGTTTGTCTTTTTTTAAATTAAAACTTTTGTATGTATTATGTGTTTGTGTGCGCGCACATGCGCATGAGTGTGTATGTGCACATGTGTGCCAGGATTGCATGGAGGTCAGAGGTCAATGTTGGGTGTCCTCCTTTTTCCCTTTCCGTCTTATTTATTTTTATTATTTATTTGTATGAATGTGTATATATCTGTGTGTGGGCATGTGTACAGGAGTATGTGCACAGGCCAGGAGAGGGTGCTGGAATTACAGGTGGTTATAAGCCACCCAACATGGGTGCTGGGAACTGAACTCAGATCCTCTGCAAGAGCAGCAAATGCTCTTAACCACTGAGCCGTCGCTAAGCCTCCGCCATCTTATTTTTTTAAGAGAGTCTCTTGCTGAACCTAGTGCTCGTTGACTGGCTAGAGTGGCTGGCCAGATATCCACCCTTCTCTGTCTCCCCAGTGTTGGCGTTACAGACTTGCTGCCATGCCTGGCTTTTCACATGGGTACTGGGGATCTAAACTCAGCCCTCAGGCTTGTGTGGCAGGCACTTCATAGACAGAGCCATCCCTCCAGCTCTGCCAGATGCTTTTCCATCTGTGTTATCTTTGTACAGTGTGAGCTCTAGAGTCCTCCTTGGATACCATGATATTTGGTTTGTTTGTAAACTTGACACAACCTTGAATCATGTTGGAAGAGAGTCTTAATGAAGAATGACCTCAGTCATGTTGGTCTGTAAGAATGTCTGTGAGGGATCATTTTCATTGTTAAATGACATAGGGAGACCCAGCCCATTGTGGGTGGTGTCATTCCCTGAGCCGGCCCTGGACTGTTTAAGAGTAGAAATCCAGCTGAGTGTAAACACAGGCAAGCGGGCAAGGAGCCACGTGCCTGCTCTCTTTCTGCTCTTGACTATGGATGTGGTGTGACTAACGGCTCGAGCCCTTGCCTTGACTTCCCTGAAATGATGGACCGTAGCCTGGAATTATGAACCAAACAGACCCTTTCTTCCCTTACATTGCTCTTTGTCAGGGCATTGGTGACAGCAACAGAAATGAAACCAGAGGCTTGTAGACTGCTGACAGGCCAGACTGCTGTCCTCTGGCTGCAGTCCTGGCCTGGACATAGAGTTTCCAGGTATAATCTAATTCCCAAGGATGCTCTGCTGGCAGCCATTGCTCCCTCAGTTGAGGGCCCAGCCTCCTGTGGCTCCCTGCTGGGATGGCTTGTGTGTTGAAGGGCTCTGTTCTGACTCTGCCTGGATCCTGAGCCCATTCCTGCTGGTGCATGGTCCCTTAATCTATTTCCCATGTTCTGAGAGCCTCTTAGAAAAACAGAGCTTACCAGCAGGGAGTGGTGGTGCATGCATTTAATCCTAGCACTTGGGAGGCAGAGGCAGGCAGATCTCTGTGAGTTCAAGGCCAGCCTGGTCTACACAGTGAGTTCCAGGACAGCCAGAGCTGGGAGAGCCTGTCTCGAAAAGACCAAAACAAAAAAAAAAAAAAAAAATTAGTTTAGCAAAGATACTTGGGATACCACAAAATGGCCTTAGAGTAGGGGAGATGATGCAACAAGCAAAGTGCTTGCCCTGTGAGTGTGTGGAACTGAGTTTGAATCCCCAGAACCCATACGAGACCAGATATCTGTATCCCAGTGTTCTACAGCAAGATGGGGAGTGGAGCGTGAAGAATAATCAGACACTTGCAGGTTAGCTAGTCTGATATAACAGCAGCAAAGAAGAAACTCTGCCTCAGACCACATGGGAGATGAAGACCAACCTCTAAGACAGTCCTCTGACATCCACATGCACACAGTGGCATGCATTTGTCCTCTCTCTCTCTCTCTCTCTCTCTGTCTCTCTCTCTCTCTCACACACACACATACACACACACACATACACACACACACACACACACACACACACACACGATTTAAATAATAAACGTGGCCATAGATGTCTTTGGTCTGGAAAACTTGAAAAAAATCCAGTGCCAATCATATTGTAAGGGGATGTAGAGAGATTGTGAACGGGCTTTGGAAACCCTGTAAAGATCCCCTTTGCTGGGCCCTAGCATCCATTAGTCACATTCAATAGCTCAAGAGGGGCAGAGACTCCCCAATGGTTGCTGTGAGCTATAGTACCATCTCAGCTGTTCATAAGGAGCTGCTTCATGTTGTTAGTGTTTCATGAGCTTGGTGTAAATGAGAAGTCGGAGTGGGCTGGGGGTGGGATCCCTATACCTGCTGATGAGCCAAGGCAGGACTAAAGGACTGGAGATCCCTGTTGCCTAGCAACCACAAGCAGCCTCCTTGTCAGCTACACTCTGGTTCTTGTTGATTCCTCAGGGATTGGGATTTGGACCTCAGAGGCTCATTTTGGTTTCTTATGCCCAGAGAGAGTCTTCTGTTTGTGTGCGTGTAGATGTGCGTGCATGGGTACCTTGTGTATACATGTGTGTGCGAGTACTGACTCCCGAGGCAGCATGTTTCATGGAGCTAGAAGAGATGTGAATTTGGTGAGGTCATCACTTCATTTACTTTGTGGAAGAAAGTGAAGGTGAAAGAGATGAATGTTAGAGTTGGGATTGGAGCGTACCAGGTCGTCATCCAGGGCTTCCCTCACCAAGCTTTTAAACACAGACGTTTCAGACCCAGAAGACACTCCTGAGAGAAATAGGTATGAGTGAGGTCATCATATCCATTCTCACGGACATTCATTCAGTCAAGAGAAGGCTCATTTCCTAAGCAATGGCTGTATGCCTGGGTTTTGCCTTTATTTATTTATTTTTAATTTTTTAAAATTTATTTATTTATTTATTTATTTATTTATTTATTTATTTATGTACTGTTTGCATGCTGGTTTGTGCACCCGTGTTGTGCAATGCTGCAGTGGTCAGTGAGGGTGTCGGATTCCCCTGGAATTGGAGTTACAGACAGTTCTCAGCCGCCATGTGGGTGCTGGGGATCGAACCTGGGTCCTCTGCAAGAGCAGTCGGTGCTCTTAACTGCTAGGCTATCTCTCCAGCCCCGGGTTTTGCCTTTATAATATGTGTTCTGATCCACATAGTTTGTTGGAGGGAGAAATTCAAAACTCTGCCAGATGAGGAGACTGAAATGGACAGAGGTCTTGGTAACACTGGGAGTTACAGAGCGGGTGGGTTGATGTTGGGGTCCCTTGTGCACAACCTCTGCCCCACTTGGCCCTATAAATGGAGGACAAATTCTGTATTCAAGATGCTGGGAAAAATCCTCAGAAACAATCCAGCTGGCTGAAGACTAAGCAGGATGAATTAACATAGTGGAATACAAACTGTATTTACAATGTCATTTTATTTGTTTGACAGCTAAGACCTCTTAGATGATCAAGCCGTTTTGCTTTCTGATGGACTCATAAAAGTATTTTTCTGGAGATAAGGGGGAGCTTCTCTGTATGACTTAGTGTCTTTTCTCAGTATTTTTAGAAATAACTGTGTTGAAAGTGTGATTTTTTTTATTTTAACTAACACAAAACTGTAAAGATAAACTGAGTTAAAAAGTCACAGTTATCTTGCATAATCACCTGTGATATAGAGTTCAGTCTTTGGGTCACCACCAGGAAGAGCCAGAGCAAGTACTGACCTTAAGTGACGGTGACATCTCTGTGTTCCTGTGAACACAGATCCATCAGAATGCAACAGTGTGCTTGGGTTTTGATTCAACAACCTGCAGTATCTTAAATGCAAATGCGTTATATACTCTTTTTTTAAAATTTTATTTATTTCCTTTTTTGTATGTGTATGAGTGTACTGTCTGCATGTAGGTCTGTGCACTCATGTTGTGCAATGCCGTGGAGGCCAGAAGAGGGTCTCGGACTCCCCTGGAACCGGAGTTCTCCTAGAATTGGAGTGTTGGAGTTACAGATGGTCCTCAGCCGCCATGTGGGTGCTGGGAATAGAACCCAGGTCCTCTGCAAGAGCAGTCGGTACTCTTAACTGCTGAGCCATCTCTCCAGCCCCCTAAACTGCCTCTTTCTATACATACAAGTTCAAGGTTNACAGATGGTTGAACTGTTTGTGCACTACCAATTAAAATAATGGCACTTTTTTTGAAGACTTATAATGAGAATCCATAGTTACAGATAATTGAGATGAAAGCTATTCTTGTGACCTAGTAAAAATAAAAGAGACAGCGTATGGTTAGAAATAAATGTGGTTCTTGATAATTAGTGAATTATTGTAATCATTCGGGGCCTGCTTTTATCTGTGTTGATTTTTTTTTCAGTAGCTGCTGGGGATGTGGTTGTATAATAGTAACACAAGGTCAGAGGACTGTGATCTCAGGTTGCCTAGCAACTGACAGCTTTGAAGCGAGTTAGGGACCAAGGGTCGATGGCAAAATACTGCTGTTTGCAACTGGATGGTTATTTAAGTTTTAGAGCTGTTAAAACTGTTCTGAAGTGTGCAGCTGAACACCTCAACTGGATCAGCCAGTTTTTCATTTCTTTAAAAGTTTGGGGTCAATGGCGGTGAAAAGGACCCATATTTACCGATCTAAACCAAAATATGATGACGATGATGTCATTAACATCGGTTTTAAGGTGCAGGTGCGTTTTCCTCCAATAACAGAGCTGATGAATGTTGTTGGGGAAAAAAAAAAAAAAAAAAAAATTAAAAGACAATGCATGTAAATTTTGAAGGATGCTGTCCAGGTCTTATTCCCTGTCCCACAGGCACTAAATGTCAAAGCCTGGCCTTGTTCCTATCACCAAAGAGGAATGGATAAACCAGCTTGTGTGAAGAATTCAGCAGAAAACACACTCCACAACGAGCATGTCACCATCCACCTTGGTGCTAAGAGGGTAAAGTCAGCTGCATGTTCCCCATTCACTCCCTCACGTGCTCATACTCACAACTACCTGTTCACCCACAACTACTGTTGCCTGAGTCACTTGTTAACGCAACTGAGCTAAGGGCCACGAGAAGCAGACACTCCCTAGCCAGCGTCACAGAGAGTAGTAAGCGATAAGACAGTGCGATACAAGACTTTGACGTATTCACCATGAGACTGCGACGTGTCACAGCACTAACGATTCTTGGCTACCGTGAAACGAGGCACTGGCTGGATCAAGCTTTTACCTTCAACGCTTGGTACACTGAACGTGGACTGTCTTACCTTTTCACCTTCCCGAGTTTTTGCTCAGAAAATGTCCTAGAGAGCAACTGGCATTTGCATAGAAGAGCTTCTGTCTGGAATGTCATAACTAAATAAACCTGAAGGCCAGGCTTGTGGGCTCTCTCAGGTGTGGAGACATGACATGACAAACAAGTGATAACCACATAAGCATAAGCCCTGGAAAGCAGAAGGCTAAGATCAGTTAACAATTGTTGGATACCTGAAGGATAGGCAGCCATGGAAGAGGAGTCTGGGAGAACTGCACACACAACGGACCGAGACAGGCCAGAGCCAGTGTGTTTATGCTGGGAGCCCCTTCAAGCATGGGAGGAGGGAGCAGGCTGGCGAGGAAAATGGCCGTGTGTCCTCATGAAATGGAGAGTCATATGGAAGCATTGGAACGTTGCGATCTCTGTGGGTTTGTGTGAACCCATATAATAGGTAGGAACCAGCTTACATACTGGGCAACGCACTCTCACCACCAGACCTTCCCCTCAGTTCTAAAGGTCCATTTTCTTGTGTGTGGATGTTTTGTTGTGTGAGAACTTGTATGCATGTGTGTTGGTAATGAATCTCATGTTGTGTGCATGTGTGTTGTGATACAGCACAGACGATCAACCTTGGCTATAATATCACAGGTTCAGTCTGTTTTTGCTTTTGAGACAGGGTCCCATCGTGCCTAGAGACTAACTAGGTCAGGTACTAGGCCAGCTGGACAGTGGTCCCAGGCATCTCCTATCCCTCCGCTCCCCAGCACAGACACCACAGCCCACATTATACATTTCATCTTTCTAGTGATTCTGGAGGTCGCAAAAACCCAGATCCTCATGCTTGTATGACAAAAAAATTATCATACGAGCTATCTCCCAGACCAGAATGTGGATGCTGTGCTGCCCGTTCCTCCAGAACTAGGAGCTTGGATTCCCCCTTCTCTTTTCCATCTTTCCATTTCATCCCTAGACCTAAAAACGTCTACATACACACAAATGCCAATTTCTCTATAGCCGCCACAGTTTTCAGTGGAGTATCTAGCTTCCAGTGCTTGATCGTCTTCATTCTCAAGCATAAACCACGTCCATTCACTATCTTGAGCAGAGCATCAAATTCGGGTTCCCAGCCATCGAGGTGGGGGTGCCTAGGTCACAAAAGCACACGGCTCACTGAGTTTGTATGCAGTAACATTTTGGTTGCAAAGTTAATGAAAATTTAATTAGTCCAGAGTCTGTCCATTTTATGTCATGCCTACAGTACAGCAAACTCCTAAAAGAGGTGTTGAGGAGTCGAAAGACTTGAGGCAATCGCTCATCCAGATTATATACTTGCTCTCTCGACAGAAAAAAAAAAAAAACCTGGTTTCTAAAACTTCTGAATGCTAAAGTGATCGCCTAGTTTTGCTTCAAATGGTATACTTTGTTAATTTTATCATGAAATTCTCCACATCGCAATCTTGAAATTACTTTTACATCTGTCATGATATTTTTACTAACAGTTAGCTGCCTAAATGCAGGCATGGGGGCTAACAGAGTAATATTTGCCCAATATTTATGTCTCTAGCATTCCTGGTGGCTGAGATCTGCAGAGGAATTCAGTAAGACTTTGACACCTAACTGTCATCATTTTTCTCATTTGACTTTAATGTCTTCTGCTCTGGGCTGGTAATAAAACTTGGGCAAGTCTTTGGCACCAGCTGTGAGTGAGACATGGAGTCAACTAGGACGAAGCCCACATCAGCAGACACACCTGCTAGCATACCCTTTCTTGATCAACCATCATTATACAGTAGTGTCTCTAACAACTGCACCAAATAACAAGCTCGTAAGGCGTAGAGAGAGGGCTCCCCAAACAGGTAACAGAGCCCTTCCTCAGAAAGGACTGTGCGCTCTTGCCACGAGCTGGACATGATCAAGCCAAGTCACGCTGTGGAAGCCCAGCACCTCCGTTCCAGCCCAGTTCCTAGAGTGCTATACTGCCATTGAATCTGTTCCAAGACTCCAGAGCAGGTCAACCTTTAAATTTCTCTAGCTTCAGCTCAATAATGAACTCAGGGCTAATTCTACCCCTCATTGTGAATTATGTATAATTTGTGTGATTGGGAAGAATATTACAGCCTGAATGAATTACCTGTAAGGAGAGAAGAAACAATAACTATGGGTTATAAGACAGAGTCAGAAAAAAAAAGAAGGGAATCGCGCCCCCTTGGAACCTTCTTTAAGTTCCTGGACCTGTGGATGTAGTCCACCTAGATGTACACTTGATTCTCCTTGGGACCTTGACCTTATAAGAGATAGGGGTAGCTTGTTCATGAAATGCCACTATGGTTTATACACTTTTTTGTTTGTTTGTTTCTTTTCTTTTTCATTATTTTTGATGTGTATGAATATAGACTACTTTGTACCTGGCATGTCAGACGGTTTGGTGACGCCCAGTCGTGCAATGCCGGGCAGGTCAAGAAGAGGGCATCGATTCCCCTGGAACTGGAGTCAAGGATGGTTCTCATGTGCTTGCAATGTGGGCTGCTGGGATGATGAACCACCGACGTCCTCTGAAGAGAGCAGTCAAGTGTCGCCGAAATTCCACTTGAGCCATCCTGCTCTACAGCCCCAGTTTGTCACTTAGGACTTTGGAAGCAATAAGATTTCATCTACAGACCGATTTCTGAAGGAATATTGTTTTTAATTTACAAATGTGATCTTACTGTTGGTACTCGACCAAATGCAATCACGAATCTCTATTGCTTACCACACAGCACCTGACGCAAATCCATGCAATTTTGGGAGTGTTTCCACGGTTTTATTACTTTTTGTTGTATGTGAAGTCGTTAGGCATTTGCCCAATGCGTGCCGCTGATATCGTACCTAATGGAGACAAGTTAATCCCCACTCAAGACAGTTAGTTTGAATTCCTCACCTTGTTCCTACCAAAGCCATCTGTGGGTACCTTTGGTAGAGAAAACATCTCTCTTAATGATACCAAAGTTAGACATATGATTTTTTAATAATAAACCCATTTAAAAATAGGTGCAAAGTATAAGATTTAAATGTGTTTCTGCATAGCAATTTTAGCTCAAGAAGCAAACTGGAATTGTCCACATACAGGCCAGCTAGAAAGCACTGAGAGAAGAACTTGGAAGGCAATAAAATTCAGAACAAACTACATACCAACACACACACACACACACAACACACATATATGTAGACCATTGAACTCAAATGGATTGAGAGAGATAATAACCACCGTCCCAGTGTGAAAATCTCTTGGAACTGCCCACATTCTAAAAGCATATCCAGTCCTTTGATTGGGGGAGCAACAAGAGGAACAGAACCATCAATAGCCTCCTAGGACTCCATGGAAAGAACTTCAGTGCTCTAACCAACACAGTGATCATAGCCTTTCAAACAAGCACAGAGAACATTCTAGACTGTCAAAATACACATGCTATAACCAAGTCTCAGAACGTTAGGTCAATTGCCAAGGATCTCTTTCAAGCTATGCAGTCTGGTTTCTGGATGGCCCATCTAGAACTCTCTCTAGCACACTACTCCAACACCTAAGGCTGGTCACACTTAAAAGTTTGTTTATCCTCTCAAGCAAAGAAAACAAACAAACAAACTTTGGCAAGCATAATTTGAGCTAACTGTATGTGAAACCTGCAATCATTTCCCTTCAGTGAGTCATCGGAGTTTCAGATTCTTGATGAATAAATTTTTTAAAAATGATCAGCCCAAGGTGCAAAGTTTCTTCTCATGTCTCGGTATCAACTAAGTATCAGCTGGCAGCCAACTAATTTCCTCAAAGAAATATGTGTGAGGCAAGAACGCCTTGTTTATTTGGCTTTTGTCTATAGAAAATAATGCAGATTGAGATCCTCCTGAGCACCAGCGGAAAGGGGGAAGACAGGTAGGAACTGGTGTCTTGGCGAGCTGACTGTTGATCCATTTGTTCTGCTGTCTTTGGTTGATTGGCCCTTTGTGGCTGTGAGGTTGGGTATCCTCCCAGCGGGATTAAGGGTGTGGTCTTTGTGCTTGATATATGATCTATGGTGTGGGGAGCGGAGTTATCCCCCATCGGTATTAAATGCACGCTGTGTGACTCTTTGAGATTTGAGATCTCCCTGAGCACCAGCGGCAGGAAGAGGGGGAGACTGCTGCAGGTGCCGGGGCGCAGGCTGAAGAGTCGTTCACGGCCCCCCCCACCCCCAGCACCAGCCACTGAGATTACAAAAAAAGAAGGGTCTGAAGGAGGCCAAGCAAAGCACGCCTTCAACACAGTGAAGAGGCACTTAGGACTCACATCAGCCAATACAGGCGGGAGAAGCCCATATGCCAGGATCACGTAAGAAGAGACTACACTGGAAAGGGGCAGGATATCCCGCCACAGCGTTTACCAAACCTATGGATACTTCCTGCAGGGGATCCCCTGGGGATGCCCCAGGACACAGACTCAGAAACCAATGGGAACAGATACTTAAAGAACTATAAGATCATAAAAGGAAGCATCTATGGTCCGTAGAGAATTCAAGGAACCGAGAGGAACCGCAGAGTCAGGGAGAATGATCACCACCTCCTTGTGACCGATGCAACCAGGTTGCAAACATTGCAAAAAGATCCATTCTCACATAGCAGAAAAAAATAACAAACCAAGCAACACAAAGAATAGCAGAAGAAGAGATCAGAAGATGCTAAAAAGAAATGAGACACTCAAGAAATCAGAACCGAGGAAGAAAAAGGAATCACAAACATCCGTGACAATAGACACTAATAGAGTATGCTGAAAGGAAAAGAAATACCGAGACCGACCAGGAACAAGACGAGAAACAGTTCGAAGATGCCCAATGAATAAGAGGCAACTAAGAATCAAAGAGGAAGACAATGAATCACACTCACCACGCGACACATGAAAAAGCCTCAGAGGCAGAATCGGAGTAAAAAGCAACAGAATTCAAGCCTGAGGAAAACAACCCTAACAATGGGAAGAATTATGGAAATAAATTTAAAAATACACAACAAAACAGAAAACAGGAGCTGTGGGACACTATGAAAGCTCAAACCTCCGCATCATAGGAATAGAGGATGAGAAGAGAAGAATCCGCAAGAGAAGGTTTGATCAGATTTCCAAACAAAGTTAACAGATGAAACTTCCCCAAAACTAAAAACAAGGAACAAACCAATACCAATACACAGAGAGCGCACACAAGAGATACAAACAGACTAAGATCAGAAAAGACAATTCTTACGCCACATCATAGTTAAACTGCGTTAGAACACCCAAAAACAAAGAAAAAATTCTTTAAAGCGACTAAGAGAAAAACAACAGTGCACCGCTGTATAGGGGAAACCTATCAGAATAAAACGGACTTCTCATGCACAACCGACTGAAGAGCAAGAAGAACCTGGAGCAAAGCATTCCCAGTGTTGAGGGACAATGGATGCAGCCCAGGTTTACTATACCCAGCAAAATGTTCAATCAGTAGTGGAAGGAGAGAGGAAAATCTTTCATGACACAAAAACTATGCAAAGCTAATGTTCCGGAAAACAACCCTTCCAGAGAATACTGTGAAAGCAGTTCAAAGACAGAAGAAAGGAGCAACCTGAACCCTCAGGAACCTAGAAGAGATAATCAATAAAAAGCATACTGCAGAAGTAGAAATACAATCAAATCGAAAACAGGTGCTCTAGATGTGTTTGCTCAAAGCAGATGTAGAGGTGCTTAGGTTTGAGCTCAGATTACAGGATGATGAAATGATGATGATGCGATTTAAGAAGAATAAAAGGGAGAAGGGGAAGCACGCAAAGAAGTTATATGAGGAGGAAGAGGAATAATGTGGGTCAGTGTTGGAGAGAGGGGAAGAGAAGAGGAAATGAGTGCTGGGAAGGGAGAATTATCAGGGGAACAGAGAACAGAAAGCAAGGAAGAAGAAGAAGGTGTACAGACAGTAGAGAGTAATAACAAGTGGAGAAAGACGGGAATACATCCACCTGGAAAGAGAACCGATGCCTTGCGTCAACATAATGCCCTGAGCGATTAAGATAAGTAGGAAGCGTTAATGTAACACGTATTGTCCCAGCTTGGTTCCGTGCTGCTGTGATATTCAAACCCATGCAAAAGGCACTGGTAGGAGGAGCAGGGTTTGTTTCATCTTACAGGTGACAGTTGGTGCCCTGAGGGAAGCCAGGGGCAGCAGAGGCTGAGGCAGAGAGCACAGAGGAAACGCCTCGCCTGCTTCCCCCCTGCGCTTGCTCAGAGCTTGCTTTTCCATATAACCCAGGCCCCTGCCCAGAGGATGGTGCCATTCACAGTGAGTCTGGTGCTTCGCACATAATTATCAATCAAGACAGTTCCCCAGATGTGCCCACAGCCAAACAGATGGGGGGATTCAGGCGGGGGCCCCTCTTTGCAGTTGACTCTAGATTGTGTGTGTCTCTAGTTGACAGTAAAAACTAGCCAATGCAGGGCGTGATGCGCACGCCTTTATACCCCTAGCAACTCAGGAGTCAGATCGAGGCGGAGTCACTGTGAGTTCAATGGCCAGCCTGTCTACAGAGTGAGTTCCAGGACAGCTGGGCTACAGGAGACCTTGTCCGAAAAAGACAAAAAAAAAAAAAAAAAAAAAAAAAAAAAAAAAAAAAAAAAACAAAAATAGCCAGACAATATATAACAAGAGCTACAGAGAATTCTTCATGATGGTAAGGCTTAAATTGGATCAGAGAGCAAAGGACCCACCTCCAGGATGGATCAGAGAGCAAAAGACCCACCTCCAGGATGGATCAGAGAGCAAAGGATCCACCTCCAGGAAGGATCAGAGAGCAAAGGATCCACCTCCAGGATGGATCAGAGAGCAAAGGACCCACCTCCAGGAAGGATCAGAGAGCAAAGGATCCACCTCCAGGACGGATCAGAAAGCAAAGGACCTACCTCCAGGATGGGTCAGAGAGCAAAGGATCCACCTCCAAGATGGATCAGAGAACAAAGGATCCACCTCCAGGAAGGATCAGTGAGCAAAGGACCTGCCTCCAGGATGGAAGAGAGAGAGAGAGAGAAACAGAATCAATAGAATGAATATCTCTCTATCATCTATTATTATATCTCTCTCATATATATCTGACATATATATATGAGAGTGAGAGAGAGAGTATCCTGAGTTACCTGCAGAGAGATCTGATTGTGGGAGGCTTCTATAGGACTGATAAGTGTTTGGTGGATATTTCTTATTTGCTTTTCCCATGTTGTTGATTTGTCTTTGTGCTTTTGGCAGGGGATTTGATTTCTTTTTTTTCTTTTTCTTTTTTTGGTCTTTTTCGAGACAAGGTCTTCCTGTAGCCCCAGCTGTCCTGGAACTCACTCTGTAGACCAGGCTGGCCTTGAACTCACAGTGATCCGCCTGCATCTGCCTCCTGAGTGCTAGGATTAAAGGCGTGCGCATCACGCCCCGCATTGGCTAGTTTTTACTGTCAACTAGAGACACACACAATCTAGAGTCAACTGCAAAGAGGGGCCCCCGCCTGAATCCCCCCATCTGTTTGGCTGTGGGCACATCTGGGGAACTGTCTTGATTGATAATTGATGTGGAAGGCCCAGCACACTGGGCAGCACCATCCCTGGGCAGGTGGGCCTGGGTTATATGTGAAAGCAAGCTGAGCAAGCCAGGGGGAAGCAGGCGAGCGTTCCTCTGTGCTCTCTGCCTCAGCTCCTGCCCCGGCTTCCCTCAGGGACGCACTGTCACCTGTAAGATGAAACAAACCCTCTCCTCCTCAAGTTGCCTTTGGTCATGGTGTATATTACAGCAGCAGGAACCAAGCTGGGACAATACGTGTTACATTAACGCTTCTTGCTTCTTATCTTAATGCTCATGGGTCTGATGTTGACGCAGGCATCGGTTCTCTTTCAGGTGGTGTTTCCTGTCTTTTCCACTTGTTTTACTCTCTATGTTCTGTACACTTCTCTTCTTCCTTGCTTTCTGTTCTCTTTCCCCTGGATAATTTCTTCCCTTCCCTTACTCTTTTCCTCTTCCTCTTCCCCTCCTCCAACTGACTCCTTTTCCTCTTCCTCCTCTTACTTTTTCTTTTGTGTCTCCCCTTTCTCCTTTTATTCTTTTCATCGCATCATCATCATCTTCATCATCCTGTAATCCTGAGGCTCAAACTCAGCACCTTCTACATGCTGAGCAAACACATCTAGAGCCCCTGTTTTGTATTTGAATTTGTATTTCTACTTCTGCAGTTATGCTTTTATTGATTTCTCCTTCTAGGTGCCTGAGGTTGGTTGCTCCTTTCTTCTGTTCTTTGAATTGCTTCAAGTATTCTCTGAAGGGTTGGTTTTCCGGACATGTAGTCTTTCAAGTTGTTTATGTCATGAAAGATTTTCCTCTCTCCTTCCACTATGATTGACATTTTTGCTGGGTATAGTAACCTGGGCTGGCATCCATTGTCCCTCAACACTGGGAATGCTTTGCTCCAGGTTCTTCTTGCCTTCATCGTTTGCCATGAGAAGTCCGTTGTTATTCTGATAGGTTTCCCCTTATAGGTCACTTGTTGTTTTTCTCTTGTCGCTTTAAGAATTTTTTCTTTGTTTTGGGTGTCTAGCATTTTAACTATGATGTGGCGTGGAGAATTTCTTTTCTGATCTTGTCTGTTTGGAGTTCTGTGTGCTTCTTGTATTGGTATTGGTTTGTCCTTTTTTAGTTTGGGGAAGTTTTCATCTATTATTCTGTTGAAGATCTGATCAATACCTTTCTCTTGGGATTCTTCTCCTTCCTCTATTCCTATGATGCGGAGGTTTGATCTTTTCATAGTGTCCCACAGCTCCTGGTTGTTCTGTTTTTGTGTATTTTTAAATTTTTCATAATCTTTCCTTGAGGTTTTTAGTTGTTCTGTGTTATCCTCCAGGTCTGATATTCTTTGTTCTGCTTCCTCCATTCTGCTTCTGAGGCTTTTTTCATTCCTTTCCTCTTGAATGGATGAGTGTTTGATTTCCTTTTTCCTTTCCTCTTCTGATTTCTTTAGTGTTTCTATTTCTTTTTGGAGCTTCTCGATCTCTTTTTGTAGCTCTTTTGTTTGCTGGTTGGTTTCTTTTTCTTTTTCAGCATGGGATCTTTTCAGTGTTTCTACTTCCTTCCGGAGCTTGTCATTCTCTCTCTCTCGGTCCTCATTCTCTTTTCTTAGTTCTTTAATTTGTTCTTTATGATCTTGTAGTTCTTTAAGTATGTTCCCAATTGTGTTTCTGATGTCTGTGTCCTGGGGCATCCCCGGAGGGATCCCACTGCAGGAGTCATCCATAGGGTTGGTAAAGCTTGGCGTGGGATTATCCTGCACCTTTCCAGTGTAGTCTCTTCTTCGTGATCCTGGCATATGGGCTTCTCCTTGCCTGTATTCCAATGTGAGTCCTAAATGCCTCTTCACTGTGTTGAAGGCGTGCTTTGCTTGCCTCCTTCAGATGCTTCTTCGTAATCTCAGTTGGTGGGGGGGGGCTCTTCAGCCCGCGCCCCGGCACCTGCCGCTGGGCTCAGGAGATCTCAAATCTCAAGAGTCACACAAGCGTGCCTTTAATACCGGCTGGGAGGATAACTCCGCCCCCACAGCCACTAGATCTAATCAAGCCAAAGACCACACCTTTAATCCCAGCTGGGAGGATAACTCCAACCTCACAGCCACAAAGGCCAATCAAACCAAAGACAGCAGAACCAAAGGATCAACAATCAGCTCGCCAAGACACCCAGTTCCTACCTGTCTCCCCCTTTTCCTGCCGCTGGGCTCAGGAGATCTCAAATCTGCATTATTTTCTATAGACAAAAGCCAAATAAACAAGGCGTTCTTGCCTCACACATATTTCTTTGAGGAAATTAGTTGGCTGCACAGCTGATTACTTAGTTGATATCCGAGAATGGAGAAGAAACTTTGCACCTGAGGCTGATCATTTTAAAAATTTATTCATCAAGAATCTGAAACTCCGATGACTCACTGAAGGGAAATGATTGCAGGTTTCACATACAGTTACTCAAATTATGCTTGCCAAAGTTTGTTGTGTTTGTATTTCTTTGCTTGAGAGGATAAACAAACTTTTAAGTGTGACCAGCCTTAGGTGTTGGAGTAGTGTGCTAGAGAGAGTTCTAGATGGGCCATCCAGAAACCAGACTGCATAGCTTGAAAGAGATCCTTGGCAATTGACCTAACGTTCTGAGACTTGGTTATAGCATGTGTATTTTGACAGTCTAGAATGTTCTCTGTGCTTGTTTGAAAGGCTATGATCACTGTGTTGGTTAGAGCACTGAAGTTCTTTCCATGGAGTCCTAGGAGGCTATTGATGGTTCTGTTCCTCTTGTTGCTCCCCCAATCAAAGGACTGGATATGCTTTTAGAATGTGGGCAGTTCCAAGAGATTTTCACACTGGGAGGTGGTATATTTCCTCTCAATCCATTCTGAGTTCAATGGGTCTAACATATATGTGTGTGTGTGTGTGTGTGTGTGTGTGTGTATGTATTTTTTCTGATATTTTGATGTCCTTCCAAGTTACTTCTCCAGTGCTTTCTAGCTGCTGATGTGGAAATTCTCAGTTTGCTTCTGAGCTAAAATTGTATGCAGAAACACATTTTTAAATGGCTTTAAACTTTGCATATATTTAAATGGGTTTTAACAGAAGACATATGTCTAAACTTTTGTATCATTAAGAAGATGTTTCTCTACCAAAGCTACCCACTAGATGGCTTTGGTAGGAACAAGGTGGAATTCAACTAACTGTCTGTAGAAGGGTGGGGACTGCACATCCCATGGGCATGCAGTGCTCAGGTCTGTGTGTTAAGCTTAGATTCGTGAGTTCATTTTCAGTACACAGTAAGATATGGTAAATTAAAAAAAATATTCCTCAGAAATCGGTCTTGTAGATGAAATCTTATGTGCTTCCAAAGTCCTAAGTGTACAAACTTGGGGCTGGAGAGATGGCTCAGTGGTTGAGAGCACTGACTGCTCTTGCAGAGGACCTGGGTTCGATTCCCAGAACCCACATGGCAGCAGCTGAGAACCATCTTTGACTCCAGTTCCAGGGGAATCCGATGCCCTCTTCTGACCTCCGTGGCATTGCACGACATGGGTGCACCAACCTGCATGCAGACAGTAGTATACTCATACACATAAAAAAATAATGAAAAAGAAAAGAAACAAACAAACAAAATAAGTGTATAAACCATAGTGGCATTTCATGAACAAGCTACCCCTATCTCTTATAAGGTCAAGGTCCCAAGGAGAATCAAGTGTACCATCTAGTGGTACTACATCCACAGGGTTCCAGGAACTTAAAGAAGGTTCCAAGAGGGCAGGCATCTGACTGGTGCTATAACCCATATTTTGTTTTATCTCTCTCTTCAGGTAGATTATAGGGAAATTCTTCCCATCCACAAATTTACATAATCAAATGAGGGGAGAATGGCCTGATTCATTTGGCTGAGGCTATAGAAATTTAAAGTTGACTGCTTGGTGAAGTCTTGGACAGATTCAATGGCAGTATAGCACTCTAGGAACTGCTGAAGGAGGTCTGGGCTTCCAGGTGACCTGGCTTGATCATGTCCAGGTGGGCAGGGCCAGTCCTTTCTGGGAAGGGTCTCTGTCCTGTTTGGGGAGCCCCTCTTAGCCTTCAGCTTGTTTTATTGTGGTGCAGTTTGTTAGAGACAACTACTGTTTAAGATGGTTTGATAAGAAAGGGTTCTAGCAGGTGTGTCTGCTGATGTGGGCTTGCTAGGTTGACTCCATGTCTCACTCACAGCTTGCCAAACACTTGCCCAATTTTATTTACCAGCCAGAGTAGGAAGACATAAAGAAAGAGTAAAATGATGACAGTTAGGGTAAAGTTGACTGAATTCCTCTGCAGATCTCAGCACAGAGAACTGCTAGAGACATAAATATTGTGCAAAATTACTCTGTTAGCCCCATGCCTGCATTTGGCAGCTAACTGTTATTAAAATATCATGACAGATTAAAGTAATTTCAAATTGCATTGGAAATATGAATTCAAATATACCATTTGAAGCAAAATGGGCACTTAGATCAAAGTTTTGAAAATTGGTTCTTTTTTTTTTTTCTGGAGAGCAATTAATAATCTGGATGAGGATGCCTCAAGTCTTTCGACTCCTCAACACCTCTTTTAGGAGTTTGCTGTACTGTAGGCATGACATAAAATGGACAGACTCTGGACTAATTAAATTTTCATTAACTTTGCAACCAAAATGTTACTGCATACAAACTCAGTGAGCCGTGTGCTTTTGTGACCTAGGCACCCCCACCTCGATGGCTGGGAACCCGAATTTGATGCTCTGCTCAAGATAGTGAATGGACGTGGTTATGCTTGAGAATGAAGACGATCAAAGCACTGGAAGGCAGAATATCTCCACTGAAAACTGTGGGGCTATAGAAGAATATTGGCATTGTGTGTATGAGACGTTTTAGGTCTAGGGATGAAATGGAAAGATGGAAAAGAGAAGGGGGAATCCAAGCTCCTAGTTCTGGAGGAACGGGCAGCATCCACATTCTGGCTGGGGAGATAGCTCAGTTGATAATTTTTTTGTCATACAAGCATGAGGATCTGGGTTTGAGCCTCCAGAATTCACATAGAAAGATAAATGTGGGTCTGTGGTGTCTGTGCTGGGGAGGCGGAGACAGGAGGATGCCTGGGGACCACTGGCCAGCTGGCCTACCTGCCTAGTAGTGTCCAGGCCAATGAGTGACCCTGTCTCAAAAGCAAACAGACTGAACCTGTGAAATTATAGCCAAGGTTGATCTCTGTGCTGTACACACACACATGCACACACATGCACATACACACACATGCATACACACACACAAACACACACACAAGAAAATTGGACCTTTAGAAACTGAGGGTGAAGGTCTGTGGTAGAGTGCTTGCCCAGTATGTGCAAAGCCCTGAGTTCGGTTCCCAGCACAAACACACAGAGATCGCAACGTTCCAATGCTTCCATATGACTCTCCATTTCATGAGGACACACGGCCATTTTCCTCGCCAGCCTGCTCCCTCCTCCCATGCTTGAAGGGGCTCCCAGCATAAACACACTGGCTCTGGGTGTCTCGGTCCTTTGTGTGTGCAGTTCTCCCAACTTCCTCTTCCATGGCTGCCTATCCTTCAGGTATCCAACAATTGTTAACTGATCTTAGCCTTCTGCTTTCCAGGGCTTATGCTTATGTGGTTATCACTTGTTTGTCATGTCATGTCTCCACACCTGAGAGAGCCCACAAGCCTGGCCTTCAGGTTTATGACATTCCCAGAAGCTCTCTATGCACCTGCAGTTGCTCTAGGACCATTTTCTGAGCAAATAGTGAGGGAGTGAATGGGGAACATGCAGCTGACTTTACCCTCTTAGCACCAAGGTGGATGGTGACATGCTCGTTGTGGAGTGTGTTTTCTGCTGAATTCTTCACACAAGCTGGTTTATCCATTCCTCTTTGGTGATAGGAACAAGGCCAGGCTTTGACATTTAGTGCCTGTGGGACAGGGAATAAGACCTGGACAGCATCCTTCAAAATTTACATGCATTGTCTTTTATTTTCCCCAACAACATTATAAGCTCTGTTATGGAAGGAAAAGCACTGCACCTTTAAAACAGCTTGTTAAACATCATCGTCATCATATTTTGGTTTAGATCGGTAAATATGGGTCCTTTTCACCGCCATTGACCCCAACTTTTAAAAAGAAATGAAAATAATGGCTGATCCAGTGAGGTGTTCATCTGCACACTCAGAACAGTTTTAACAGCTCTAAAACTTAAATAACCATCCAGTTGCAAACAGCAGTATTTTGCCATCGACCCTTGGTCCCTAACTCGCTTCAAAGCTGTCAGTTGCTAGGCAACCTGAGATCACAGTCCTCTGACCTTGTGTTACTATTATACAACCACAGCCCCAGCAGATATGAAAAAAAAAATCAACAAAGATAAAAGCAGGCCCCGAATGATTACAATAATTCACTAATTATCAAGAACCACATTTATTTCTAACCATACGCTGTCTCTTTTATTTTTACTAGGTCACAAGAATAGCTTTCATCTCAATTATCTGTAACTATGGATTCTCATTATAAGTCTTCAAAAAAAGTGAATTATTTTAAATTGGTTTCAGTTGGAAAACAGTTCACACCACTCTGTGATTTGTGGTGAACTGTGGTCTATAACTAGGTCATATCCATGAAGACCAGATTTGCTTAGAATTTTTACTGTGGATTATGGCCAAGGGAAAGTGGGCCAGGGGGCAGCATAGACATGGGTGTGCCCTGCCATTCTGGGTGACCATGGGTAGACTCCTAAAGGCTCTCAGCCTTGTTTTGCTCATCTGTAGAATGGGGCTACAGTAGCTTCCCCTTCGTGAGGAGACTGCTGTAGTCGGTATGATCAGAAAGGTTGGTTGTGGCCAGATGATGTGAGGTTTGTTTGTTAGGGTCATATATTTTATTTCATCCTGAAAATACTGGTTAGTTTTGGAGCATTCCAGAGATACATTTGAGTTCTGGCTCATTGAGCATAGTAGCTTAAACCAAGACTCATTTCATTCATTTGCTCATGGGTCTGTAATTTGGCAAGGCTGAAAGGGGCACCTGGTGTTGGGTAGAAGGCTTGACTGGGCCGGAGCATCTGCCGCCAGGCTGGTGCCTGGCATGAGAAACAGGCTGGTGCTAGCGTCTGGCTGAAACAGCCAGGGCTGCGGGCCAGGACCTCTGACTCTCTCATGAGGCCTCTCTGTTGTGTCCAGGTGGGGCTTCTCACGGCAGGGTGGACTGAGAGCAGGGTACCATCTACGTGGCTGCTAGCTTCCCACAGGGATAAACCCCATTAGAAACCTCTAGGACTTGGCACTGAGGCCTAGGCTGATACACTGCCACTTTCTATTAACTCTGCAGGTCAAGGTGGGTCAGAGCTCATCCATATTCAAGAGGAGAAGTGTACAGGAGGACTTTGCGTGTGGGAGGCATGGCTCACCCCAAATGTCCTGCATCACCAGAATTCAATTCCTCATTCTTTGGGGATTACAGGACTCCTTCCTTGACCCAACACACATATTAATACATTATGACCATTCAGACTCATGCCTGTGCATTTCCCAATGTTTCTGATACAGAGTTTCTGACTGTGGACATAAAGGAAGGGCTGAGGATTAGCAGCATGAACAACACCTTAGCTGAGGGCTTGTCTCAAAACTCTGCAGCACTCTTTCCTTGTGTGCATTCTGGAGTGGCTCTGGGGACAACGGATGTGTATTTTATTAGTTATTTTTCTCATTGCTGTGGTCAAATACCCAGTAGGAAACAATGTGATGGAGGAAGGCTTTATTTTGGCTCACGGTCTGAGGGGATACAGTCGGTGATGTCAGGAAAGGTGTGGCAGCAGGAGCTGAGACACAGGTTATGGGGTTCTGCAGTCAGGAAGCAGCGGGAAGGTGAACGATGCTGGGGCTCAGCACACACTCTCCTTTGTTCCTTTCTTTAGTCTGGACTCCCAGTCCAAGTGATGGTATCATTCTTGTTTAAGGCATGTCTTTTTCAGTTGAACCTTTATGGAGACTTTCAGGCACACCCAGAAGTGTGCCTTCTAAGTAATTCTAAATCCAGTCAGGTTGACTATTTATACGTATATATGGTCTTTTTTTGAGACTGGGTCTCCTTGTATCCCCAGCTGGCCTGGAACTCACTCTGTAGACTAGACTGGCTTTGAACTCACAGAGATCTTCCTGCCTCTGCCTCCCAAGTGCTGGGATTAAAGGCGTGTGCCATCACATCTGGCTAATATTATTACTTTTTCAAAATTATTATTTTTAAAATATAATTTGTGTTAGTGTATTGCTTGCCTGGAGGTGGGTGTACCCCTGTAATGCAGTGCCTGTGGAGGTCAGAAGAGGGTGTTGGATCCCCTAGAAATGGAGTTAAGGACAGTTGTTAGCTGCCTTGTGGGTGCTTGGAATCAAACCTGGGTCTTCTGCAAGAGCAGTTAGTGCTCTTAGCCACTGAGCCATCTCTCCAGCCCCCAATATTATTACTTTTTAAAATAAAGATTGAATTTGAGGGACAGATCTGGACAGGAGATAACATAAAGTATCATCTTGTGGATAGTAGTTGAAGCCAGAGAAGAGACTAAAATAATTATGGGGAACAAGAAATGGAAGGAGGATGCACAATTTTGGAGGACTTGTCAGGCAGAATAAGATTCTGAAAAGACAGGGCCTGAGGCAGAGAGGGAGACCAGGTGGAGGTTACAGCCATTCCTGGAGGAGGAAAGGAAGCTGATCTGTCAAACCTAGAGGACTTTAGAACTTACTAGATTTCAAAACAAGTCTGTCTTTGAGGTTATCATTGTTTGTAAATGGTGTAGAAGCCAGGTTTTTTCCGGGGGGGGGGGTGTCAGTTCTAAGAGAAGCAGAGGAATCAAGTCATCACTGCCCAAGAGGTCAAGGAAGAGGGAGCTGAGGGAGATTTGGTGGGAAAGGTAAGGTATTGCTGTTTTAAAGATTGAAGAGACTTGACTGTATTTAAATGAGAATGCAGCATCCTGTAGAGGTAGACCGGCCATGGAGGCAGACGAGGAGTCAGAGGTCAAGAACAGGGAGCTCTTCCTCATCCTCTGTGAGGAGGCCAAAAGGAAAAATGGATCTGGATGCAAACATGTTGTAGGCAGTGAGCTAGGGAGTCAGGGGTTCTGAAGTTGTAGGAATTTGCTTTTGGATTAAAGGCAAAGAAATTGGTTGAGAGGAATACAGTGGCCTGGCCAGGTAGTGTTTGGGTGGAGAGAGGGAAGAGAGAGACGCCGTGGAGGGAGAGCAGGCGGGATCCTCTGAAGGCCTGCCAGCAGCCTGCATCACCCCAGGAGGTGGCCTTGTTCCAGAATCCTTGAGAAGCATGGATGGCTTCAAAAAGGCTTCAAAAAGGACTGGGTTTTAGCTAGTTTCATGAAGAAAAAGTATTAATGAGTAGTAGTAGTGGGATCTTCACGAATAATTAAAACATAGTGTAATATGCCTGGCATGGTGGTACTCATCTTTAGTCCCAGCACTTGGGAGGCAAAGGCAGAAGGATCTCTGTGGCTTCAAGGCTAACCTGGTCTAGATAGTGAGTTCCAGGGTATCTGGAGTTATAGGGACTTTTTGTCTCAAAAAGTCCAAAAAATATAGTGTAATATATGATGAGTAAACACTACTCAGATGAAGGTTGTCCCGGCAACAGTAATTTGAAAAACTGAGTTTTAGGGCTGATTATATGGTTCAGTCTGGCATATACAAAGCTCCGGGTTCAGTCCCCAACATCACATAAACCACGCATGGTGGCCCTCGCCTGTAATCTCAGCATTTGGAAAGTGAAGGCAGGAGGATCCGTTCAATATCATCCTTAGCCATGTAGCAACATGGAGGCTAGTCTGGGTTGCACGAGACCCAGTCTCAAAAACAAAACAAAAATAAACAAAATAAAACCCAGAAAAAGGAGTTTTAAGCAGAAGTTCTTAGGTATCAATATTTTAATTTAGAAATTCTCTGTTTTTTCCTGCTGAATTTTATGCTGTGATTTAAAAAATATTTTATTAATAATTTTACATGTATGAGTGTCTTGCCTGCATGCATATAAGTGCACCTATGTCATACAATGCCCACAAAGGCCAGAGGAAGGTGTCGGATCCCCTGGAACTGAGGTTATGGACAGTTGTTAGCTGTCGTGTAGATGCTGGGAATTGAACCTGGGTCCTCTGGAAGAATAGCAAGTGTTCTTAAGTACAGCCATCACTCCAGGCAGCCTGCTTATACTGTGGTTGGTGAGAGTGTTGGATAAATCTGCAAACTAGTCTTCAAGTATGTTCTCACCTGTTCAAGTACTGTAATTATACTATGTGCAGAGGAGCCTTTGGCGGGGGCCCTCACGCCTGGCATTCTGATCCCCTCTCTTTAGTCCAGTCATCTTGCTTGAACTCACCATGACTTCTGTTCCTCCAGTATGATCCTTATGGAGTCTGTGCATAGCACCTGGCATTCTCCTCTCCCCATTTCTAATTTCTTGAGATGCCATTTACCAAATGAAAAGTATAAGTTTTCATAATTATAATATGATTTTTAGCAGGGGTATCATATTCCACAAACTATTTAATTCATTTCTCTAGATTTAAATGAGTATGGGGGGAGGATCACAAACCTTGAAAGAATAGGGCTTCCTAGAAGGGCCCCATTCCACTGCTCTCATCCCTCTGGACTTCCCCAAGTGGTTTTGAGTGAATTTGCCACACAAAATTCAGGAGCTGGGGTGGGTATTCACAAAACAGAAAATAGAACTTACTTGAAGAATGACCATAGCTACTCATGGATTTTAGAGTTTGGGGCGATATTCTAGTTTCCTTTCTGGTATGATAAAACACAGCTTGGTGGGTTGGTACAACTTTAATCCCAGCATTCAGGAGGCAGGGGCAGATTTCTGTGAGATCCAGGCTAGCCTGGTTTACATAGTGAATTCCAAGCCAGCTGAGGATACAGGGAGACCATGTCTCAAAAATAAACAAAAACCAGAACAAAACAAACAAAAACACTGACCAAAGGCAACTTAGGGGAGGAAAGGTTTACTTTAGCTTATAACTCCAGATCACAGTCTATCATTGAGAGAAGTTAAGACAGCAACTTGGAAGCAGGAACTTGAAGGGGAAAGGAGAGGAACACTGCCCGCAGGCTTGCTTATACAGCTCAGGACCACCTGCCCAGGGAGCAGCACCACCCACAGTGGGCTGGGTCCTCCTACATCAATTAACAATCAAGACAATCTCCCACAGGCCAGTCTGATGTAGGCAATCCTTCAATCAAGGTGCTCCCCTCAGATGACTCTAGCCTGTGATGGGCTGACAATTAAAACTGACTAGGATAGGTGGCTAGGAAGGAATTTACTTAAGATAACTGTAAGCTGTGCTTCCTTATAGAATACCCGACTATGAGTTTGGGTGCTTTTCTCCAAGTGGGAGAAGTTATATTCACTCATTTTTCTTGAATATAACTGACTTAAGAGAGTAATATTTGGCTGACAATGAGTGACCTTGATCTGTCATTTCATCCCTTAAAACAACTAGATGTTGGGAGTCATGACCTCTTCTCTAGTTATTAATTGCCAGTGGTGTCCAGTCTACCAGTATACAATCTTGATGCTAGAGATGAGATGTTTGGGATCCATGACTTCATGTTCAAACCTGGGGATGGTCCTTTGTTTCTGAAGCTCTCTGGGTCCTTTTCCAGGTGAGTGTCTTCTAATATTCTGAACACTCAGGAGCTACTTTGAACCAACCAGCTTTGGACCAGGTGACTGTTAAAGTTTCAGGATTGTTTTCAAGTTACTCCATGAGTTTGGCAACTTGAAATTGACCTTGAGGGGGATCTTAGAACCATGGAAGTTGGTAAAGGCTACAGTGAGGGAGTCTGCTATCAAACTTTTATCCCCACACCAATATATATATATATATTTTTTTTTCAGAGACACTGTCAGCTATGAATCTATACTTTAATGAAATTCCTTGTCTTCCTCCCACTTCTTTTTTTTTTAAATTCTTTTTTTAAAATTTTATTTTTGTATGTGTATGAGTGTACTGTCTGCATGTAGGTTTGTGCACCCATGTTGTGCAACGCCGAGGAGGTCAGAAGAGGGTCTTGGATTCCCCTGGAACTGGAAGTCTCCTGGAATTGGAGTTACAGATGGTTCTTAGCTGCCATGTGGGTGCTGGGGATCGAACCCTGGTCCTCTGCAAGAGCAGTCGGTGCTCTTAACCGCTAGGTTATCTCTCCAGCCCCCCCTTTTTTGGTATTTTCCAGACAGGGTCTCCCTTTAGTCCCAGCTGGCCTGGAGCTCACTCTGTAGACCAGGCTGGCCTTGAGCTCACAGAGATCCACCTGCCTCTGCCTCTCAAGTGCTAGGATTAAAGGGGTGCGCCACCACACCCGGCTTCTCCCACTTCTACTCTCTGCCAAAGTTAGCCTGTTCACGACAGCAGCCTTCATCAGTGTATCCTTACCTGTTAACCGGGAACTAGTAAGGGTTTAAGGGTTATTTATTTGATTGCATCTATTCATTTTGTTTAGAACTCTTCTCTGTACATTGTGAAGTCTTGCTGCAAAGAGAATTAATGTGTTGGTCTTTTCAGGAGAAATGGTATTGATATGAAAGATAAGAGCTATGATCTGCACATCCCCTTTAAAGCTCATATTGAAATTTTTAAAGTTTAAAAAAAATTATTTATTATTTTTTTTTATGTGTATGAGTGTACTGTCTGCATGTAGGTTGGTGCACCCATGCCATGCAATGCCTCGGAGGTCAGAAGAGGGTGTCAGTTTCCCCTGGAACTGCAGTTAAAGACAGTTCTCAGTCACCATGTGAGTGCTTGGAATTGAACCTGGGTCCTCTGCAAGAGCAGTTGGCGCTCTTAACCGCTGAGCCATCTCTCCAGCCCCAAAGCTCATATTGAAAATTTTTTTTAAATTTTTTAAATTAATTTTATTTATTTATGTATGTGTATGAATGTACTGTCTGCATGCAAGTTTGTGCACCCATGTGGTGCAATGCCACGGAGGTCAGAAGAAGGTGTCGGATTCCCCTGGAACTGGAGTTCTCCTGGAATTGGAATTTCAGATGGTTCTTGGCCGCCATGTGGGTGCTGGGGATCGAACCCGGGTCCTCTGTAAGAGCAGTCGGCACTCTTAACCGCTAGGCCATCTCTCCAGCTCTCATATTGAAATTTAATCCCTGTTGTGAGATCCCTATACTGAGAGGGTGGAAACTTTATTTAACCATGTTATTTAGAAGTGGGTCCTTTGGGAGGTAATTAAGGTTAAATGAGGTCATAGAGGTAGAGCCCCAATCCCATGGGGCTGTGGCTTCCTAACAAGAGGAGGAAAGTCCTAAGCTGTGAAGTTCTGTCTTGTTGAATCATGCCTGACACCACCTCCAGACTCTGAAGAGTCCCCAAGTAGCCAGGAAGAGTTCACCAGATGTGGCCTCCCTGACCTTGAACTTTCTAGACTTTGGAACTGTGAGCTGAACAAACCATTGTTTTCATAAATATCACCCAGTCAGTGATTTTCAGTTGTACAAATAGAAAATAGTCTTAAGACAATAAATGACACGAAAAGGCAACAGTTACTTTTGTCAAAAAGCTTGTAGAGTAAGTGGATTCTGTGATTCTTTAATTTGGCACTACTAGTGGTATTGTTTTACTTAGGAGTCTAAGGAGAACTTCTTGCCTGTCTTTGATGGAGAGGTCCCAGGCTGTAGTATCCTACCAGGCATCCCAGTGTTGGGACACAATTTCCAGTCCACGAGTTTCTGCATCTGTGTGACATTTTTTCATTAAGAAAGGATGAAATTACCACCCTGGCATCTCAGGGCCACTGGTCCTTCTCTGGTTATTATCAAGCATATCCCATCTATCATGAAGGACCAGAAGAATCACCAACAAGAATGGACCTGTGGTCTACTTAGCACAGGAGTTGGCCAACAGGGTTCTCAAAGGATGGATCGAGCCTTCTTTCCTGATGTGGCTTTACAGGTGAGGTCTTCCTGATCAGCCTGCTAGGACTGAATGTGACATTATCCAGTATGTCTCTCCAGGCCCCTTTCTATCAGACGCCTGGGACCACAGCTGAGGTGATTGCAAATTATACCATTGTATTGTTAGTCTCTGTGAATGTCGGTTTCCCTTGATTGCATGTGAGCTGTAAAGGCAGTCCTTTTATTCTAGTGTTTTGGGATTTTGTGAGTGAGCCGAAATCACTAGTTCATGGTCCCAGTGGTTTGAACGTGGAATCCCCAACTTCCTTCAGCTGGAGGAAACCTTGATTTTAGAGTTCTTCTTCAGGTGAGACAGTGCCTTTACTGCACACCATTACTGTCACTCACTATGAGGTGGTAAGCCATGTCCCTCTGGGGTGGCAATGAGTCACCCTAGCTCTCAGGTGATAGCCTGGGCTGTGTTCTTAGAGTGACGAGATCAGTCTCAGGTTTGAGGTGAATGGTGATGGGGTGGGTGGTTGACACAGTTGTTTGCACAGTTGTTTTACAGTGGATAACAGGCAGTCAAGTAAATGAAGAAAAGTCAAGAGTGAATAAGAGGACAGAGGATCGTGGGTATTACCAAGCCCCAAATGAGCCATCGTGTGTGCAGAATAGGCGGCAAACCTTTTCATGGCCCTTGACGTTTCTGCTGAGATGGGGGACCAGATGGTAAGGGGATGCTGATGGAGTGCTGCTTATGATGTCTTTCGAGACAACTTTTTAACTTCCAGTCTGTGCTGAGTGTCACCACAGATGACTGTAATTCTGTTTTTAATCTAAAAAAAATAGAGTAGGATAGGGTAGTAGAGAGCTGTGCTTAAAAGATAAAGTTTATGGGGGCTGGAGAGATGGCCTAGCGGTTAAGAGTGCTGACTGCTCTTACAGAGGACCTGGGTTCGATCCCCAGCACCCACATGGCGGCCGAGAACCGTCTGAAACTCCAATTCCAGGAGAACTCCAGTTCCAGGGGAATCCAACACCCTCTTCTGACCTCCGCGGCATTGCACGACATGGGTGCACAAACTTGCATGCAGACAGTACATTCATACACATACGGAAATAAATAAAATTAATAAAAAAATAAAAAAAAGATAAAGTTTATGTAAGTGCAGTTCATTCTATTCCTATTAACTATGCATTAAATATAATTGAGACCATTTTAAATATTTTATTTATTATTTTTATTTTATGTGTATGAGTGTATTGCCTTCATCTGTGTAAGTGTACACACACAGGTGCCTGTGTTGTGCCATGCCCACAGAGATCAGAAGAAGGCATTGCATTCCCTGGAACTGAAGTTGTGGACAGTTGTTAGCAGCTGTGTAGGTGCCAGGAACCAAACCCAGATCTCTGCAAGAGCAGAGAGTGCTCGTAACTGCCAAGCGATTTCTCCAGCCCCTCACTAAGAATATTTTATGTCTACATGCCTCTTCCTTTTTCTTTTATATATTTACACACATGCTTGCTTAGGGAAGAGGTGAAGATTAACTTTTAGAATATATTAGCAAGAAATTTTGGATAAAGGCGAGTGGAATCCTGAAATATCATAGTAACTCTTTTTTTTTTCTCTCCTTTACGCACTTTAATGGTTCATTCTGTGACACAGTACAGAAACAAATTGTGAATATAAGTACAAATTAAAGAGAATGGTTTAAAATTAAGATAGAAAGTTCTTCTTACTACAAAGCTCTTTTTTTCCCCCCTTAGGAAAAGATAAATTACACTAAATGTAAAAAAAAATTTCATTAACTTTTTTTATCTACATTTACTATCTCTTACCCAAAAGACTTTTTTTTTTTTAACATTTGGAATATAAAAAGCTTATCCTAACTTAACAAAAACCCATCAGACACTTAGTATTTTAAAGTTAGCATGAAAGTCTGTGGGAGGTTTGGTGTTTCCTGATACTATCTGAAAAAAAATTGCCTTTGAAAGTTTTATCATCTAGAAAGAAAGAAAACAAAATAGGTGAGGCTGTTTTCTCTACAGCTGAAAATGGGTTTTCAAAAATGGCTGGCAGGAAAGAGTTTTAAAACCATATCTGATAAAGAAATAAATGAGGCAACTTCAAATTAAAACTTCAAATGTAAATCAGTAGTTTTAGAAAATACTAAAAGCTAGCTAAAATTACATGCCTAAGTATTCAAGAGAATAGCTGTGGAATTTAAATATAGGATTTATCAACAATAAATAAACTTTTTTTTTAGTGCAAATAGTGCAGAAAAGTTTCTCAAAGCAAATATTATAGCAATCATTCTAATCTATACAAAATTAGCCTCAGTTCTGTATACAACCTATATAGTGTAATTCAGCCTCTGTCACGAAATGCCAATCCCCAAGTTATAAATATAAAACAACGTGCTTAGTTTTGTGTCCCATTTCTTTCTTGGCAGTTCATGTTTTCAGGAAAATCTATAAAGGAGTGTGGAATTGGCTGTGCACCGCTATCGCCTGCTGAAGTTTCTCCCCTTTAGCACTTCTACAGTGGCAAATTGTTCTCTTTTCCATGAAGAGTAACTCTTTTTCTTTTAAACTTTTTATTTATTTTGTGTATGAATGTTATGTCTGTGTATATATTAGCATGCCCTCATTGTGTAGTGTCTGAGGAGGTCAGAAGAGGGTGTTGGATCCCCTGGAACTGGAGCTATGGATGGTTGTTAGCTGCCATTTGAGTGCTGGGAATCAAACCAAACTCTTCTGCAAGAGCAGCCAGTGCTCTTAACCTCTGAACCATCTCTCCAGCACCACCATAGTAATTTTTTCTCTCCTTTCTCCTCTAATCTTTTGAAAATAGAATGTCTTTTATTTATTCTTTGACATGCAAGTGAACAATGTATCTTTAAAATTATTTACTTATCTCTCTCTCTCCCTCTATCTGTGTGTGTGTGTATCTGTGTGCATGACAACATGAATGTGTAAGTCTGAGAACAGCTTGTGGCAGTCAGTTCTCTCCTTCCACTATGTGGGTTTCAGACTGTCAGGCTTGGCAGTGAGCACCTTTACTCACTGAGCCATTTCTCTGTCCCTAAACAATGTGCCTTGATCACATCTACCCCCCAACTTCCCTCTCCACCCCCAGGGACCCCTAATTTGTCCCCCTCCCCATTTCATGCCATCCTCTTATCTTGTTCGGGAATAAACTCCCTCTGGGTCTGGGTTCTCTCCCTGGGGGCACTTGGTGTACTGACTGTAACTCTGTTTCCAGCCTCTCAGGGACATGTTGGTGGGTGAGGTTCACCCCACGGCCTTATATTTCTGACACTACACATGTGTGTCAGGCCAAAGCTCTTGGAGGCTCTGTTCAGAGCCCTGAGGTGCTCTTCTTCACTTGGGAGCACATAGTGTGGCCTCCTGCTGTGTGGACCCATCTGGGAGGGCACAGGTGCATTTCCATATTGTTTACTATAAAGCATACCAGCATTAGTTACTCTTCTCATTGCTGTGATGAAAGTAGCAACTTAAGGGGAATTTGGTGAGAATAGCCTGTGGCTGGGCAGTGGGACCCTGAGGCGGCATGTTACAGGTCGGCAGTCAGGAAGCAGAAGGGCTGAGCTGGAATTGTGGCTGAGCTGTAATATACGTTTTATCACTATGAACCTATCTGTCAATTAGGCTCCATAACCTCCCCAAACTGCACAAATAGCTGACGACCAAATATGCAAAAACATGAGCCTCTGGGGACATTTTATTTCACGGTAACACCATTAGTGGTGTTCTTGTTCCCACACATAGATCTCCTGGAACTAGAGTTATAGAGGTTGTTGGCCACCATGTGGGTGCTGGGAACTGAACCCTAGTCCTCTGCAAGAGCAGCCAGTGCTCTTAACTGCTGAGCCCCAGCCACTTCCTCTTATGTTGTGCTTTCCACACTATGCTAAATGGACTGCTTACAGGTACTGGAAATATGTTTATGTACTCCAGAACTTCGAGAATCCAGAGAGAGAGCTGGGACTGGATTATGGTGCCAAAATCCAATCCCCAAAATCCTTTAGAGTGGATTGAGAGGACTTGACAGTGCACAGTTGAAGGACACTGATTTTACTCTCTCTCTCTCTCTCTCTCTCTCTCTCTCTCTCTCTCTCTCTCTTTCCCAGTCTTTCACTGACCTGTAACTTGCTGACTGACTAGCTTGGCTGGTCAGTAAGTACCAGGGATCTGCCTGTCTCTACATCCCTCCTAATGTAATCCTGGGATTACAAGTGCATGCCACCACACCTTGCTCTTTTATGTGGGTTTTGGGGAACTGAACTCGGGTCCTCATGTTTACAAGATAATATTTTAACAACTAAGCTGTCTCCCAGGTCTGGTCTATACCCTCCCCCTCCCCTTTTTTCTGAGAGTCTCGCTATATGGCCCCAACTGGCCTGGAACTCATTATATAGACCAGGCTGCCTTCAGCCTCATAGAGATCTGCCTGCTTTTGCCTCCTGAGGGCTAAGATTAAAGGAGTGTCCCACCAGACCCAGCCCCTGGCTTCACTTTTGCAACACATAAATGGCTCATTATGGACCTATTTGGCAATTAGGTCCATGTCCAAAGGTTCCACAACCTCATCTATGAACCATAAATAGTGCATTCTGGTGGCCTGGTTTCCTGATTCTTGTTTTTCAGAGCTATTTGACTACCCCTACTTGAGTCCTCCAAGGTCTCTCCAGTTACAGGATACATTTTTTTTAACCCACATTATATGGAGCTAATTCTACCTTGAAATTTATTTATAAGGAAGAATCTGAAAATCTAGCGACTTGAGGGTTTCCAGATGCAATACTGCTTTCCTGAAGAATTCATCATTTACATGGGCTTCCCCTGTAGTCTGGGCACATTGTACTCAAGCATCCATTATCCCAGAGTAACTGGATTAGAATCATCAGCCAGGTGTGGTGGCACACGCCTTTAATCCTAGCTCTTGGGAGGCAGAGGGAGGTGTATCTCTGTGAGTTCAAGGCCAACCTGGTCTACAGAGTGAGCTCCAGGCCAGTTGGGACTAAAGGGAGACCCTGTCTCAACAATACCAAAAAAAAAAAAAAATTGATTGTCGTCTGGTTGTGGAAGCCAGAATCCTGAAATCAAGGTGGTTCTAGAGTCAGTTCCTTCTGAGGGCTGCAGGGCTCCTTCACATTCTCTCTGCAGTCTAACCCCTTCCTTCACGGTCTCTTTGCCTGTCTTCATATCGTCTTTCCTCTGTGCCTGTCTATCTTCTGTCCAGTTGTCCCCATCTATAAGGAAATCAGTCATACTGGGTTAAGGTCCCATGCTAATAACCCATTTTAACTTGATTTTCTCCGCATAGATCTTATCTTCAAATAAGCTCATATTCTGAGGCATTGCTGGCTAGGGTATCGGATAACTTACTATTTGAGGTGGGGTGCCATTCAACCTATAACGTTTTCTGTGCTAGGTAACTTCAGTTTTCAGTCTGGATGGAGGGAGCCTGGGTTGAGGAATTTCCTATATTGGATTGGCTCGTGGCTATGTCTGTGGGGTAATTTCTTGATTGCTGAGTGATGTGGGAGGGCTCAGCCCACTGTGGGAGGTGGCACCCCTGGGAAAGTGGTCCTGGGTTGTGTAAGAAAGCAGGTTGAGCACAGGACGTTGGATCAAGCCAATAAGCAGCATTCCTCCATGGTCTGTGCTCCAGTTCCTGCCTCTAGGTTCTTGCCCTGAATTCCTGCTCTGATTTTCCCTCAGCGATGATCTGTGACTTGGGAGAAGTAAGATACAAGAAACCCTTTCCTCCCCAAGTTGACTTGCCTAGTGCTTTTACCACAGCAGTAGAGAAGCAAACTAGGATGCCTTCCCAACGGTAGTCACATGGAGGCTAAAGGAGGTACTTGCAGTATTTTCCACTCTGGTATAGATGGAACCCAGGACCCCCCTGGGAAATCTGCTGGGCAGGATGCAGTGATCACTGCCTCACAGAGTCGTGTGGTAAATAATTATGGAGGAGCAAGTGGCTGCCACGTATATGACCCTGGATGACACGTCTCAAACATGAATGCTATCATATATGGGTTCAAATGAGGAATTCTGGCATACAGGAGTTTGGACATTGGCTATTTTATGTCCAGAGCTCAGTAAAAGTTCACCCCATGCCACTGCCTTAGCATAAGAATAAATAGGAGCAGAGCTGATGCTGCGCTGGGATCAAAGTCCTTCCCTGGATGCTAGGAGCTATAAAGGGGGACAGCAATTATCAGTTAAGTCAGCTTCAGGAGAAAACTAGGCTAAGTCCCCAAGCCTACAGAATATGAAAATCGTGGCTACATTCGCTTTCCTCTGCGAGGAAACAATCAAAGTGAGACCACGGGCACCTAGGTAACACTTCACTCCTTCCAAAAAATTTAAAATCCGACAATGTGAGTGTAATGACTGCGTTGCATGAAAGGGAAAGCCGTCTGTGCATCACAGTGGGTGCGCTCTTTCTTGGAATAGTACACTTAATAGAGTTTCAAGAAGTCATTGTGCTCACACATGTACCCTGGAATGGAGTGAGAGGTGGTGTATTTATGAAAAGGAAAAAAAAGTGGGTCTGCTTTTAAAGTTCCAGCTGTCCAGAGCTGTGAGGTGTGGGACTGGCTTGTGGCCTCACTCCCTTCCTCTTTCAGAGGCAGAGGCAGGCAGTTCTTTTTGAGTTCAAGGCCAGCCTGGTCTACAGAGTGAGTTCCAGGACAGCTGGGGCTACAGGGAGACCCTGTCTTGAAAAGACAAAAAAAAAAAAAAAAAGAAAAAA
>VZQC01002668.1:90990-107794 GCA_009823505.1 Rhizomys pruinosus
AGAGGATCAAGCCCCCCCCAAAAGGTAAAGGCTTCTTGCCTAGTAAACTGGGATACCTGCAGAAGAGAGGTGATAAGGCCTGCTGTTGAAGACCTGATGTAGCATGGGAAAGATGTATTGAGACACACTTGCAAGTGTACATTTGGTCTCTGGATACACAGAGAGTGTTACCAAAGCCACAAACCAATAAAGCAAATATAGGTTCCTTGAGTAAGCAAGACTCCACTGTCAGCACCAGTTACACCACACCTGCCTGGAAATACTTCTGCAGCAGTGGCAGCCATATGCCTGTATATCCCAAATCTAATTGGCTATTAGCTCTCTCCTTGGAGGAATAACCCCATGGCTGATGCCACAAAGTTACATCCTCTAGTGGTTAGGAGATGTTATAAGCCACGTAAGACCCTGTCATATTTACAGAAAAAATGTAATTCATGGATTAATATACCATCCAAACATTTGTGTCTATATCAAAGTAACCTACCATAACAATTAGTACTGTTTAAATACCTCATATATCAATTGTTGTGCTTCAGTATAAGATTGAAAGGTTATTCCTGGACAAATGTCAGCCCATGAAAGGAAACAGCCAGAATTATCAGAGTCCAAAACGACATCTCCAGAGAAAGTAGACTGTTCTGCTTCTCGTCTACCTGTGCCCCTTTTCTAAGCCTAGGGAACAATGCGTGGAGAGGGGGGCATGGTAGAATGTAAGGGCTGTGAATTGGGGTGAAGTGAACTACAGCAATATGACTGGCACTTATTTGATCAACTTGATTGTACATACAAGCCCCCCCAGCTGGATTGGGGAGCCTTGGCTGTGTGGGTTTGGGCACAACTGCTTGCAAATTGGTTTTACATGAAGGATGCTTGTACTCATAAATTATACTTATCTGTTAAAAAATGAAAAATAAAGAAGTAATAGAAGAAAATAAATAAAATAAAAAATAATAAATAAAAAAATAAAAAAATAAAAGGTAATCATTTCCCCCCCCCATAAAAAGAGTGCCGACTGCTCTTGCAGACGACTCAGATTTGATCCCCAGCACCCACGTGGCGGCTGAGAACCATCTTTAACTCCAGTTCCAGAGGAATCTGATACCCTCTTCTGACCTCCACAGCATTGCACAACATGGGTGCACAACCTACATGTAGACAGTACATTGCTACACATAAAAAATAAATAAAATTTAAAAAAAAAAACACAGAAAGAGGACAAATAAATTAACTAACACTGCAGCTAAAAACACTTGAGAGACAAAAACATATTAACCTTAAACCCAACAGACAGAAAGAAATAACAAAAATCAGAGCAGAAATCATTGAAATAGAAACAAGAAAAACATCAAGAATAATGGATGCAAAAGCTGGTTCTTTCTGAGGAATTCATTCATAATTCTTTTCCTCATCAATTCAAGTAACTCCCATTGAACATGTTCACTATCATACCATTCCAGTAATCAACCTTTTTCTTGTGTCTACAACATATTCATGGTATCAGAAGACAGTTCATTTAAAGTTAAATGATACTGTTAATGAAGGTCTTAAATTCTCACCAAAATAATAATTTTATTAATTTTTGAAGTACTTGCATGATTTGTGTAGAGTTCTGTGAAAAGATAGAATTTTACCCAAATCTTTGTTAATAATATACATAGAATAAAAAGATTAGTCCTCCTTCTTTTCCAAAGATACTTGATTATTTTCTTTCTAACTTGGAGGGAAGCTAGCCTGTCCACAACAGTAATGAGCCAATTTTCACTTCTTTAATTTTGTTTTTTAATTTTATTTATTTCTGTATGTGTATGAATGTACTGTCTGCATGCAGGTCTGTGCACCCGTGTCGTGCAATGCCGCGGAGGTCAGAAGAGGGCGTCGGATTCCCCTGGAACTGGAGTTCTCCTGGAATTGGAGTTTCGGACGGTTCTCGGCCGCCATGTGGGTGCTGGGGATCGAACCCGGTTCCTCTGTAAGAGCGGTCGGCGCTCTTAACCGCTAGGCCATCTCTCCAGCCCCTTATTTATTTTTTTAAAAGACTTTCTTTATTTCCTCCTCTTCCTCTTCCTCCTCCTCCTCCTCCTCCTCCTTCTTCTTCTTCTTCTTTTTCTTCTTCTGGTCTTTTTGAGACAGGGTCTCCCTGTAGCTCTGGCTGTCCTGGAACTCACCCTGTAGACCAGGCTGGCTTTGAACTCACAGAGATCCACCTGCCTCTGCCTCCCAAGTGCTAGGATTAAAGGCGTGCACTACCATGCCCAGCTATTTGGTCTTTTCAAGAGAGGGTCTCTCTGTTAGAGGTCACCAGTCATGAGTTGATTCCTTTACCAATCTAGCCAATCTAGCCAATCTTTTTTGGTCTTTTCAAGACAGGGTCACAGGGTCTCCTTGTAGCCCCAGCTGTCCTGGAACTTGCTCCGTAGACCAGGCTGGCCTTGAACTCACAAAGATCCACCTGCCTCTGCCTACCGAGCGCTAGGATTAAAGGCATGCACCACCACGCCCAGCTAGGACTGCTTTTAAAGTATCCCATATGTTTTGTTGTGTTTTATTGTCATTTTCATTTAGTTCCAGGAATGCTTTTATTTCTTTCCTTATTTCTTCCTTGACCCATTCATTATTCACGAGTGTGTTGTTTATTCTCCATGTGTTCTTGTAGATAGTTGGGCTTATTATTAGGTGTTGATTTTGAACTTTATTGCACTGTGGTCTGATAGAATGCATGAAATTATTTCAATCCTTTTGCATTTGTAGAGTTGTTTTTTTTTTATCCTGAGTTCCAGTATGTGGTCAATTTTGGAGAATGTTCCATGGGGCGCTGAGTAGAAACTATTTTCTCTGGTGTTTGGGTGGAATATTTGGTAGAGATCTATGAGGTCCATTTGGTGTATTATATTGTTCATTTCATATGTCTCTCTGTTTATTCTTTGTCCAGTTGACCTATCTAATGGGCTCAGTGGGGTATTGAAATCCCCCACTATTAGTGTGCTGGGATTAACCTGCGCCTTAAGTTTCTGTAGAATTGTGTTTATAAAGTTTGGTGCACTGAAATTTGGTGCATATATATATATTAATTTTTAAAAATTTTATTTATTTATTTTTTTATGTGTATGAATGTACTGTCTGCATGTAGGTTTGTGCACCCATGTCGTGCAATGCTGTGGAGGTCAGAAGAGGGTGTCAGATTCCCCTGGAACTGGAGTTACAAATGGTTCTCAGCCACCATGTGGGTGCTGGGGATCAAACCCGAGTCCTCTGCAAGAGCAGTTGGTGCTCTTAACTGCTAGGCCATCTCTCCAGCCCCTGATATGTATATATTTATGATTGTGAAATCTTCATGGTTAATTGTTCCTTTGATAAGGATGTAGTGGCCTTCTTTGTCTCTTCTGATTAATTTTACTTTGAAGTCTATTTTGTCTTATATTAGAATAGCAACTCCTGCTTGCTTTTTAGTACCATTTTCTTGGAATTTTTTTTTCATACTTTTATTTTAAGTTGGTGCCTATCCTTGAGGGTGAGATGGGTTTCTTGTAGACAGCATATAGATGGGTTCTGTTTCCTAAATCCATTCTCCCAGTCTGTGTGTTTTGATTGGGGAGTTCAGTCCATTAATATTTAAGGTTATTATTGAGAGATGTGTGCTGCTTCCTTTTACCTTATTTTCTGTTTGCATTCTTTGTCTAGGTTTTTATTTGCACAGTTATACTTTCATTCATTACTCTCTCTAGCTGCTTGGGGATAGTTGTTCCTTTCGTCTGACTTTTGAATTGCTTTGAGTATTTTCTGAAGGGTTGGTTTCCTGGACATGAATCCTTTCATCTTGCTTATGTCATGAAATATTTTTCTTTCTCCTTCAACTATAATTGACATTTTTGCTGGGTATAGTAATCTGGGTTGGCATCTAAAGTCGTTAAGGACTGGGAGTATTTTGGTCCATGTTCTTTTGGCTTTCATAGTTTGCACTGAAAAGTCAGCTGTAATTCTGATGGGTTTTCCTCTATATGTAACTTGTTTTTCTCTTGCAGCCTTCAGTAATTTGTCTTTTTTTGGGCATCTAGTGTTTTAACTATGATATGGTGTGGGATATTCCTTTTCTGATCTTTTCTATTTGGTGTCCCATGTGCTTCTTGTATTTGTGTGGGTTTGTCATTTTTCAGTTTGGGGAAATTTTCTTCTATTATTCTCTTGAAGATCTGATCAATACTTTTGTCCTGGGAATCTTCTCCTTCCTCTATCCCTATGATGTGGAGGTTTGATCTTTTCATAGTGTCCCATGTTTCCTGATTGTTCCACTTTTGTTTGAGCATTGTAGTTCTTCCACCTTGTCTTCCAGTGTTGATATTCTACTTTCTGCTTATCCAATCTGTTACTGAGGCTTTCTCCCATCTTTTCCTGCTGATTGGATAAGTGTGCATTTTCCTTTTTCATTTCATCCTGTTATTTCCAGTTCCCTTTGGAGTTTATCATTCTCTCCTTCTAGATCCTTGATTTGCTGGTCAGTTTCCTGTTTCATTTCAGTGTGGGATCTTCTCAGTATTTCCACTTTTTTCCTGAGTTTGTCATTGTCTCCCTTGGTTTCTTTCTTTTTTTTTAATTTTTATTTATTTCTGTATGTGTATGAATGTACTGCCTGCATGCAAGTCTGTGCACCCGTGTCAATGCCACGGAGGTCAGAAGAGGGTGTCGGATTCCCCTGGAACTAGAGTTCTCCTGGAATTGGAGTTTCAGATGGTTCTCGGCCACCATGTGGGTGCTGGGGATCAAACCCGGGTCCTCTGTAAGAGTGGTCAGTGCTCTTAACCGCTAGGCCATCTCTCCAGCCCCTCCCTTGGTTTCTTTGAGTATGTCTATTATTGTTGTTTAAGGTCTGTGCCTCGGGTTATCTCCAGGGAGAACTCATTGTTGCAGTCTTCTATATGACTGCCAAATTTTGTTGGGGATTTATTATTTGCTTTTCCCATGTTGTTGATTTTCCTTGTGCTCTTGGCATGTGGATTTGATTTGTTGTTTATAGTCTGATGTGGAATTCAAGTGTGTCTTCGTTTGGTTGAAGGCCTGTTCCTCTAGGTTGGAAGGTTTGCTGTCTCTTCTGTTACTTTGTGCTTAGAATCACCTTCTCTGTTTCCAATGGGGTGGCGCAAGAGGGGTGGGCAGCACTGGTTTTTGCCCTCCCAATCCTGTCACCCCAAGGTGACTGTAGGGCCCTACCCTGTCCAGTCCAGAAGTTGGAGCAGCTCCAGAGACCCTGCACCCTGAGCTGGAAGTGATGGGGCTCGGATGGTCCTGGAACCTGCCTGCTGAGAAGCCCACCCTGTCACTCTCAGGCTGGGATATTCCTGGAACCCTGTGCTGGAAGCGACTGGGCTCGGTTGGAACCCTGGGCTAGAAGCAACTGGGCTGGGATAGTCCTGGACCCTGCCCAAGGAGAAACCCAGCTTGTCCCTCACCCTGTACTGGAAGCTACTGGGCTTGGATGGTCCTGGACCCTGAGCTGGAAGCAACAGGGTTCTGATGGTCCTGGAAACCTGCCACCTGCACAACTCAACAGAGCTGGGAAGGTCATGGAACCCTCTGCTGAGAACTTTGCCCTATCACTCTCAGTGAGTCAAGTTTTTAAGGTACCCTTAAATCCTGTGGTGCTGGGAGAACATGGATCAGCACCTCTTTCTCAGATTGTAGCAGACTTATTCATGATGCTGGGGAGGACAGAAGTGAGAAGTGTTGGGTGGAGATGTAAGGTGCCAAGCCTGCAATCCCAGCACTAGCCAGCTGACGTGAGTTTGCAGTCAGTCTACTCTATCTGCTGATGCTCTGACTTAAAGAAACAAAAGGGCCAGAGAGATGGCTCAGTGGATCATTACCTACATGCATGAGGATTGGAGTTCAGATCCTCAGAACCCAAGTCAAAGCTGGGCAGGTATGGCTGCCACCTGTAATCCCAGCACTCAGGAGACAGAGACAGGGGATCCCTGGGACAAGACGGCCAGGTAGACCAGCCACAATCAGTAAGTTCTGGGTTCAGAGAGAGACTCTGACTCTGTCTCAATAAATAAAATAGTGATAGAGAAAGACACATATTAAGTTTGAGCCTCTATACTCATGGACATGTGTGTGCACATGCACACACCACATGCACATGTAAAAATAAAAAAGTAGGAGCTGGAGAGATGGCTCAGTGGTTAAGAGCACTGACTGCTCCTGCAGAGGACCTGGGTTCAGTTCCCAGCACCCACATGGTGGCTAGTAACCATCTGTACCTCCAGCTATAGGGGATCCAATGCCTTCTTCTGAGTTCCACTCATATGCATAAAATAAAAGTGAAAAATAAAATGTAAAAAATAAAAAATAAAAATAGTTCTTTTAAAAAGGCTTACTTTTATTTATGTGTATGTGTGCCTAAGCTTATGTGTACCATGTGTTGCATGGGCTTGTGGAGGCCAGAAGAGGGTGTCAGATCCCCTAGAGCAGGAGTTACAGTTGTGAGATATGTGGGTGCTGGGAACCAGTCCTGGTCCTCTGGAAGAGCAGCAAGTGCTTTTAAGTGCTGAGCCACCTCTCCAGCTCCTTAAAATAATTTTTTTTGGAAAAGATGCAAGGTCTCTCAGCAGCAGCAGAGACTTCTGGCCAGGCAGAGGAAACTACCTCCAACAAGAAAGAAAAGACGGACTAGATGACGAATCTGGAGAGGTCAAGATGAACTTCCTCCTTCAAGAGTCAGCCCAGGAGGAAGAACCCCAGCACCTCTAGACAGAGAGGGATGGACATGGGTTCTGTAGATGACCCCACATGCCTCAGTGGACCAGCATTGACATTTTGTAGGAAATCATGCTCAAGGAAAGGAGAAATAACCATCAGCTTTGTTCCTTTACCTGGACAGGTTGGTGGACAAACGGCAGGTGCATCTTCAGGCTGTCTGAACACATACTCAGACGTTACAACAGGGAGAAGGGAATGGACAAAGCATTTCCACTTTACATGCTTCGTGAACTGGAGGGGGAAGGAGAGTGTCAAGTGCACGCTTGGAGAGAGATATAGAAAACTCCAAGGATGGATTGACACTCTCTCATCACCCACCCCAGGCCAGCTCCGAGTGGCCCCGTCTGCAGCTTTCCTGCTCTTCTTCATTAATAACGCATACAGATGACTTGGGACCATCTCAGGAGTTCTTGAGCAATGTCTCTCGGTGTCTCCCATTTATGTGATTGTGTTGCTTAGAGAGGAGGACTAAAATCTAAATGAAATGGACGAAATGTAAAACAGGGATGGATGTGGAGACCTCAAGATCAGACCTTTGGTGGAGAAACAACACCCAACATCCCTGCAGCATGTAAACAGGATCTAAGAAAAGCACCCGGACCGGCATTTAGCATATACAACAGCCTGATTTCTTTCATGCTTTTAACCTTATTAAGCTGTCATTTTGCAAATGTCAGATGTATTTCTAGAGGCATTTAATCATGCAGCCACCTTCTGAAGCAGGTGTGTATTTGGTGGTGAGCAGTTGGCTCTGGATCTCACAGTAGGGGGATTGTAACACGAGGCTTGCTTTCCGAGCACAGGTCTGAAGTGCCTGAAGTGCACTGCCGTCTGCAGCCCAGGCACTGAATTCTTCCCCAAAGTCAAGGGCAGCAGCAGGTTTGGAGGCTCTACCTGTGCTGGTGCCAGCGAGGGTGGGAAACAGCAATCTCAAATCGGCAACAGCACTGCCAAAAGCCAATTGTGGCTTCCTCCGTGGCGTGACCCTCCTGAGATGCCCCTGAGTAAGTGGGGTGTGTAGGTGCCAGCCCTTGCTGGATGGGCTTCCTGCCTCACCAGCACACCGGCCCTCACTGGGCTGTTTGCAGACTGAACATGAACCCAGCAGCCCACCAGGGAGACGTGTCCAGTTCCCAGTGTCTTCCCAGTGTCCTCACAGCCCTCCTTGGTACCTTAAGGAGATAATGAGAGTAGGGACAGATGGAGCATTGGTTAGAGAGCAGTGGCCTATCTGTAATAATCCGTAATAATAATGAGAGTAGGGACAGATGGAGCACTGGTTAGAGAGCAGCGGCCTATCTGTAATAATCTGTAATGATAATGAGAGTAGGGACAGACGGAGCATTGGTTAGAGAGCAGCGGCCTATCTGTAATAATCTGTAATAGTAATGAGAGTAGGGACAGACGGAGCACTGGTTAGAGAGCAGCGGCCTATCTGTAATAATCTGTAATAGTAATGAGAGTAGGGACAGATGGAGCATTGGTTAGAGAGCAACGGCCTATCTGTAATAATCTGTAATAGTAATGAGAGTAGGGACAGACGGAGCACTGGTTAGAGAGCAGTGGCCTATCTGTAATAATCTGTAATAATAATGAGAGTAGGGACAGACGGAGCATTGGTTAGAGAGCAGCGGCCTATCTGTAATAATCTGTAATAGTAATGAGAGTAGGGACAGATGGAGCATTGGTTAGAGAGCAACGGCCTATCTGTAATAATCTGTAATAGTAATGAGAGTAGGGACAGACGGAGCACTGGTTAGAGAGCAGTGGCCTATCTGTAATAATCTGTAATAATAATGAGAGTAGGGACAGACGGAGCATTGGTTAGAGAGCAGCGGCCTATCTGTAATAATCTGTAATAATAATGAGAGTAGGGACAGACGGAGCATTGGTTAGAGAGCAGCGACCGATCTGTCCTCTCTTCTTGAAAACATGAGCCAGATCATGTGAAGCAGCGCTTGGAAGCCTGTCTTTGGTGAGAGAACAGGATGGTGTCTGGGTGGTCAGCCTATGGGGATCCTGAGCACTGAGCACCCAGGGTGGCCTGTGTCTGCCCGTGGGCTGCAGCTCCCTGTCCTTTGTGCTTTGGGCTGCCTTTAAGTCCAGCTGTGTCAGGGATGGTGATGAATGTGAACATTAAAGTTCAGATGAGATTCCTGTCCATGAACTCATTGTATTCATTCAAGCATGCCCAGCCCACGGAGCAAGGATGATGGTGACCAAGCACAGAACCGGAGGGTGGGGGTGGCCTTGGAGCAAACAAGGCTCTTGGTAGTATGTGGCTATCCAGCAGTTTTATTCCCCAAATGTCCTCCTGTCCCACAGGGCGGTAGTCACTCCCAGACTGTTAGCAGTCCCTTTAGAAGGGCCTTTCTCATTGCTTCTTCTAGAAGCTTGCCTCTTCCATTAAGAAGTTGAATCAATGTCTGCTCCCCTTGAGTGTGGACAGGCTAATGACTACTTCTGTGAGGAGAATGTGTTAAGGAAGGGTGGCAGTGTGACTTCTGAGCCTGGGGTAGAGATGCCTCACAGCTGTTTTCTCTCACTCTCACTCGCTCTATCTTTGAGCTTCCATTGAAGAACTCTGCCTCTTCCAAGGCTGCAGTGGTATGTAGAGACAGGCATGGAGACACAGATGCTGCAGATCCCACTGTCTTATCTCCAGTGGGTAAAATCTTGCCACCCCAGCTACCCCAGGCATGAGACATAGTAAGGCTGCATGTGATCCCAGCCTCAGGCTGGGCTTCCCTGTGAATGCCTCATGGGGCAGAGAGAGCTGTTCTTGCTGAGCTCCACACAATTCAGATCCACGGACAACATTAGTGCTGCCATCAGAGCCTGTCAGTTCTTGCATGCCTTCCTACGCTGCAAGAAGTTCAGGGAGAGGAGTTGGAGAAGGTGCCCATCCAAGCCTTGATTCTCTTCCTTCATTGAAATGATTCATTTCTGCAAACATGACCCCGTGGTTCCCACAAACCTGTGATCTTCACATCCTAACAGTCACTAATACTTTCTGAACATTTCTGTGTGCCAGGCATGTGGGCAATCAATGTCTTCCCATCGTTACCCCATCAATTCCCACAGTCCCTTGAGGTCTTCATAACTGCCTTGTGTGGAAGAGGGATGAGAGGCAAGGGCAGTTACCGCCTGCCCAGATGGAACCTGGCAGCGGAGTTCAGAGCTCTTCCAATCTTAACAATTTCCCCTGTATCACACACTCTCCTCCCAAGGCTCAGGGCCATTGCTGAAGACAGGGTGGAGAGATTGCAAGAGTCAGAGGTGATGGATACAAGGAAACTGTGTAATCTGGACACAAGGCATGTGCACATATGAACCCACAGTGCTTGCCACAGCACGCACAAGACCTATTCAAACTCAAGCCAATCAAAATCCCAGCATGGATGGGGAGATGCAGAAGAAGCCTCAGGCCTCATTGAGGAATGATTGACAATTCATAGGTGCTGGGACGGTAAATTTTCTTTAATGGTGTGACACCAGGTAGGTTGACCAGCTTCCAGGGAATGGACTCACACCCAAGAGCATTTGGGGAACAAAAAATAGACTCATTAGCCATTTAAAAAAATAATAGGCCGGGTGTGGTGGCGCATGCCTTTAATCCTAGCACTTGGGAGGCAGAGGCAGGCGGATCTTTGTGAGTTCAAGGTCAGCCTGGTCTACAGAGTGAGTTCCAGGGCAGCTGGGACTACAGGGATACCCTGTCTCGAAAAAGACCAAAAAAAAAAAATAGGCTGCATAAAGTTGGGCAGAGGGTAGAGTAGTGACACAGGGAGAGATGGGGGACGGGGTCTGAATAGGATCAAAATATATTGCATGAAATTCTCAAAGAATCAAATAAAAATATATAAAATCAGAGTTTCTGAGACACCTTTGGAAATACTGGGACTCTAGCCATTACCAAACACCAGTGTTTTGCAGACACTGTGATGGGTGGTGGGCACAGGGCAGTAAAGAGACACACATAATTCCTGCCGTTTCAGAGGAGGGACAGGAGTAATAAACAAGAAGGTGGCAGGTGGCAAGGAGCACTGTGCAGTGAGTGAAATGAAGTCACAAGAGAGAAGGTGACTGGTGGCTGTGTTGGGTAGAAGGTGACTGGCGGCTGTGTTGGGTAGAAGGTGACTGGTGGCTGTGTTGGGTAGAAGGTGACTGGCAGCTGTGTTGGGTAGAAGGTGACTGGCGGCTGTGTTGGGTAGAAGCTGACATTTAATCCCAGAAATGAATTTTAAGGGGCTGGAGGAAGGAGATTTGGAACAATTTGGAAAGATGGCTTAAGGCAGGGGGAATGGCTTAGGTAGTCTTGAAGTGAGAACAAGTTCAGCAAATTCAAGTGCTTAAGGGAAGCCAGCCATGGAGTGGTGAGGACTGCATGCAGATTGGAGCTGGAGCCATTGGCTGAGTCGTTCTTTTGGCATGGGCAATGTTTTCAACTTTATTGGTTATTATTATTATTATTATTATTATTATTATTTACTTTGGAGACAGGGTCCTTCTATGTAACATAGGTTGGACTTTAACTTGTGATCCTCCTGCCCCAGCCTCCCTAGGGCTGAGATTACAGAAGTGCACCATTGTGACTGGCTCTTTTTTAAAAAATTTTTTATTTATTACTTTTTTATGTGTATGAATGTACTGTCTGCATGTAGGTTTGTGCACCCGTGTCGTACAATGCCACGGAGGTCAGAAGAGGGTCTCGGATTCCCCTGGGACTGGAGTTAAAGACAGCTCTCAGCCGCCATGTGGGTGCTGGGGATCGAACCTGGGTCCTCTGCAAGAGCAGTCAGTGCTCTTAACCGCTAGGCCATCTCTCCGGCCCCGTGCCTGGCTCTTTAGTGGGTATTTACCAGCTCACACCTCAGTTTCAAAATGACAGTCAGAATGGTGGCTAGAGAGAGATTGGAGAGTGCCCTTTCTTCTGATGTTGTCATCATTTATTTACTTATCTTTACTAATTATAAAATAACATGCTTATTACATGAAAAATTGGAAATAGAAAAAAGTCTAAAAATAGCCCCTTAGTTCACTGACAGGCATCTTATAGATTTCTCTTGCTTCATAGTTGAAATTCATCACTGGACCTGTGTTGTTAGTAGCCACTAGGCACATATGGCTATTTAAGTTAATGGATTATTTGCAAACAAATAAAAAAAATCTACTCTCAGTGTCCACATCTCGAGTGCTCAGGAGCTTCCGTGCTGGTGTCCACTGTAGACAGAGCAGGGGGCGCATTTCCATCTGCACAGAGAACCCTGAGGGAGAGCGCTGTCCTAGGTAGGATCCTTTCTCTGCTGTTTGTGGTGCAAGTGCTTTTGTCTTAGTGCATTTGTTGTCATGTCACAGAGTCAGTGCCATCTTTGCTGTGTACCATACTAATGGCTAATGGCCTAACGCCGTCTTCCCTTGTTGAGATTCCAGTTCTGGGAATTACCTCATGGAAACTCTGTTCTGTTCTTCCAGTCCAGCTAGACTATGGTTTTTAATATATGTATATTTATTTCTTATTTTATTTTATTTGTATGAGTGTATTACCTATATGTATGTAACTGCATCTGTAATGTACAAAGCCCATGGAGGTCAGAAGAGGGTGACAGATCTCCTGGAACTGGAGTCATGAATGGCTGTTAGCTGACATATGAGTGCTGGGACTGAACCCAGGTCCTCTGCAAGAGCAGCCAGTGTATTCTTAACAGTTGAGCCATCTCTTTAGCCCCTAGACTGTAGTTTTAAATGATGCATTTCCCTAGGGCTGCAGCCAGGCTCCTTTTGTGGAGTCTTTGTAACTCACTCCATGTGAAGAGGAATAGACTTAGGGAAGATAACTGTCACAGTATGACACACAGGTGTAGTAGCACGAATCCAATCCTGAGCTCATGAGAGAAGGAAAGGGGCCCTGCCAACCTTGGATCTGTAGAAGACACACCAGGTTTTTCCCAGATAAGACCAAGCTGTAGTCAGCTTCTGCTCTGAACATGTGGGTGTTTCAATAGTGCCATTCATATGCTGTGTTCATGAGTCTGGGCTGGACCACTTGAATGACTATGTTTTATTTTGTTGTTGTTCATAAATAATGGTGATTTCCTGATTCCTGGTGAGGACTGCTGCTGCAGTGATCTGGGAGCAGAAGCAGTTTGTGAAGGATGTTGGGTCCACGGGGACTTCTCCATTACCAGGATCTGGCTCAGCGGCTTTGCTCTGGAGGGAGATGCCGATGCCAGTCTGTAGCTCTAACGATTGATGTGCCAAGTTGCTTAGACCTGCTCTGGGAAGACATTGCTTGTGTTCTTATACTTCCTGAGAATCCACCCGTGTGTTATTCATTTAGAAAAAACTATGATCTTCTCCCTATTTCTCTGTCTCAGTCTCTGGTACTTTTTTTNCTCTGCCTCCTGAGTGCTAGGATTAAAGGGGTGCGCCACCATGTCCGGCTAGTCATCACTTCTTTATCTCTCATTTATATCTCACCCTATCCTCCTATTTCATTTAACAGGTCCTGGAACTTGCTCTGAAGACCAGGCTGGCCTTGAACTCACAAAGATCCGCCTGCCTCTGCCTCCCGAGTGCTAGGATTAAAGGCATGCGCCACCATGTCCGGCTAGTCTCTGGTACTTTTAAGCTTTATTCTTGCTTCTTATGGAAAATGTGCATTCCTTCTGGATCCAGATATTAGAAGCTGCTGCTGTGCTGTCAGGGACACAAAGATGAACATGGTATTCCCGAGGCTAATCTTTCCTTGGGCAGATATGAAGGTTAAGGTCACAGGTGCACATCACCAGCCTACATCATCCCATCTGAGCCCTTCAGAAAGGCCTGGATGGCAGGATGAGGTGGAAGAAGCGGCAGCTCCGCACCCAGGTCCCCAGGGGCAGGAGAGCTTCATGCCTGAGTGGAGGTGGGGATGGTCAGGAGACCGCAGCCTGGAAATCTGCATCCCTCACGCTCGGGTCTGGGCGGCGTCTGAGGTTGTACTTGTATGTTTGGGCTTCAGCAATGCTCAACGTTGCACCTGTTTTGTTAGCCACAGAGTGGCAGGTCGCTGACAGGAAGCTCCAGTGGGTGTTTCTTCGTGCCCAGATTCATGCAGGTTTGTTCCCGTTCCAGGAGCAGGTTGGAGCTGCAGCGTGTTATTATCATGCGCCCTGTTGACGTCTTTTCCCCACCCTTCCGTATTTCCTCCATTTCCTTCTTCTTTACATTAAAATTTCATCTTTTTTTATTTTGTCTTTTTGAGACAGGTCTCCCTGTAGTCCCAGCTTGCCTGGAACTAACTATGTAGACCAGGTTGGCCTGGAACTCACAGAGATTTGCTTGTGTCTACCTCCCAAGGCTGGGATTAAAGGTGTGCACCACCACACCCAGATAACTTTCATCTTTTAAATTATAAACAATATAATCTTTTAAAAAATATTAGGATCCATGCATGATGCTTAACTTCTTTTCTTCCCACCCTTCCCATCCTTCTTTCCTTTCCCTGCTTCTCCTTTTTCCCACATCTCCTCTCCTCTCCTTTCTTTTGAGATGGGGGTCTCACTATGTAGCCCAGGCTGCCCTGGCACTTGCTGTGTGGTTTAGGCTGGTCTCAGCCTCCTAAGTGCTGATATACAGATGTGTGCCACCACCAAAGGGGTTTTCACAGACAACACTCTTGTCATGAAATGTGTTGAGGTGATAAGCATAAGGCACATACAGTTCTTAAGTGGCTATAATTGGTTGAGGTAAATATTATGGGATAGCTTTAACCTGAATTATAGAAGGAAAAAAAAGCAAAGAAAATCCTGAAGAAGTAAAGAACAATGTTGGTGATTCACCCAGGCACCGCAGCAAGGCAATCCTGGGTAATTTATATAACAGTCATGAAAGACGTGTGTTCCCAATGACCTTTGATTAAAATGCTAGGCTTAGCATTCTCAAAGGCACTGGTCTGTCAGAAATTCTCTGCTGCTTTGTTCGATGACTTCTTCTTGCACTTTTCTGTGTCACTTTGCAGAGTGGTCAGATCAGAATGCTATTTTGGGCAGACGAGTTCCTGTATCTAGGGGGTACGGTGCAAGGCTTTCAACCCATTAGTTGCCCCGTGGGCATGTGGTTGTCAGAGCATCCTGGTGGGGGCTACTCTAGCCCCTGTGGTCCTGCTGACCAGTAATACTTAGCAGGAGGCGTTTTCTAGGCACTTGGGACAGAGGGGCACACTTGGATAATCCTTCTACTGAGTCTTTTCACATCTGCCACACAGAGAAGGGGTTCTGGGCAGTATGGGTACAAAGCACTGCTGTTCCGCAGATGGCCTTAGTTTACCCCTAAGGCATTTCTTCCTCTCCCCTTCTCCCTCCCCCTTTCCCTCTCCCCTTCTCCCTCCCCCTCTTCCTCTTCCTTTCTCCCTTCCCCCTCCCCCTCTCTTCCTTTCTCCCTCCCCTCTCCCCCTTCCTTTTCCCCTCCCCTTCCCTCTCCCTTCCCCCCCCTTCCTCCTTTCCCCCTTCCCCCTCATCCTCCCCCTCCCCCTGTGCATTGTCCTGTGCATGTGTCTACAGAGGCCAGAGGTTGATGTTTGGTGCTTCCTTTATTGCTCTCCACCTTCGTTTTGGAGGCAGGCTCTCTCGCTGAACCTGAAGCTTGCATTTACACTGGACTGGCCAGCCAATGCATTCCAAGGTCCACCTGTCTCTGCCCCTGCTCCTAGTGCCAGTGCGACAGACACTGCTATACTCTGCTTTTTCACGGGTGCTGGGGACCTGAACTCAGGTCCTTGTGTTTGTACAGCAAACAGCTTACCCACTGAGCCATCTCCCCAGATCCTTCGGGCATTTCTTAAGGTACTTCTCCCTAGGGATATTAGGTGGCCCTCTGTCATGGTGACCCTTATATTTTCCTATGCCAGAGGAGCAGCATCTGGTCTGCTCTTTTCAGACACTGCCCAAGGCCTCCATTTTGCATTATTTTCTGTATTGCTCTACCTCGAAGTCCCAGCAGAACAATGCAGCATCAGGGTCTGTTCCTGTACCAATTCCCAAAACCACAATGCTATGTACCTGGGCTGCATCTTTCTAGTTCCCAGTAGAGTTGCGTTAATTGAGTAAGGCTAATATTATGTCCTCAGTCTCCCCCCCCCCAAGGTAAGAAATAGCTATATGGGATAATAGTCTCTGTAAAATAGCTGTTAGGCATATTATCAATCACGTTGATGAGTGCTCTTAATATAACATTAGATGTGGAAATTTCCTTTGAGTTCAAAGCTGGGCAAGTTGAACCTCTGTGGATGAAGTCAAGTGAGAAAGATAAAAACTACTTCACCTTGGATCTTTGGCCTCAGTTACCTTGAAGCTCAGAGATAACTGTCGTCCCTAGTTGTAGACATTCTTCTAAGTTAAGCTTTGTAAAATAAGGCTCCAACCTTGTTTTCACTTATATTATTTGTGTCTTTAGGTAACAGATAAAGTATTTTTTTTGGGGGGGGTATCGTTCCATTGCAACTGCCATTTGTTCTGAGCTGTAGAAATTTGCTTTTGGAAATGAGAATGGGAGAGATATCAGTGATTCACTAAGGGAAGAAGGGGATGCAATATAATTAAATAATTATTGGGGGCTGCAGAGGTAGTTGAGAGCACACTCTGCTCTTGGAGATGACTTGGATCTTTTTTCCCAGCACCCATATTGGGCAGTTTACAACTACCTGAAACTCCAGCCCCAGGAGATGTGGTGGCCTCATCTGGCCTCTGTGGCCATCTGCACTCATGAGCATGTTGCCATGTGCAGACAGACACACAGAAGAACACAGAACTAAAAATAAAACGAATCTTTAAAGAAAAGAACATTCTGAGTGAAGATCGGGAGGTTTTCTGTATAATGTAGCAAGGAAAGAGATTGTATGAGGAATAATGAGAAAAGGCGGGGGGTGGTGGCTAAGAGCAGGCAGAGCACAGTTCTGGAACCTGGATTTGGATACTAAGCTCATTAGGACTAGGTCAGGTTAGTGTTGGGAAATTTGGGTTTTTGTGTTTTTATTAGGATTCTCTAGAGGAATAGAATTGATTATATATATATA
>VZQC01002668.1:107859-121460 GCA_009823505.1 Rhizomys pruinosus
TATATATATATATTAAGGATTCATTAGATTGGCTTAGATGGTATGGTCTGGGGAGTTCCACAATGGCTGTTTCATACTGGAGAGGTTGTGAACATGGTAGCTGCTTAGTCCACAAGGCTGCTTGCCTCAACAGTTCTAACCTGGTGCTGAAGGCTGAGGGATCCCTGGAGGGTCACAGGTCTTCAGTTCATGTAGGAAGCCTGTAGAGCCTGGATTCTGATACCAGCAAATGAATTAGGCAATAATGGGAGCAGCAGCAGCAGCAGCAGCAGCAGCAGCAGCAGCAGCAGCAGGTAGATGAACACACCAGCAAGACATGAAGGCAAACAGATAAAATAAAGTAAAAGCTTTTCCTTCAGACTTGTTTATCAGACTTCCATGGGAAGTTACCACCCACTTAGAGTCTGTCTTCTCACTTCAAATAACCTGATCCAGGAAATCCTTAGAGGCTTTCTCACAGCTTGTCTCCATTGATGCCAGATCCAATGAAGTTAACAACCAAGGTTAGTTGTGAAATATCAGCTCATAGGAAACTGTAGAAATCCAGGTGTACCTGACAAAAGTCTAGAATTATATAGGTAGGGAAGGAAAGGTAACTGAAATATGACATCAAGAAAGACCAAGAAATTTTTTTTATTCTCCTTCAATCTTCTGTCAAAAATGATCCCAAATTTTGCCAATTTCCAAAGGTTTTTTTTATCAAGTCCTATTTGAGCTTAACTTCAAATTTAATTGGGCATCGCTTCTATAGACTGTTTATATCCAACACCAAGTAGGTTGAAAATATTAAATACTAATACTTGACCATTCTCTGTTATTGTTTGGAGGTTTGGATTATAAGTATCTGAGGTCAGTAGTTGCTCATTAATTTAAAAATTTTGAAAATTATATTGCTATGTTTATTTCTAATAGTATATAAATAGATGCTTTAGAGAATTACTTAAAAGGGTTGTGAGTGTTATTGGCCTGACTTAAGTTTCTGGTTTGGGTCACTTGGCCCTTATGGAGCTGTGGGTTGGCCAGCTCATCCTGCCATTTGGCTTGGACATTAGTGGACACATGTGATTTGGTCACTAACCTTTGGAACACAGGCTAGCTTTCTGGAATCCACTGGCACAACTTTCTGCTGAATCTGGTTTTCATTAGAGTGCAAAGTCTGGCAAGATCTGCTATCTTGGATTCGTTTTCTTATCATGATCACCTTCCTTTGGGTCTGGACTTCAGTCACATGGTGATGGGTCCTTTGTGGCTTGGACAGGTCTTTTTGAAGTCAGATCTGGAAGGGCATTCATCTTGGCTACTGTATTTCCTACAAGAGAAAATTAACCTTAATGAGGTTCCTACCTCATAATTATGTATGCCCCATCAACTGGTTTTCAGTCATTGAACAGAGTAAAGGGTCTGACCTGAAGCTTGCTTGGGTGATAGGCTAATGGGGGATGTATTAATTACTGTCATTGCTGTGACAAAATACCTGGCCAAAGTAACTTAAGGAAGAAAGGGTTTATTTTGGCCCCATTCAGAATACAGTCCAGCATGGTGGGGAAGCCTTGGAACAAAGGCAACAGGAGAGTGAGGTGGCAGCTATCGTCAGGAAGTAGAGAGAGATGGACGCTGGTGCTCAGCTGGCGTTCTCCTTTTGATTAGTCCAGAATTACAACCTGTAGACTAGGGCCACCCACAGTTAGGGCGGGTTTTCCCACCTTAAATAACCAGAGCTACAAAATTTCTCAAGGCTGCCCAGGGCTTGTCTCTTTAGTGATTCTAGGTCCTGTCAAGTGGATAATCGATATTAATCATCACAGAGACCCACTTCTCATGACAAGGAATTTTTAAGTTTGATCAATTCAATAAACAGTTTTAAAAGTTTTTTTTTTTTTTTTGCATAGTGTCCATCCACAGTGGGCAGGATCCCAGTCAGAGAACAGTGCCATCAACAGTGGGTGGGATCCCAGCCAGAGAACAGTGAGATCCAGAGTGGGCAGGATCCCAGCCAGTGAACAGTGCCATCCACAGTGGGCGGGATCCCAGCCAGAGAACAGTGAGATCCAGAGTGGGCAGGATCCCAGCCAGTGAACAGTGCCATCCACAGTGGGCGGGATCCCAGCCAGAGAACAGTGCCATCCACAGTGGGCAGGATCCCAGCCAGAGAACAGTGCCATCCACAGTGGGCAGGATCCCAGCCAGAGAACAGTGCCATCCACAGTGGGCAGGATCCCAGCCAGAGAACAGTGCCATCCACAGTGGGCAGGATCCCAGCCAGAGAACAGTGCCATCCACAGTGGGCAGGATCCCAGCCAGAGAACAGTGCCATCCACAGTGGGCAGGATCCCAGCCAGAGAACAGTGCCATCCACAGTGGGCAGGATCCCAGCCAGAGAACAGTGCCATCCACAGTGGGCAGGATCCCAGCCAGAGAACAGTGCCATCCACAGTGGGCAGGATCCCAGCCAGAGAACAGTGCCATCCACAGTGGGCAGGATCCCAGCCAGAGAACAGTGCCATCCACAGTGGGCAGGATCCCAGCCAGAGAACAGTGCCATCCACAGTGGGCAGGATCCCAGCCAGAGAACAGTGCCATCCACAGTGGGCAGGATCCCAGCCAGAGAACAGTGCCATCCACAGTGGGCAGGATCCCAGCCAGAGAACAGTGCCATCCACAGTGGGCAGGATCCCAGCCAGAGAACAGTGCCATCCACAGTGGGCAGGATCCCAGCCAGAGGACAGTGCAATCCATAGTGGGCAGGATCCCAGACAGAGAACAGTGCCATCCATAGTGGGAAGGATCCCAGCCAGAGAACTGTGTCATCCACAGTGGACAGGATCCTAGCCAGAGAACAGTGCCATCCACAGTGGGCAGGATCCCAGCCAGAGAAAAGTGCCATCCACAGTGGGCAGGATCCCAGACAGAGAACAGTGCCATCCATAGTGAGCAGGATCGCAGCCAGAGAACTGTGTCTCCACAGTGGACAGGATCCCAGCCAGAGAACAGTGCCATCCACAGTGGGCAGGATCCCAGCCAGAGGACAGTGCCATCCATAGTGGGTAGGATCCTAGCCAGAGAACAGTGCCATCCATAGTAGACAGGATCCCAGCCAGATAAGAGTTCTGTCCATAGTGGGCAGGATCCCAGCCAGAGAACTGTGTCATCCACAGTGGACAGGATCCCAGCCAGAGAACAGTGCCATCCACAGTGGGCAGGATCCCAGCCAGAGAACAGTGCCATCCACAGTGGGCAGGATCCCAGCCAGAGAACACTGCCATCCATAGTGAGCAGGATCCCAGCCAGAGAACTGTGTCTCCACAGTGGGCAGGATCCCAGCCAGAGAACACTGTCATCCACAGTGGGCAGGATCCCAGCCAGAGAACAGTGCCATCCATAGTGAGCAGGATCCCAGCCAGAGAACACTGTCATCCACAGTGGCAGGATCCCAGTCAGAGAACTGTGTCATCCACAGTGGGCAAGATCCCAGCCAGAGAACAGTGCTTTCCACAGTGGGCAGGATCCCAGCCAGAGAACAGTGCCATCCATAGTGGGCAGGATCCCAGCCAGAGAACTGTGTCATCCACAGTGGACAGGATCCCAGCCAGAGAACTGTGTCATCCACAGTGGACAGGATCCCAGCCAGAGAACTGTGTCATCCACAGTGGACAGGATCCCAGCCATAGAACAGTGTCATCCACAGTGGGCAGGATCCCAGCGTGAGCAGTGCCATCCACAGTGGGCAGGATCCCAGCCAGATAAGAGTTCTGTCCATAGTGGGCAGGATCCCAGCCAGAGAACTGTGTCATCCACAGTGGACAGGATCCTATCCAGAGAACAGTGCCATCCACAGTGGACAGGATCCCAGCCAGAGGACAGTGCCATCCACAGTGGACAGGATCCCAGCCAGAGAACAGTGCCATCCACAGTGGGCAGGTTTTTCTATCTCAGTGAAGGTAATCAAGAGAATCCCTCCTTCATATGCCCAGAGGTCCATGCTCCCAGTGAGTCTAGATTTGGTTAAGATGAGTTAACACTCACCATCCAAGTGGGTATACATTTTGACTATATTTATTTTAATAATTTCCCTTTGAACATTCATAGTAGCAAATTGGTTACTAAAAGTATAGACTTGGAGGAATTTCCTATTCTGTTCAGAAGAAATCAGTATTTTGGAGTTGAACAAAAAACAAACGCACTGGATTTTATGAATTCCCTTAAAGCCTGTGCAGGCCAGGAACTGAAACATGAGTGGGGATAATGAAGCAATTACCTTGCTGGTATCATGCCAGTGAACTCATAGGCCTTCCTGAATGCCACACTCACCTTGAATGTGGAGATCCAAAAGGGAGATACTTCAGTGAGCCCCAGAGCTTTTGTGGAATGGTTTGTGATCATTGGCTTTTTGAAGCAACCGCATAGACAAAGCTTTGTTCCAAATCAGCACCTAGTCCCCTTCTTTTTCATCTGTGGTATGGATGAAATACAGGATGAACCCACTTTGGAAGTTCAGCTAACCTGGAACAGAAACTGACGGTCATGTTCTGCTAACTAGGTGCTATACAATCTGTCCTTCTACTCTGTAACCCCCAGGGGGAAAAATGAGAACTGTAGCTGGCGTATGCCAGCTCTGTCCTGGGATTCTAACCCTTCTCTAAAGTGATGGCACAGCCCCACCTAATCTGCTGGATGCGTCGGTGGAGGTGCTGCACGTTGACATGCTGCAAACATTGGAGCTTCTTTGCAAAGTCCAAGCAAGATGTCTTCTTTCTAAAAATATCTAGTATTTATTATTTTTTATTTTATGTGTATGAGTGTATTGCTTGCATGTAAGTATGTATGCCCATGTCACGCAATGCCCTCGGAGGTCAGAAGAGGGTATCAGATCCCCTGGAACTGGAGTTACAGATGGTTGTTAGCTGCCATATAGGTGATGGGGATTGAACCTAGGTCCTCTGTAAGATCAGTCGGTGCTTTAAACCACTGAGCCATCTCTTTAGCCCTGAGATTTCTTATTGGCAATCCTTTTAAAAGAATTTGTTTTTAACTTCCCAGACTGTGATTTTTTATTTCTACAAGTTCGATGAGGTGATTTACATTTTCCGCAGGGCACAGGTGAGGACACTGGGGCTGGAGAAGAGCGATAGAGGAAGTCCCCTTGGTACATGAGAATGTGAAGGTGTCCAACGTCAAACGTGGGTGACCAGGACCAGGTGTGGAGTCAAGACCGGACCTGGCCACCAAAGGAGGGGGGAGTCCATTCTTGAGAATCAGTCCTCCCAAGACCAGAATATGCAAATGACAGAAGCCCCTTTCCCTAACACATAAACAAAACGACTGCCTCTAATAACCTGGGACCACAGGGAGGGGGTTTTAGGGAGGGCCGCCATTCACCGAATGCTGAAACTTCTGTCCAACATCCAGAAGTCCTCCACCCTCCCATCTATTCCACTATCAGCTCACCACCAGAGGAATGTGGAAACTGTGGCTCACAGCTGGGGAACACAGCTCCGGGCTCATGGGAGGGGACCACAGCTCCAGGTTCACAGGAGGGGACCACAGCTCCCGGCTCATGGGAGGGGATTGTAATCCTTTTTTAAACCTCACATAAAATTGAGATATGGAAATTCAGAACTCTCCTTGAAAAGGGGATGTTTGACTTTGAGCTCCTCTGGGGTGTCTCTGCAGGATGCATGCATGCCAGGTTTTATTTCCTCCATGAACCATGAACATAACATGCAGATCACTTCAGATAAATGACGCCTTTGGTTTGTCCCTATGCTTAGGAAGTGAATCCCACAATAGGTCCTGGGATTGAATTTAAGTCATGAAAAAAAAACTGCCTTTGGAGTGATTTGAATGTATTTGCTTTCAATGTCAAGAAATGGTGGTTTGATTGGGAGGAAGCTTACATTTTCTATTATAGGCTGTTCTCTGCCATGTTTCCTTTTTAGTTTCCTCAAAGAAGAACCAAGAATTAGACTGCTTAGATCTTCCCAATCACGTTTTCCTGGATCAAAACTGAAACCCCGAGAGAGAATGAGCATTGAAGTTTGCTTTTACTCCTGCTCAGTTGCTCTAGCCTGGGAAGGTTTGGTTTTTCTCATATGAGAACCAGGAATGCAGAGTCTTAGAAAAGGAGGGAGGCTTATCAAAGGCCCAAGTGCTTGTACTATTTATTTATTTATTTATAGACAAAGTCTGATATATAGTCCTGAGTGGTCTAGAACTTGCTGTTTAGACCACACTGGCCTTGAACTTGTGGCAATGCTCCTGCCTCCTGCCTTTGATCTTACAGGCATGCACTGCTGTACCAGCTCATGTTATTTAAAGCAAGAACAGACTTGCTTCTGGTCCCTGGTCTAGGCAGCCCAGCTTCTCATGTAATACAGTTCAGTATCAGCACATTGGTCTTCTTTCCTGTGTTCCTGTTTCTGACAGGACTGTCTGGTTTTATGAGTTAGTTCACTTTTGCACCCCACTCAGCAGTTTCTAGAAGCTTTACTGGTTTGATTTGGCTCTGTTGACCTGAAAGGTGTGGTATGTTTGGGTATCTGGCTGCTTCCAGATAATATGAACACCTTAGTTGGAGGCCCAGACGTCGCAGAGGCGATGAGATGGGCATCTGTTTCCCTCCCTGGAGCCCATGCCTTATGAGTGGTTGACAGCATGGTGTTTGACCCAGGGCTTATGGTTCTGTCCTGGCTTAGTCATGTACTTGTTAGAAGATCTTGAACAAGTTATTTTGCCTTTTTTGTTCTTCAGTTTCCTCATCCATAAATTGGGAGTGTCATTCTATCTCCGAGAATAGTGCCTGGCAGACAAGGGCTTTCTGGGGTTCTTACCTCTTTAGCTTTGGCTATGTGTGTATGTGTGTGTGTGTGTGTGTGTGTGTGTGTGTGTGTGTGTGTTCCAAAACCTGCATGAGATTGGGTCCCTCAACATTCCATCATGGAAGAGCTCTTGGGAGTTAGTAGTTACTGGGGCCAGGGAAGACATTTCTTCTGTGACGTTGCCCATACTCCTGTTAATAACTTCTCCCCTCTGCTCCTGTAGGCAACTCTGATGCAGCTCACTACTTCACAGTAAAAACAACCCAAACAAACCAAATCCAAAATGAAAAAAAAAATCAAGTGCCTTCTTAGATAATTAGGCTGATTGCTGGGTGAAGTGTTGCCTGAGTCTCATGGGGCAAAGTGGCCTTAGATGCCTTTGCTGAGCTGACTTTGAAAGTTCCGTCCAGATTCCTCTGATGACATTGTGTTCTTCTCCAGCCAATGGGATTATTGATTCTGTCAGCCCAGCACGTTGGGAAGGAACATGCGCTTGCAAAATGGACAAGGATTTGGAGAAATCTAACGCTATATATGTTGATAAGCCTTTGCTCAACTATGCAATGCAAAATCAGATATTAATTGACTAAAAAAATTCATCAGCTATTTGACATGATGAAAGCGTGGCCATGCCCGCTGGAAGGTTCCTCTTGCTGGATCTTCCTGTTGCCACCACGAGGGTGCCTCTGTGGGCTTTTATTTCTGTATTAACTGAATCATGGATCCCAAGTCCAATAAATCTTTTTCTGGGAGACTAATTTCTTCTACCTTTTTCAACAAGGTCCCTATGAAATGACAGAATTTCAATATTTTCCATGGAAACATTTCACTAAGAATCACATGCTACTTCTTCTACCCTATGCCCATTGTCCCAATTTGAAGGCTCGCCTTCAGTTAGTTAGATTTATTAAGCGTTACGAATCCACACTTATTCTCTTATCATTTTGGCTCCTTTTCTTAGTCATCTTTCCCAGGAACATTTCTCTTTAATTTCTTTGACATTTTCTGTATAATGAAAGACCACGATCCAGGTCATCTTTTCTTAGGGCAGTCTGTAAAGAGGTTAACTCCTGATAGGTAGTTAAAATTGGACCTCATTTCCTGCTTATGGTAGCTGATAATCTTGAGGGCTTACGGCTGCAGCTGGTGGCTCTAGCTTTTCAGCTGCAAAAAGCCATGTGCAGAGTGGGCAGCTGTTTTCTAGGCTGGTGTATGGAGTTTTGGTTTTTCATTTTCTGCTTCATTATCATATCTAAATAATTAGGCAGAGAGGAGAGAGAGAGCGAGAGAGAAAGAGAGAGAGAGAGGAGAGAGAGAACCACAGACTACCACGCAGAACCACCACAATGTCTGTGGTATAGACAAAGGACTTAGCTTCATTCTTTGAGTCCATAAGCACAACATGGCATGAGACGATGTTCCCGTGCTTAGAGTTTAGCGGGAAATAGCAGACAGAACCTTTTCAAACCTTTTTTGGATAGAACTTGCATTTGAGCAAAGCGTAGAGAGAAGAGATGAACTAGATGATGAAGAGCTTTGTAGTTTGAAGGGTTGCTAGTGGCAACCTTACCTTGCCTTGCACTACTTTACCCTAGCTCCTTATTAATTTCCTCTCAATTTAAATGATTTTCAACTGACCTAGTAGGTGTGTCTGTGACAGGTTACAATCTTTAACAAACTCTGCAGAAGTAGTTTTAAGAATTATCTTCCTCTTGAGGATCGAGTTCTAGAAATTTCTGAATGTAGGTTTAGAGTTTCCTAGGTCAAGGTTAATAGATTTACCACCCTACCCCTGTCCTGACTAATTGAGGGAGACGACCAGCCCCATAGTGTTCACTCTGTGCTAATGATCCCAGGACATCCTATGAGACAGGATGCTTTGGCATCCCAGGTGTGAGGCATCACGGGTTAGGGTGACTCGATGGTGGTTACTTCATCAGCTCCCCCTTGGTCCACAGGCTTTAGTAATGGCTCCTCCTCTCCACCAGGTTGAAGAACAGGCACTTAGAGCATCTGATATAAAGGGGAAGAGAGCAAATGCTTAGCCACTTAGGGGTACCTTTCTAGTCCCTTAAAATAAATCCTTGAAGAATGTCAGCCCTATTAGCAATGGGTCAGAGCCTACAGAGCCTAGCTGCCTGACTTGATTTCAGTTCTGTCTATGTCTATATAGGGCACAAACCCAGGTATGATGACTGGAGTGAGATATAGGATAATGCAGTATTATAATCTGTTACCTTCACATAATAGGTGCCATGCAGTGCATAATGGAATATAGCATAGTATATTCTATATACCTACTATATTACAGCTGTAAGATCTCAGCTCTGGCTAGCAGACATGGAGATTCTCTAGGCCATTTGTTTTCCCTGGGATGTGGGGCTGCTCTGGCACACCCTCAGCTCTTTCGTGAACTTTGGGGCTTATGTAGAACCCTGTGTAACTTACAGCAGACTCTCATGGAGACCACCGCACAGAGGTAGACAAATGAAGATTCAGGGAAGCACCGACTCACCCAAGGTCAGGCCACTGTCGCCGGCCCAGATCCAGTTCTACAGTTCAGATCTTGTGACTAGACTACCAATTAGAGACATTTAGATCACAGTGAGGTTAAATTAGGTCATACGTTTTGTTCTACATGATAGCTGCCGAATATGAAGATGCAGAATTAGAGGTTAGCTACTGAGTGGACTGAGGAGCTGTACTTTTTGCACATGTGAGCATGTTAGTGGGGCACACAAAGTGCTTTTGAAATTTGTTGGTGTGTCTGTGTTATTAAAAGGAGTAAATGTACTTGATTTAAAAAAGATGAATGGCTGTGCCAGGAGTGGTGGTGAATGCTTTTAATCCCAGCACTTGGAAGGCAGAGGCAGGTGGATCTCTGGGAGTTCAAGGCCAGCCTGGTCTACATAGTGAGTTCCAGGCCAGCAGGGGCTACAAGGAGACCCTGTCTCAAAAATACCAAAAAAAAAAAAAAAAAAAAAAAAAAAAAAAAAAGAATGGTGTAAGAATCTAGTTTTATGTACCTTCCTTTCTCTGTGTGTCTGTGTCTATGTGTGGTGTTGTATACATTTTATTGTGTACAGTATATTTCTGTGTATGTTGTATGTGTCGATGTAGTATATGTGTGTGTTATATGCATGTGTTTCACGTGGTGTGTATTGTATACATGTGTTGTGTATGCTGTATATGGATGTTGTATGTACATAGTGTATGTGTGTGTTGTACACATGTATTGTGTATGGTGTATGTATGTGTTGTATGCATGTGCTGCATGTGGGGTATATGTGCATGCATGTGGGAGAAGATGCTGAGTGTCTTGCTGTATGGCTCTCTTACTCCTAAGGGACAGAGTCTCTCACTGAACCCTCGTTTGGTTGCAGGCTTGGGTGGCCATGCTTGGCTTTTTACATGGGTGCTGGGGGTTCGAACTCAGGTCTTTGGGTTTGTGCAGCAGTCGCTCTGACCCACTGAGCCATCTCTCCAGCCCTGTCTTCTGTGCTGCTTCTGTTTTCAACCTCAGAGACTTTGGAAGGGCGCCACATCCTTGTCTCTGGGCAGAGACACACTTGTGCTTGACCTTGAAGCAGAGCACCCTGGAGGGTGAAATTCTTCATCAGTGGTCACCAGTGCCAAGTGCTGTGGGCTTCTGACCAACAGTGTCCATGCTATTTAGTTATCCCATTCTTCAGGACAAAGTTCACTTGCAGAGAAGTGATAAAAATTTAAAAAGTATTATATTTCTTTTAGTAGAAAGCTGACTAGTTTTATAACTTCTATTATTTATGGCTCCCCCACCCCCAAACAGAGTCTTACTATGTAGCATTGGCTGGATGCAGCTGATGATCCTATCTCAGCACCCAGGGACTGCGATTACGGGAATGACCATCACACTGAATTTAAGGTCCATTTTAAACTTTCTGTTACAATGTCTTTCCAAATGCTGTGTTGTACAATTTGAACTACAAAGGTTTTTATCTATACTTTCATCTTGGATAGCCTTAGAAAAGAGTTCCAGCAGTTATTTGTTTCTAAATGTAGAACAATAAGGAGGTCAAGACAAAATTAGGTACATTTGTTTTTGGTGTTTGGACAACATTTCTTTATATTGGTTGTCAGTCAGATAAAGGAGAAAAATTCTTTTATTCAGCTGAGATCTTTCTGATGGTCAGTTGGCACATGAAAGCAAATCCTGTCCAAAACAGCCCATGGAATAGGAGCACTGTCAGTGTTTAACAAGGGCTTAGAAGGAGTGACTTCGTTTTGAGTAGATGGTGTCTTTTATTTATTTTTTATTTTTTGGTCTTTTCGAGACAGGGTCTCTCTGTAGCCCCACCTGTCCTGGAACTCACTCTGTAGACCAGGCTGGCCTTGAACTCACAAGGCTGGCCTATGCCTCCCAAGTGCTAGGATTAAAGGCATGTGCCACCATGCCCAGCCTTTTTTTTTTTGGTAATGGTGTCTTTATTTTATCTGTTGTTTTCTTTCCTGGCAATGCTGGGGATTGATTTTAGGACCTCCTGTATTCTAGGCAAGTTCTCTACCACTGAGCTATAGCCCAGCTCTGTTTTTTTTTTTTTTTTTTTTTTTTCTTTTTAAACACAAAGTGCATTTATTTAACAACAATGATACATTTTAGAATTATACAAGGTAAAAAGAGCAAATTTCTCAGTGTTTTCAAATCCTTGGCAGGTTACTTTTTGAGATTTAAGCACAATAAATCAGTATTCCCAGGGATTCTCAGAAATGTCAAAATTATGATTTTTTAAAAAACATTCTTCTAACAGTCTTTACGCTCTGTTATTGAATAGCTAAAATTCTTGTTTAAAGAATAAATGCACCAAGGTTAGTAGTATTTGCCAAGAACTACAGTGTATAGGACTATTCAAACAATGAAAAAAATGTAATTTACAATTCAGATTTACCAGTAAGGTAATGGTCCCTCATGAAATCACACGTGGATACCATCTGTTTAAAGACTCATTTTTGCACTGAAAATATGTACCTTGATAGGGGATTCAAAGGACTTACACAAGGAATGTTTATATGAACTCATTAGTATGTATTTTGTCTATTTATTTATTTATTTATTTATTTATTTATTTATTTATTTATTTATTTATATTTTTGAGACAAGGTCTCCCTGTAGTCCCAGCTGGCCTGGAACTCACTTTGTAGACCAGGCTGGCCTTGAACTCACAGAGCTCCGCCTGCCTCTGCCTCCTGAGTGCTGGGTATCTCAGTAGTCCCCATCTGGCGTTGAAGGTTTGGAGGATTCTTGGAGAGACATGAGTCCTCAGTCCATATTGGAAGGTTAAAAAGCTGTGTCTCATGTCTTTGAGGAGTGCCAAGAGTGGTGGCAGCCACAGAGTAGATGCGCTTGCCAGTAAGACTTGAAGACAGGCCAAACAACAGTACTTTCTCTTTTTGTCTTTTTACTAAGATCTCAAGTTCTGTGTCTGCAGTACAGTTTCTCTAGTCTTACTGATTATTTATATCTGCTTGTACTTTCCTTTTGGATGCTTAAGGCCACACAGTCAGCCCAGATTAACCAAGGTTTTTGTTTTCTCAAGGTCAGTTGAAGATCTGGTCCTCAGAGGTCTCTTGGGTTTTTTTAGGGGGAAGGAGGGTGGGAACACCTTGCTCCTTTCAGCTTTTCATTTACCAGTTCCATCCTCTCGAGGACAAAATCAGGTCTTTTTAGACCAGGCTTCCTTTACTGAGGCATGAGCAGACTTTCCTCTTTATAGACTGGACACTGGCTGAAGTCTCATTAGTGGGTCTCCAAGACCTCCCTGCACAGGAAGACTGGTGACCCACATTTGCAGGACATTTCAAGAGATGCCCCATGCATAGTCCCCTAAGACTTGGTTGACCTCTGAGGGCAAGGAACAAAGTTATCCCTAGGTCCCTCGGCCAAATTGGTATCGGCATCAAGTATGGTCATTAAGCACCCAGAAAGGCTAAGTTGCACCAGCCTATTACATTGCACCTATATTAAAATTGTATCCTTTGGAAACAAACTGTACGTTATTTCCATATCATATTTCTTGATTTGCAGCTTTCCATTTTAATCCCTTATTACTCTAAAAGATGCACACATACTCTCCTCCATGTACTGAAAACCCAAGGTCTGAAAATAAATGTTAGGTCAGCTCTAGAACCTGTTTAGGGATTCACAATGCAAGAGCACAGTTGTCTTTAGACCATGAGGAATATAACATTAACGTTACTCAGTTTGTCTTTTTTTTTAGTGTTTAGTATTTTTTAATTAAAAATTGATATGCATATTTCTTTTTTTCACATACATTTATTTTTATTTTTATTTTTATTTATTTATTTTTAAAAAATTTTTTTTAATTTTTTATTTATTTCAGTATGTGCATGAATGTACTGTCTGCATGCAGGTCTGTGCACCCGTGTCGTGCAATGCCGCGGAGGTCAGAAGAGGGTCTCGGATTCCCCTGGAACTGGAGTTCTCCTGAAATTGGAGTTTCAGACGGTTCTCGGCCGCCATGTGGGTGCTGGGGATCGAACCCGGGTCCTCTGCAAGAGCGGTCGGCGCTCTTAACCGCTAGGCCATCTCTCCAGCCCTATTTTTATTTTTTTAACAAATCTAGACCCGGGTTCCTGCCCATTCCCCCAACCCGCCAAAGCTCATGCATTCTGCCAAACATGATTTTCATCTCTTTCTCAGTCTTTCTCAATATTCTCCATGAGGAACATGACTGTTTTGAGCAGAAGTTCACTGTTTCAGTCATTTCTTTGATGCAGTCCTTTCTGTTG
>VZQC01002668.1:126001-237367 GCA_009823505.1 Rhizomys pruinosus
TTCCTTTTCATTTACTCTTCTGATTCTTTAGTTTCTACTTCTTTTGGAGCTTCTTGTCTCTTCTTGTAGTCTTTGCGTTCTCTGGTTGGTTTCCTTATCTTTTTCAGCATGGGATCTTTTCAGTGTTTCTACTTCCTTACGGAGCTTGTCATTCTCTCTCTCTAGGTCCTTCTTGAGTTCCTCATTCTCTTTTCTTAGTTTCTTTTAATTTGTTCTTTATGATCTTGTATTCTTTAATATGTTCCCAATTGTGTTTCTGATGTCTTGTCCTGGGGGCATCCCCAGAGGGGATCCCACTGCAGGAGTCTTTCCATAGGGTTGGTAAAGCTTGGCACAGGATTATCCTGCCCCTTTCCAGTGTAGTCTTTTCTTCGTGATCCTGGCATATGGGCTTCTCCTTGCCTGTATTGCAATGTGAGTCCTAAATGCCTCTTCACAATGTGTTGAAGGCTTGCTTTGCTGCCTCCTTCAGATGCCTCTTCGTAATCCCGTTGGGGGTCTTTGGAGTGAGTCGTCTCCTTTGCTCACTGGTTCATGGAGTCTCAGATCTCAAGAGTCACACAAGCCTACCTTTAATACCGGCTGGGAAGATAAATCTCAGGTTGTCTTACAACTAGGTACTTGGTCCTAGCATCCATGGATGAGGGATACCATTCGTCTTTTATTTTTTCTGGGATTGTGTTACTTCACTTAGCATAATATCTTCTAGTTCATCCATTTACCTGCAAAGCTCATGATGTCATCTTTCTTTACTGCTGCATAGAACTCCATTGTGTAGATGTACCACATTTCTCTATCCACTCGTTGGTTGACACAGCCTGTGTGTCTTTCAGAGAGTAAATGAATTGCTTTATAGTTTTATAACTCCAGGACATCAAAATATCTCAAAAACACATTTGCTGAAATTAAACTCCTCCTGCGAGAGTTAATGAGTAAGTCCTTAAATGTGAGAATCGGGACAAAGCAGATAATAAGAAGTATCATAAACACAAGTGCGGATATCGAGGCCCTGCAGCTATCTTAATTATTGGCAAGGAGTGTACTAAGAAAAAACAGATTTGAAGAGCTAAAGGGGCCTTCTTTAAGTGTTTTCCAGTGAGCTGTTTCCCTCCCCTGTCCTCCCCTCATTTGTGTGTGTGTGTGTGTGTGTGTGTGTGTATTTGACAGGGTCTCCCTAGTCCCAGCCCACTTGGAACTCACTATTTGGACCAGGCTGGCTTCCATCTCAGAGAGATCCACCTGCCTCTGTCTCCCCAGGGCTGAGATTAAAGGCACACCATCACACCTGATGTTCTTTTTTTTTTTTTTTTTTTTTTTTTTTTTGTCATCTTTTTGAGACAGGATCTCCCTGTAGCCCCAGGCTGTCCTGGAACTCACTCTGTAGACCAGGCTGGCCTTGAACTCACAAAGATCCGCCTGCCTCTGCCTCCCAAGTGCTACGATTAAAGGCATGTGCCACCACGCCTGGCTTCCTGGTGTTCTTTTTTAAAAAAACATTTAATTTTTAATTTTTATTGAATTTTTCTGTTTCGAACAGACATTCCAGTCGTCTCTATGCCCCCTTCCTCCACTGGCCCCTCCCACAGCACCCCCACTGGAATTCATATGTCCTGTCATCTGTGTAAAGGACTATCAACATAGTGTCCCCAGATGTCCCTTAATGCAGTTTCATCTATTTAGGTCTAGTCAGCCCATCCAGGCCCCCCTCTTAAGATCAGCTCTTCCTCACCCAGCAGTAATATTCAACCATTTCCACAGTTTTGTGCTGGGTTTTGTCTGCTTGAGTTTGCATGGGTCTTTTGCATGCTGACCCCTTTGCTGTAGGGTCATGTGAATAAGGTCTTAGAAGCCTGTAGGTCTCTATTTCCATATGGTCTTGCACTTCCTCCCTGACTCTTAACAATCTTTCTGCCCCCTCTTCTGCAGTTGTCCCTGAACCCTGGGTGGGTGGAGTTTAATATAGGAGTCTTGTCTAGGGACCCATAGTCTGCAGACTCTTTCTCTGCTTTGGCCATTTGTGACATTCTGTATTCCTGGGCCTCTGTTGCATGAGGGAGCTTCAGTGGTGAGAGCTGAGAGATGCATTAGTGTTCTCTCTACTCCTCGTTCTATGTTCCATGAGCCTATGTTCCATGAGCCTTAGGTGTAGAGGTATGCCACTTAGGCTTGGGAACATTTTCCAGACTGGCCTCAAACTTGCTTTGTAGACAAGAACAACCTCGGACCTCTGATCCTCTACCTCTTGAGTGCTGGGATTCAAGGCGCATTCTACGACACCCAGTTTTATGTGGCGCTGGAGAAAGAACCCAGGGTTCACACATGCTACGGAAGCATTCTACCAATTGACACACACCGCTAGCACTCCTGTTCTTTCCTGACTCCTGAAGCTCAGCCATGCATGGTGGTGGGAATGAAGCTCAACATGTGTCTGCCTTGGACTATGTTCATTTATAGGGATGGTCTTACCCTAAGCTGGGGACCATTTTCACCTTTTTAGCAATGACACTGAGGCTCAGAGAGGTTAAGAAACATGTAGATCACATAGCAAGTGACTGTCAGAATCTAAATTCACTCTAGGTCTTTTTTAAAATTTATTTATTTATTTTTATGTGTACGAATGTACTGTCTGCATGTAGGTCTGCGCACCTGTGTCATGCAATGCCTTGGAGGTCAGAAGAGGGCATCAGATTCCCCTGGAACTGGAGTTAAAGATGGTTTTCAGCCGCCATGTGGGTGCTGGGGATTGAACCCAGGTCCTCTGCAAGAGCAGTCGGCGCTCTTAACTCCAGCCTTCACTCTAGGTCTTTTTAATCCACAAGTTTCTACCTCCAGCTTTAAGGGCACTTGATTTTCCCCAGATAGCAGCTGGCAGTTAGTGACCACAGGGAAAGGAAAGCTTCCCAGTTAGTTTACTGTGCTGGTTAACACTGACTGTCCACTTGATGGGATCTAGAATCACCAGGAGGCAAGCCTTAGTGCATGTCTGTGGGGTCCTGGACTGAGTAAAATGGAGGAATCTGGGTCCCGGCTTCCATTGCTCGTTCTTGGCTGTGGCTGTCCTGTGACTGGGAGCCCCATGTCCTGGCTGCGGTGACTTGCCTACCACATTGAGCTTCAAGCTGTCATGAAAAACCTTTTCCTTCTTTAAGTTGCTTTTGCCAGGTATTCTGTCACAGCAAGGAGGAAGTAACTAGTGCACTCAATAGGCAAGGTGTGCATTAATTTCCCGGCCCATAGTAACAAAGCTTAAAGTGGCTTAAGACAGAAACATGTTCTTTCACAGTTCTGGAGCTGTTGCTAGGTGTGGCAGGGCCATACTTCACGGAGATTCTTTGCCTTTTCTACTTCTCTTCCTTCTTTGTGTTCTTTTAATAACAAATACCCAAGGTCACTGACTTTTGAGGAGAAAAGACTTATTTTCACTTATTGCTTCAGAGCCTTCAATCTGTGCTTGCTTTTTAAAAACTTATTTTTTATTTGTGTGTAGTTTACATGTGTGTGCATGATTGTGTTTGTGTGCATGTGTGCATGTATGTAGAGGCCAGAGGGTGATGTCCAGTGTCTTCCTTGGTTGCCCTATTCTTTCTTTTCCATGGGCCAGTGACCTTGAAGAGCCCCCTGTTTTTGCCTCCCCAGCCGGTGGCTCTATTACAGATAAATGCCACCGAACCTGGCTTTTTATGTGGCTGCCGAGGATCTGAACTCAGGTCTTTATGTTTGTATAGCAGACACTTTACCAGCTGAGCCATCTCTGCATCCCATTTGATTACTTTAATCTGTGGCAGGGCAGCACATTATGATAGGGTCACAGTGGTATAGCAAACTGCTTACCATATGCCCAGGAATTGGGAGAAGTGTGGCTGGGGGCCCCTCATGAAGTTCCTATCACCTCCCATAGCAGCAGGCTGGGGACCAAGCCTTTACCACACTGGCCTTTGAAGGATGCTTCTGATACAACACATGGCTTCTCCTTTACCTGGTGGCAACTTATCTTGCCCATCTACACAGAGAAATAACCACACAATGGAGAGTCTGTGTGCCTGTTATTCTTTTTTTTTTTAATGAACAAATATGACAAGAGATTAATATATTTAATCCATTAAAGCTGATGTAAGTAAATAGAATAAGCCCTGTTTCCCCAACAGATATTTGACAGTATTGTCACATCAGAAAGAACTGTAACAGAGTTACTCACTGAATATTTACTGTAGTCAGTAATTGTTATCATATTTTTTTAATTTAATTTTTATTGATGCTTTGTGCATTTTGTACATCATTTTCCAATTCAGATCAGGCATATTTCCCTTTCCCTTCCCCCCCACCCCCACCCCATCCCAGATCATGTATTCTGCCATAACTGTCCTGCATCTTTCAGGTTTTTTTTTTTTCATTTTTTAGCTATAAGTGATAATCCATGAGTATAAGCATCCTTCGTGCAAAACCAATCTATAGACTGTTGTGCCCAAACCCCCACAGTCCCACCATTCAGTGGAGGTTGACAGGTTGTTTGTTCAATCAAGTTGATCAAATGAGTGTCCAGACTACATCGCTGTAGTTTCACCGTTCACCCCAATCGCAGCCTTTACATTCTACCACGCCCCCTCTTCCGCAGATTGTTCCCTAGGCTTAGAAAAGGGGCACAGGTGGATGAGAAGTAAAACTGTCCTCTCTCTCTGGAGCTGTTGACTTGGATTCTGGTCAATTCTGGCTGTTTCCTTTCATGGGCTGACAGTTTGTTCAGGAGTAACCTTTCGATCCTACTAATGAAGCACAAGCAATTAGATATATAGGTATTTAAGCAGCACTAATAGTTATGGTAGGTTACTTTGGCATAGACACATATGTTTGGATGATATGTTAATTCATGAATTACATTTTTACCCCCTGATAAATATAACAGGGTCTTACTGTGGCTTATGACATCTCCTAACCTGTAGAGGATGTAGGCTTGTGGCATCAGCCATGGGTTATTCCTCCAAGGAGAGAGCCAACAGCCAATTAGATTTGGGATATACAGGCACATGGCTGCCTCTGCTGCACAGTATTTCCAGGCAGGTGAAGTGTAGCTGGTGCTGATGGTGGAGTCTTGCTTGACTCAGGGAGACCCGTATTTGCTTTATTGGTTTAGTGGCCTTTGGGAACACTCTCTGGCATTCCAGAGGCCATCTGTACCCTTGCATGTGCGGTCTCAATACATCCCTCCCATGTTAACGTCAGGTCTTCGGCAGCAGGGTCTTATCGCCTCTCCTCCTGCAGGTATCCCAACTTAGGGGCAAGGAGCCCTTACCTTTTGTGGGGCCTTGGATCCCCTGGCCAACATCCCCCTGGTAGAACAATCCATTGCTGATGTCAGAGCTCCTGCATTAATATACTTTGCCTAAGTGCATAGCCCAAGGACTTTAGTATTATATTTGGTTCTGAACAGAGTATAATCCTTTTCACAGTTCTTATGTCTATTAGTCAATTAAAGAAGGCATTTTTACCGGTTTTATAAGAGATTACCTCTATAATAGTTGTCTCCAATTTACAGTTGGAAAATGACATCATCATCGTCATATTTCTCCTTGTTCTATGGGGGGGGAGGCAAGAAAGTCATATCAAAACCTTTGTTGCACCTAGAAGGTATAAGTTTCATTAGGACTCATTATAGATAGTTGTTACATGTAGGATCCACAGAAGGGTTCGATGTTTATGGCAATCTGAGGCTTTTCTTCCTTTCAGTGTTCAGACGGGTCAACCTTTCAGTTGCCACTTTTTGGTACATCCTACTCAATGCAAAGCTGTATCTTTTCTTTCTCAGCCGTTAAGTTGGTGACATTTTGTCCTGTTGGAACAAACAAATCTCTTCCCATAGTTAGTTTTAAGATTTGAATTGCAAGGTTCTTGACTAGAAGGTTTCATGTCTGTCTGTACCGCCCCCCCCCCTTTTTTTTTAACCCATGAGTCTCCAGAAGACAGTTGTATTATACATAACTATAGGGTGGAATCAAGGCACAGATTTCATCAAATTCACCCATGTTGTTTTGGGTGACTATATATGATTAACTTGGGAAGCAAACTTAATTTTTGCTTTAAATCATCTTAAAGAGAATGCTACAAGGTGATACTGTACAACAGAGAAATTATAGAGAACATTTGTATGTGCCAATCCCAAAGTTATTGCTCTAGAGATTTTGTGTAAAACAAATGTGGACAACAGCAAATTATATCTACATTTAACTCAGATGCATTACCGTTTTTATCAGAGTCTGTAAACCAATGTTGTTTAATATACACATATTTACTTTTACTAAGTCCTAAAACACCATGTATCCTGTAGACAGTGTCTAGGTGAAACTGAGTACTTGCTGAACTCACATCAATTAAATATGCCTTGATTGAATATACATCCGTGTCCCTCTCCCACCCATCCCCCCTTCCCAATTCACCATTTCAGTCCATTTTCTGATGCAGTCTTTCTGTTGTTGTTCTTTTACTATGCATCCCTCTCCATGAGAAATATTTATATCTGGGTTGTTGGTACTAGCATCCACATATGAGGGACACCATTTGTCGTTTGTTTTTCTGGGACTGTGTTACTTCACTTAACATAATGTCTTCCAGCTCCATCCATTTACCTGCAAATTTCATGATGTTGTCCCTCTTTACTGCTGCATAGTATTCCATTGTATTCATGTACCACATTTTCTCTATCCACTCGTCAGTTGAAGGGCACCTGGGCTGGTTCCAGCTTTTTGCTATTGTGAACAGAGCTGCTGCCCTGGCGCGTTATGGCGTCTCCCCTGCGACCCCGGTTCCCGCCCACCCAGCCTGTTATTCTTGAGGCAAGCAGCTCAGCACCAAAAGCAAACAGCCTGGCCAGCTTCGGGCCCATGGTTCTCAGTCGAGTCTGCTTCCTTGGCTGACCCCTGAGTGTCTTTCCGTGAAGATGTCTCATGCTCCACTCACCATCGCCTGCAGATCATGAGGCAGTGTTGACAAACGGAGCAGCATCTCCCAAAGCCAGAAATGGCAGTTAATTTTCTTCCTACATCTCTAACCCAGTAGCAAGTGTCTTTTGGGTACCATGTTACCCATGCAGAAAGAGCTTGAATTTTCAGAGTGTGCCAGGAAAGCACAGCAGTGGATGGAAACAGCCTAACGAAGTGCTCAGTGCTGAGCCCACTGAGAGGCAAGTCTAAATTAGCACCTGGCGCCAGAGCCCAAGATCAGAGTCCTGACAGACTCCAGGGAGAAGAAAGCGCTTATGTTAGCCATTGAGCTAATCATCCCAACCCTGCTCATTAACATACTGCACATTAGCATACAGCTCATTAACATACTGCACATTAGCATACTGCTCATTAACATACTGCCCATGCCTCTTCTTCCCCAGGCTCCTTCTGTGCACCAACAACAGCTTTTCACAGCTCCTCTCCATCTGCTGAAATAAACAATAGCCTTTGTGACAATGGAAAAAGTAGCAGCAGGTGAGGTGCTATTTTTGGGTATGCTGAAAGCTGGGTGCCTATTACCCTCGTTCCACATCTTAAACACCCAAGATGGGCTGAAAAAAATTGATTTTTCCTTCCCACTTCTGAGCTCAGGAATATCGGCTGTCTTTCACACTGCTCCTTCCTGCTGGCGTGTCCTTCTGTCACTAAGGCAGAGGCTGGGGGGCCATCAGTCAGGCTGTGTCTCCTTCACGGTGACTCCTCCAGCCCCAAAGCAGTATTTTATAACCACACTTTTTCTTCTTTTCCTCAATCTCTGTTTCTCTGTCTCTCTGTCTCTGTCTCTCTCTGTCTCTGTCTCTCGCTCTCTCTCTCTCTTTCTCTGTGCATGCAGACATCACGTGTTGCTGTTGAGTGTCTTTCTTAATTGATCTTCATTTTGTTTGTTGAGACAGGGGTCTGTATGGAACCCGAGTTCTATGATTTGACTGGATTGTCTGGCCAGAACACCTTGTGGATGCTCCTGGCTCTGTCCCCCCAGAGCTGGGATTAGAGGGGTGTGCAGCCATGCCTTGATTTTTATGGAGGTGCTGTTGACCTGGGCTCAGGCTGTCATGGTTGCATGGCAAGCTTTTTACTGACTAGGCATCTTCACAGACCCCTCTCCATCTTTTTAAAACAGTGTTGATGGGCTTTGGCCCATTTTCATATTGGATCTAGATGTTCCCTGGCTTTGACTCTTCCTGAGGTACCTGAAATACCTGTTAGTGTACTTGAAGATCCTACTGAGAACCTGAGTCTGCTTGCACAGGCTATCTCATTATGCAGAACAAATCTGCTATATGGTGGCCTTAATTATTTTAGAGATGGGGAGAGGGAGATTGTGAGAGTGAGAGTGAGGAGAGAGAGAGAGGCACCAGCTTCTTATTCCAGACCTCATGCTGGGCTTGCTCTTTTGCTCCTTCCTAGCTGATTTCACCTCAAACTTCTCTCTGCTGTGGGGGTAGGACTTCATTTTCCTTTTGATGTTTCTTCTAGCTCTTTGATTCTATAATTAAGCAAATCTCTTTGGAGCATAGTCTTCCTTTTTTGAAACATTACGGTAATGACCAGTAATAGGTAGGTGTCAAACACCCATCACTTCTCCTTTCTAATTGAGACAAATCTGTTACACTCCCCGCTGGTTTGGTCTTTCCCACCAGGGCGCCCAATGTAATTGCCCCATCCCCATGTAAGGTAGGCACAATGCTGAATCCTAAAAGAGTCTTAGTTGTTGGCTCCTTGGATGCTCGGATTAGGGGCTGATCTGCACATTGCCCTCTGTCTAACCTCTGCTTGCTTCCTTATGATCCTGTTTGGAACTGGGAAATTTACATGAGAGTCACCTCTGAAAGCCCTTGAGGTCTCCTTGGCCAATACTGTGCTAATTCATTGTTTTGGGGTAAAGAAACCTCCACGTGCACCCTGTTCCCTTGTGCTGTACCTTGTCCTCACCTGCCCCATATGGAGTCACTAAGAAGCTGAGAGCGGCCAACGGGCTCAGCTTAGAACAGACGGAAGCCATCTTTGCTCAGCTTCCGGAGTATTTTTTCCTCCCTTACTTCTGCATTTCCTGGGGCCCAGATGATGTCCTGAGATACCGAAGAAGCCAGAAAAGAATGATGTTAGAGCTTGCTCGCATCCATAGCTTTGGGGAGATGCTAGGTGATGCTCTTCTGTGGGAGTCGAAGGAGAACATAGAGGTCTTTGCTGCTGCCTGCCCAATCTATCCACCAGACCCCCATGGGTGTAATTATGTCCATTATGGCTGTAAGCAGCAGAAACAAACTCGCACTGATGTAAGCATGAAGTAAATTAGTTGGCGACCAGAGGGCAGCACAAAGAATGACAATCACCCTTGAAAAGAAGAGATCAAAGTAACTCTGGGAAACATGAAGCAGAGGCCAGCTCTGTCCTGGGTGGCCCCAGGGACAATTCGCCTTTGTCCTCCTGTCACTTGACTTGTGACTTGCATTAGGAGAGGGCTGCACGGCCTGGCTGTGTCATGGGCCATCTTTGGGCCTGCCTCCAGGGACAGTTCCACTAGGCTTTCCTAAGAGAAATCTTGGTGGTGTTCTGGGTGAAGGCCAATGGGGGGGGGGAGAGGTCAGCCCAACTGTGTGTGGTCTACATGACATGTTGATCCCAGGCTTCTGAGCTCAACCAGAAGCATTTCCTGTCTATCTATACCACAGGTCCCAGTTCTCTTCAGAACAAGCCAGGACATGGCCGCAGGAGAAGAGGGGGTTTAGAGACACTGTCACAGGAGTCAAGTGGCCATATGGATGATGTACAGTGACGGTCACCTTGGGCAGGCAGAAAACACATGTTGGCAGGTGGAAGGAAACCGTGGGTAGTGAGGGTGGGATTCAGTGCGGAGATACTCATGTTTTCAAAGGACATGATTTAGTATCCCAAGTTTGCCTTTCCCTAGGGGATTCTGTGGACAGAGTGTATGGGGTGAAGGCTGGTTTTGAGGACCAGCCCTGGGAAAATGCTGAGGAAGAGAAATGTACTTCCCCTGACAGTGATTATCCCATCACAGGATTCTCTGTGATTTCTTTTCTCAGATGCAGCTCTCACAGTTTCACTCATAATGTGGCGTGTGAGAGAGAACAGTGGTGTTTGCATTGTTTACTGGGCATAGAAGTCTGAGCAAAAAGGGTCAGTTCTCCAGCTGATTCAGTCTCTTTGGGCAGAATGTTTGAGGTAGTAGGTAAGAGCTGAGTGTGACTCATGGGTTATAGACTTTGCTTGGGAATTGAGCCAATGGTTTTGATGTCATTCCTTAAGAGAAGAAATGGGGGGAGAATATAGCGAGGGAATAGTTAATAAAGAATAAATCTTAAATCTGGGCATGGCAGTGTCCACCTTTGATCCCAGCACACAGGAGGCAGAGGTAGGCGATCTGTTCAAGGCCAGCCTAGTCTACACAGAGAGAGCATATTTCAATCTTAAAAAAATCTTGGGGTTGAAAAGATAGCGCAGCAGCTAAACGTGTTTGCCAAGCAATCATGGGGTCTTGAGTTCAGATCCCAGCACCCACGTGACACCCCGAGTGTCTCCTGCACACCTGTAACCCCAGCTCTGAGCGGGAAGGAAACAGGATATCCCAGCACCCACGTGACACCCCGAGTGTCTCCTGCACACCTGTAACCCCAGCTCTGAGCGGGAAGGAAACAGGATGATTGCTGGTTTCTAGCCTAGTGGAGAAAATGTGAACTTCAGGTTCAGGAAGAGGCCCTGCCTCAAAGGAATAGGACAGGACAGCTGACGCCCCCTGGGCCTCCACACAGACACAGGCATACAAATACACACACCTGAATGCACACGTGTTCATACATTTACATGCACATACCAGTAAATAAACAAATCTTAAAAAAAAAAAAAAAAACAGAATAGCCAGGCATGGTGGTACATGCCTTTAATCCCAGCACTCAGGAGGTAGAGGCAGACAGATTTCTGAGTTCAAGTCCAGCCTGGTCTACAGAGTGAGTTCCAGGCCAGCTGGAGCTAGAAGGAGACACTGTCTCAAAAATACCGCCCCCCCGAAAAAATAAAAAGAGTAATTGTCATCCAGTATATATCAGGTACAGCAAACCCAGATGTGAGAAGGGATTTTCTGAAGGCATTTGTAGGTAATAAGTATAAAACAGTCCTTGGAATGATCCCAACTGCTCTAGTCCTAGTATAATTCCCAGATGACCTTAGCCAAAGTCAGTGGTGTGAAGGAGCTGTCCAGTCCTCAAAGTATACACCTCCTGGTGTTCAGTGACATCACACTGGGTATCGGATATTATGGGGATATTTACACCATAGAAATAGGAACTCCTACAAATAGGGAATTTTTTTTTTTTCTGGTGAGTTGGCTATCTGTATATCACAGTGCCTTACCTATTTAGAAGCTGATTAAATATCTAATTCTTTCCCTCCAACAGAAGATACATACTTAATGTAGGACTGATGTACTAAATTAACACTATTCTTTTAAGGTAGCACTAATAGTATATGAATATATAGATAAACTTCTCAAAATATCTTTGTGGCTAACCTGTAGTATTTGCCTTTTTTTTTTTTTTTTTTTTTTTTTTAGATAGTGTATTAGTCAGTTTTCTTTGCTGGTATAAAACACCAGACCAAGGAACTTATAAAAGGAAGAGTTTATTTCAGCTTACGATTGGCGGGTTCCAGGAATTGTATCCTTGTGTCGGGAGGCGTGGTGGCTGATCTGGTGAGCACAAACAGGGTCACATCTCGCAAAGACACAGGAAGCAGAGAGGAAGCAACTGTAGCAGACCGCGAGGGCTGGTTAAACTCACTAAGTCGTCCCCTAGCAACGCACTTCCTCTAGCATGGCCACACCCCCCAAGACCTCCAAAAACAGCGCCACCAACTGAGCAAAATGTCTGAATACCTAGAGCCTATGGGGGACACTCATCCAAACCACCACAGATAGGAAGCTTGTTATGTAGCTTAGGCTGGCCTTGAACCTGTACCTCTACCTCCTGAGCAGTGAGATCACAGGTACATGCCACCATGCCTGGCTTTCAATATTTACTTGTTGATTTTAAGAAAAAAAAAAAAAAAGACAGGAATATTGCTGTTAATTGGCTGTGACAGGATCAGTGGAGACATGATGGTGGACGGACTAGCACAGGGTTTACAGAGACCCTTTTAATTTGCTGTGATTGTCTAGCTTTTGCTGTGGTCTTCCTTCTTCTGGGAACAGTTACTGGCAGAGGCAGGCAGATCTCTGTGAGTTCAAGGCCAGCCTGGTTACATAGTGAGCTCCAGGCCAACTGGGACTAAAGGGAGACCCTGTCTCAAAAAAAAAAAAAAGAGAAAAAAAAAAGAAAAAAAATTACAGGTGTCAAAGACTTGTGAAATCCAGTAAATTCAGGATTGTGTGTTTTGTAGTAGATTTTGGCCTCATAGATTTACAGATGTGTAGTCACGGGGTGAGAGGAAGCCTCCTGTAGCTGCAAGCAAAATTTCAGCAGGAGATCTTGAAAATTTAAAAGAAGTCTTTTAGGGTAGAATATAGAGAAAGTGAGTTATTCTGGGACAAACTATGATTCAGAGAAAGATCTTTTGGCAGAGAGAACATTTCAGGTCAGAGGTACTGGGGCCCTTATGTAGATGTGTTTTACTATTTAATGTCAGTTCTAACTTGCGTTTATTATGATGAGTAGTATGTATATGCTTGGAATTCCCAAATATAAGACTGAAGACTTATAAAAGAATTCTGGGGGCTGGAGAGATAGCTTAGCAGTTAAGAGCACTGACGGCTCTTGAAGAGGACCTAGGTCCGATTCCCAGCACCCACATGGCGGCTAAGAACCATCTTATCTCCAGTTCCAGGGGAATCTGACACCCTCTCTGACCTCCGCAGCATTGCATGGCATGGTGCACCTACTTACATGCAGACAGTACACTCATACACATTAAAAAAAAAAGAATTCTGTAGAAAACTGGATATTGAAACTCATCAACTTTGACTTTTTTTTTTTTTCTTTTTCTTTTTTGAGACAGGGTCTCCCTATAGTCCCAGCTGTCCTGGAACTCACTCTGTAGACCAGGCTGCTTGAACTCACAAAGATTCGCCTGCCTTTGCCTCCCGAGTGCTAGGATTAAAGGGGTACACCACCATGCCTGGCTCAACTTTGACATTTTTGAGGGGGAATGGAATACTAGTGACTTTGGATAGGTTCAATTCATCTCTCAAAAGCAGTACTCAAAAAGCTCTGCACAGAGAAAGCTGGAAATCACTCCATCAGAATGCAGAACAGCTAGGGGTCACTATGGAAATAGCATGTGCTTTGACTTATGAAGAAGCTACTGATTGCCTGACTCAGATGTTCCTAAGTGGTAGAGCTAACTGCTTTGAACTTGTGGCTGGCATGCATCACTTGGCTTTTCCTGGGCGTCTACTGAATGGCATGCAGTGTGCGCTAGACTCTAGGGATGCCTAGGTGATTCTGATACAGTTGTGCATGTGGGTTGATAAGAGAGCCAAAGATGTAAGGCAGAAAATGCAAATGCTAGAATGGAGTGGACTTGAGGCTGGAGAGACAGCTCAGTGGTTAATAGCACTGGCTGCTCTTGTAGAGGACCTGGGTTTGGTTCCCAGCACTCACATAATGGCTAACAACTCCAGTTCCAGGGGCTCTGATGCCTTCTTCTGGCCACCATGGGCATTGTATGACACAGGTGCACTTACGTACATGCAGGCAAAACACTCACATGTATGTATACACACACACACACACACACATATATATATATATATATATATATAATAAAAATAAATTTAAAAAAGGAGACAAACTCAGCACCTCCCCAGTACTCTTAAGTGGTCTCCTATATTTTGCTGAGGAGATAATATATTTATAACTCTGATTTGCTTAAAAGTAAAAAACACCTGGTGATATAGAATTATGTAGTCCTATTTTTTTTAAGTTTATTTGGCTCATATCTTCAGGGTTACAGTTCATCTTGAATCTTCCTGATTTAAGGAAGCTTCTGTCTTTTTTTTGTAAATTTTATTTATTTTTTATGTTTATGAGTGTACTGTCTGCATGTAGGTTTGTGCACCCGTGTTGTGCAATGCTGCGGAGGTCAGAAGAGGGCGTTGGATTCCCCTGGAACTGGAGTTAAAGATGGTTCTCAGCCGCCATGTGGGTGCTAGGGATTGAACCTGGGTCCTCTGCAAGAGCAGTTGGTGCTCTTAACCGCTAAGCCATCTCTCCAGCTCTGTAGTCTTATTTTTAAAGATCATTTAAATGTGTGTTTACAATATGTGTGTATGCGTGTGTGCACATGCCTGTGTGTGAATGTGGTTGTGTGGATGGTACTGGTCACGTGTGGAGGTCAGAAGGCATTCTCAGTGCTGGTCCTTGCCTTCCACCTTGTTTGAGACAGATTTGCTGCAGAGCATGTAGCTTGTTTCTGGGGATCACTAGTTTCTGCCTCTCTGCTCACTGTTGAAGCACTAGGATCACAGACACATGCGACTACAACTGGTTTCATGTGGGTTCTAGGGATCAAAAATCAGATCATCATGCTTGCATGGCAAGTGCTTTACCCGCTCAGCCATCTTCCTTCCTTCCTTCCTTCCTTCCTTCCTTCCTTCCTTCCTTCCTTCCTTCCTTCCTTCCTTCCTCCCTTTATTTGTTGTGTATGTGTGTGGGTGCGCATGTGCCATGGGGCATGTGTGGAGGTCACAGGACAACCGTATCATGAAATGCCTGTAGAGGACAGAAGACTATCAGATCCCCTGGCAATGGAGTTCTGACTGTTAGCTGCCATGTGGGTACTAAAATTTGAACCTGGATCTTCTGCAAGAACAGCCAGTGCTCTTAGCCACTGAGCCATCTCTCCAGCCCTGAATTCTATTTTTTTAAATCAATTTTTATAGAGGTCAGCTTTGTTCTTGCCCTTTTTCCTTTCCTTTCCTTTCCTTTCCTTTCCTTTCCTTTCCTTTCCTTTCCTTTCCTTTCCTTTCCTTTCCTTTCCTTTCCTTTCCTTTCCTTTCCTTTCCTTTCCTTTCCTTTCCTTTCCTTTTTCCTTTCCTTTCCTTTCCTTTTTCCTTTCCTTTCCTTTTCCTTTCCTTTCCTTTCCTTTTTCCTTTCCTTTCCTTTCCTTTCCTTTCCTTTTCTTTTTCCTTTCCTTTCCTTTCCTTTCCTTTCCTTTCCTTTCCTTTCTCCTTTCCTTTTTCCTTTCCTTTCCTTCCTCCCTTTCTTCCCAGAGTATTGATACATACCCAGGTCAGCCTTGTACTCATGGCAATCCTCCTGCATCAAAGTGCTGGTTGTTGCTGTTTGCATGACTGAATTTCTTCTGCCAAATCATTCCTCCCTTGTGAAACTCCTCTCTTTCCTCCTGGACCTCTACCTGTCTTGCTGACCTTGACCTCCGGGGCTCAAGAGCTCCTCCTGTCTTACCCTCTTAGACAGCTGGGCTTCGAAGCTGGACTTCTCTTTCTTCCATCTGCATCTTCCTCCCTTCCCCTCTTTTGCTCTTTCCTTCTTTCTCTTCATTTCTCTTTCCTCCTCCTCCTCCCTCCTCTTCCTCCTCCTCCTCCTCCTCTTCCTCCTCCTTTTCCTCCTCCTCCTCCTCCTCCTCCCCCTTCTTCTTCTTCTTCTTCTTCTTCTTCTTCTTCTTCTTCTTCTTCTTCTTCTTCTTCTTCTTCTTCTGAATCTAGATCCTGGTGAATACTAGGGGAGTCTAAATTCATTACATGCCTCAGGCTTACCTTAATTTAAGGTCTTCCCCATTCTAGGATTACATGTATGCACCGTCACACATGGCTCAACCACTTCTTAACCCATTTTACTTTTTCTTTTTCTTACTAGCATTGTTTGGCATTGGGTATTTGTTATTTGCTTATCTATTTATATTTTAATAATGATCTAGTGTAGGCATCCCAACTCTTTCTATTGTTGGTGGCTACTGCTTGTGGGGCCAGGGGACAGGAAGCTTGTCAGATTAGCTGTGGACCCTGAGTACCCAGTCCATGCCTGGCACAGAGCAGACATTAAGCGAACAGATGTTGGGTGGAGATGCTCAGAAAGGATGGCCAAGATTCTTGTGGAGTTTGGTTGCTTTCTTAGTCTTTATTTTCATTCCTTTCCAAAACTCGAGTGTAATGTTGCCTAACAAGCCTCTGTCAGATGTTCAGTGCACCCTGTTAGGATCTCAGGGATGGCTGGCCCTAGCTTTCCTCCCTGAATCACGTCACCTGCACGGTTGCCTAGATAAGCACAATCTACAGGGCCAGTGTCAGCACAGTATGGATAAAACCTATGATTATTTGTCTTACCAATGTTGGTACTTGAGATTCTGAACTAGCATTATTTATTTCATGTTGGGAGCCATCTGTGCTTATAGTGTTTTTCCAAATCATATTTTTGGGCTATCTTAATATTTATCACAACTTTTCCTTCATAACACCAGCAATATACTAGTCTGAGCTGGTTAGGATGTTTTTACTTGTCATCTTTCATGTAATGTTGTCAGTTAGAAGGTGGAAAGAATCCACACACAGGGTGGACTGCAGGGTGCATAGCCTCTGCTGTGTTTACCCACTGCAGCCTCCAGAGAAGGGCGGAAATGAGGGAAAAAGAGCTACCTGCACGTTCAGATCCGAGCAACAGCACATCGCTGAGAATCTGTGTGATCTCTCTGCTAACACACAAAGGCTAGTCACCCCAGGTGACTTCGTTTTGGCTGGCCATCTGTCCCTACTGTCTCTATGTAGTCATTTGTGCCAGCTCTGCTTGTGTTTGGCACATCAACTCATGAATGCTCCCGATGGCTGCATCTGGATCCTAAGAGGGATCTGTGGAGTTCAGATAATAGCTCATATATCTCTGCTCTCTCCTGTTTCTTGCTTAGCTCCTAGAAAACATTTTACCAAAAAGATCAAAGAAGCTACAGTAGAAGATTCCCACTGGGTTAGAATAGTTTAATTGCCTACCAATATTCACGCAGGGCACACATGCTCCTAGTAATTATTGGCAGCACCCCTTTTACTCTTAAAGCCTCTGGTTTGAGTGATGAATTATACTGTCATTCTATGTCCTGTTGATGGATTGGTGAGAGAATCTTAAGTACTTATAAGAACTGCAATTCAGTTTGCACAAAACGTGTGGGGTGTTTTTGAGGTCGTATAAGGGCTTGGGTTATACTAGGACAGGTGTGCAGGAGTGCGACATCATTTGTTGCACCTTTGATTCCAGTTTCTCATTCACTACAAGGGCCTGTTACTCATTCATGACGGAGCTCAATACTAAATTTCTTCATTTTTTTTTCCTGATTAAGGGCCCTTCGACTCTCACTCAACTAGCCAGCACCACATCTAGGGTCTGGAATGGCCAAACACATTCTTCGGACCCCAGTGGTTCCTGACGCCCATCTTCACTTCATAAAGCAGTATTTATAGCTGATGGGGACCTGCTAAGAGGATCTTGGTAGTTATCACTGAATTTCCAGTTACGCTTTAAAGATTAGAGCCAGAAGTTGAGCACAGATGTCTCTTTACCACCCATTCTCTTAACTATCTAGACCAACCAGGGCCAGGATGCTGGACCTGCAGGCTGCAGGTGGCCACTGAGTTAGGGACACCTTTATATCTCACAGGACTGAAAAATAAGCTTTCTTTTCAGAAATCAAGACAGCCATCCTTCTGGGTGGATGTGGGCCCTAGTTTAAGTAGACAGAATGACCAGTGACTTTTGGGAAATGTGGAGGCCAGTCAAGTTGATCCTGGGTTGTCACGAATCCAAGTGAGGAGTGCAGTACACACGGTCTCACTAGCTGTGCAGGCAAGTTAAGCCATTACAGGGCTCTTATCTTTGAGGTTCTTTGAAACAAGATGGACAACTATCACCTGGGAAGAAAGAAAGATAATTAACTTTCAGAAGTTGGAATAAAACCACCAAAGTGGAAGGACTGGTTTGGAGCATGCACGAGGAAGGAAATGACACAGAGGTGTGACTGTAGGACACTGACCCCATCTCGCAAAAGTTTGGGTACTTTATTAAAACTTAACTTTTTCTTGGTCCCTCTACCACGTGAGCAGTGTTACCACCACCATCATCACCACTGTCTCCATTTTACCAGAGAGGAAACCAAGGCATGAGTAGCTGTTACTCAGGGCCAGGCAGCTAGGAAGCCATGGAACCAATGTTGAAGCCCAGACATGCTGGTCCAGAGCCTGGGCCCCAGTCTGCTGTCCTCCCGCTCCCTGGGCAAAAGCTCAACTCTTTAATAAGGCTTAGTTTTGGATTGAGGGTCTTTCACTGAACCTTGGGCTCACTGATTTGGCTACACTGGCTGGCCAGCATTCCCCAGGGATCCTTTTGTCTGAGTTCGCCTCTCTGTTGGTGAGGTTTCAGGGGCCCTGTACCACAGCACCTGGCTTTTTTTTTTTTTTATTAAAACCTTTTTTTTTAATTGAGCACATTTCCTACATTTCTTAATCTAATTTAGACTCATTCCCCCATCCATGCCCACCCTTCATGCCCCCCTTCCCCTGTCAGAGCTCATGGATTTTGTCATACACAAGTCCTATCTTGTATCTTTTTCTCAGTCTTTTATAACCTTTTCGGTTCTATCATATAGGAATACTAATATTCATATTCTAGAAAAAAAGAGAGAATGTAAAGTTATACTTCTTTTTACATATGCATGCAACTCTACTGTTAAAATGTAAATCTCTAATGTGCTTTGGAATTAACCTATAGTTTATTTTCAGATTTTGTAACTTTGATTTATGTGTGGAGTGTATGTATGCATATTTTGGAATAATATAAAATCAAATGGGATCAAAAAAAGAGAGAAAAACCTATTCAAAGAACTGACCAAAGCACTTGGCTTTTTAAGTGGGTGGTTGGGGTACAGACTCAGGTCCTCAAGCTTGTGCAGGGACTCTACTGGCTGAGCCATCTTCTCCCCATCCCTTTGTGTGCTAATTCTAAGTGCTGGGTATTCTTCATAGTATGAAGACCCTTTCCTAAACACCCTCCTGATGCAAAAGAACTGGACAGTCAGGACAGAATGAGATAGATGTGGTTTTCTGCTGGAAAGTCTGAACTGTGATGCATTTCCTGAAACCACTGACCCTGTTGAACCTTGACCTTTACACTCAACGGGATCTGAACCTGTTCACTTTGCTTTTGTCAATTGGTGTCTGTCAGTGAGGAAGGGTTGGTGTGCTTTATAAAGACTATGAGCAGGGACTGGAGCAGTGACTGGTTGAGAGTGCCGACTGTTCTTGCAGAGGACCCGGGTTCGATTCCCAGCACCCACATGGCAGCTAAGAACCGTCTTTAAGCCAGGAGTGGTGGCACATGCCTTTAAAAGAATAACAAAAATAAAATAAAATAAAACAAAATAAAATAAAAAGTCCTTTACATAAAAAATACTGTGAGCACTATCAAGGTGGCTTTGTCATTGCTGGAGAGGAGCTGATATCTCCTTGGCTGAAATTATTTCTGAATTTAAAATGCAAATAAATTTTGGAATTGAAAACAACGTGAGCTGGGTGTGGTTACACATACCTATAATCCTGGTACTTGGGAGGCGGAGGCAGGAGGACCAGGAGTTGGAGCTTTGTAGTGAGTTTGAGGAAGCCCTGGGTGCCTGCGACTCTGCTTCAAAAAATCTCCCTAAGTTGTCCCCAAACTCCTCAAACAAATCTAAAATTTAAGAAAATCTTAGTGATTCTTACAAAAGTTACAGTCACTCAAACCTCATTCTTGATGAGAGGAAAATTCATTTAATGACGAGAGGAAAATTCATTTAATGACAAGTTCATGATGTAATGGTTAGTATTTTAATGTAATATAGTAAGTACACATAATAAAAGAATATAAGGATTATAGAAGTGTGGTTCTTTTTGCAACCATATTTCTTGCCTCTTTTTAGCGGCATTTTTGCTATAGCAGAGCCCCTTTCCCTCACTTCTCTGATGACTTCCTTTTTCCCTCCATCTTGATGTGCTGACCTCACCTTCCTTCTTTGCATAGGTCAGTAAGCCTTCTGGAGTTTATTGATTTAAAAAGGCATGCCATTAAAAAAATCAATATCCCACCAGAGGGAGCTGAGGAGCAGAGAGGAGACCAAAGGCTCTTTTCCTCACTTAAAAAAATTTTTTTTAAATTATTTTTTATGTGTATGAGTATACTGTCTGCATGTAGGTTGGTGCACCTGTGTGGTGCAATGCTGTCAGAAAATGGTGTCGGATTCCCCTGGAACTGGAGTTAAAGATGGTTCTCAGCTGCCATGTGGGTGCTGGGGATCGAACCCGGGTCCTCTGCAAGAGCAGTTGGTGCTCTTAACTGCTAGGCCATCTCTCCAGCCCCGGAAACAGTACTTTTGCACAGCAATTGTGACAGCAGGTACAAGGTTTACATAAGCTCAAGCCAGACAAAATCTCAGCATAGAGGGGAAATGGGTAAGAAGCCCCAGTGTCAGCTGAGGAACTGTTGGCAACCGGTAGCTGGAGGGGAGGGAGAGTCAGTTTTCTTTAAGGCTGCGACACTGGTTAGATTAACCAGACTCCAGTGGATGGACCACACTGAAGGACATTTGGGCACAAAATTAGACTTGATAGAGGTAAAAACAAATAATGTACATATTTTTGTTTTCTTTTTATTGAATTTTTGTGTATTTCATACAAAACATCTTAATCATCTTATACCCCTTCCAGTATATATATTATATATGTAATATATATATAATATAGGATACATGAAATCAGGCAGGGGTATTAAGGGGGAGCAGATGGGGGTGTCTGAATATGATCAAAATACATTGTATAAAATTCCCCCAAATTCAGTCCTGTACCCCTTGGAAGCTCTTCCTGGTGGGAGCCTGTTGTATATTACTCAAAATCTTTCATGTTTGATTTTATTTTATCCTTCTCTCCTAAGTTATGGTAGTTAGATTGGCTTCAGTGCAACATCCTTTTGAAGAAACCCACCTAACTGTCAAGCCTCTTCTTGGCTTTGGCTCTGTCTCCCCCCCCCCCCAGTGTGTGGGATTTCTTTCTTGTCTCATCTAGCCTTTCCTGTCCCTGACCATGTCCTAGGCAGAAGCATCTCTGGAGAGGCTGGCTTCTGAGATCTCTGATTTCTGTGTATGGCTTTCCCCGCCCCTCAGCTCCTCACTCCCTCACCCCAGGCCAACCACACTTTTCCTTAAACTTTAAGATGCCCAGAATCTTTACGCCTTTATCTTCTTGTACCCAGCCCTTCACCAAACCAACAACAGTTCTTTCCCGTCTTCTCATTCTTGTTGTTGGTTTCAAGCTTATGAACCATCATCTGAAACTCCTGCCAATAGTCCCGCTTCGAATATTCTCCTGCACTAACCAGGTCTACAGAACCACAGTCCAGATCTGGCCCCGTATTGACCGTATCTGCCCTGAAGCCAGGCCACAGGGCTCTTCCAGAGGAAACTACCCACCTAGTCATGGTCTGCAACATCAGCTGGGCTCTCAGCTCTGCCCCGTAGCCCTTCCGTAGCTTTATTGAGCCCTTAGTGCCATGTGACTTCTGGCATTGACTCACTTAATACCACCGCATACAAGTTTCTCCAAGGGAGAGACCAGCTCAGACATGTAGAGTATGCGTTTCAATTATGCCTTCTTTTCCATGTTTCTCATGACTGAAATTTGCAATAAAACTAAACTGATATTAAATACTGTTTTTTCTTTTTTCTTTTAGGACAGGATCTCACTATATAGTACAGGTTGGTTAGCTTGGAATTCACTACATAGCTCAGTCTTAACCTCGAGCGTGTGATCTTTCTGCCCAAGCCTCCTGACTGCGATCAGGAATGATCACAGGTATTTGAAGTTGTTCCACACATGCGAACTCTGTAGGTGCCAGCAGAGGAAAGGTGTTCGTTCCTACCACAGCTTTTGCACAGGTTGCACAGAGCTCCTTTCCTCTTCACGGATCAGCTGATGACAATGTTTTGCTTGCTATTCATATATCTATAAATAATTTGGCACATTTCTATATTAATCCTTTCAACAAAGCTCTGACTTCATGAGTGGGAAGAAGTGTATTGCAGTGCGATCCTGAAGCATGCAAGTGAGAGCTCAGAGCTGGGGAGGCAAGGATCTGCCGCTAGAGAGTCGGAGCTGAGTCAAGCTCATTTACAAGAGTGCTTGTGAACTGCTGGGTATTCATTTTTTATCATTTTTGCTTCGATTTACCTTACTAACTTTTTAAAAATAGCCTTAGGGTGGAGAGGCAGCTCAGTGGTTAAAGGCACTTGAGCCAAAGCCTTAGGACTTATGTTGTATCCCTGGGTCCCACATGGTGACTACTGCAAGTTTTTTCCTGAATTCCACATGGCATAGCATGCTTGTACCCACACAGTAAATAAATAAACATAATAAAAAATTGAAATAGCCTTCACAAGGTGTTACAGCTGGAAGAATGTTCATGTTAGCCATGAAAAGTCATTGGTGGTTGGTATGTGTGGTGGGGATGGGGTGGAGTTGGAGCTTCAATGGTAGTTTCTTTCTGAATGAATTTTCTTTAAGGGTTCTTTTATAAAGTTATGCTAGTAATTAATATCCAACTCAAACAGGGGACTGTCCCTTGAAGGAGGAAGCCAGAGACTGTATAGTTCAGTTTGCTTGATGCAAATATAAAGATCTGTGCTCTCCTGAGTGGCACATGGGGCTACCAGCAACTCCAAATGGCTGCCTGCTACCCCAGAAGCTTGCACTTGCAGCCTTGCAGAGCCTGCATGCACCACACCCCTTCTCTCCTAGCTCCATCCTCTCCTGGACAACTGGTCAGCTATTGTAAGAACTGAAACATGGGGCTGGAGAGATGGCTCAGTGGTTAAGAGCACTGGATGTTCTTGCAGAAGACCTGGGTTCAAATCCCATCACCCACATGGTAGCTAATAAGTGTCTGTGACTTCATTTCCAGGGGATCTAACACCCTTTTCTGTTCTCCTAGTCATTGCATGACATGGGTGCACTTAAACACATGCAGACATAACACACACACATGAAATAAAAATAAAGAAAAGAAAAAATGTTTTTTAAAGAAGAACTGAGACCGAAGCTCTGTTGCTATTGGAGCTTTGCCCTTCGGCATTTTGCAGTTAGAAACAGGCACCTTCAAAAGCTTAGTTTTAGTATTATAATCCATTTAGGAATTAATGTCTTTATTCCTTATTGAATATCCCAGAGTGGTATTCACTTGAGACAGTTCAAAATGTTTAAAATTGTTAGAGGGGAAATGATTTTAGGCTCAAGGTAATTTGTGTTTGTCATAAGCCCCGTTTCTCATTTCCTGACGCTGGTCTCCCTCAGCCTGGCCTCTCGCCTCCATGCTTTTCTCCTTACTTGCAGGGTGTGATTGTGCAGATGTGCTCTGGAAACTTCTGAAGCATCTCAAAAGGCACAGCTGGCCCATTGCAGACCTCCCCCTTTCGTAGAGCACGGTCCTCCCCGCAAAGCAGCTGCATCCTCATCAATCATCTATTGCAAGTGTCAGTCTTGATGGCCCGATGGGGCTGCTGGTTTTCCCTCTTAGAAGGAGGGCATCAAGAGGGTCAGTGGACCCCACACTTGAGAATTCAGACGTTCCTCCCAGACATCATTTGCACTGACTGCATGTGGACTCGGAGGTGTGGAAGGGCTCGGGCGAGTGCCAGAGTGTATAAACTGGAGAAGGTTACCTGAGAGGATTCCATTTAAATGGCTACTGGAGAGCCATTATCTATGCTGGGTGCAACGTCCTGGTGCGACTGCTGTAGGGTCACCCACGCTCCTGCCCATGTTCCCTCTCGCACATGTTTTATGAATAAGCCTAAGAAACGTGTTGGTTTCCCGGGGTGAAGTGTGGTGGAATTGTGCCTTGGTTCATCACCATAGGGAAGGAATTCTCATGAGACTTCCCCAGTCTTAGGATGCCTGCTGAGTGCCTCAGATAACTCGAAGTGATCATAGACCATCTAAGGGACCCGATGGGAACCCAGTGTCTTCTCCAGCAGCCTGGAGACCCAGATCTGTGGTTCAGGCTCTTGAGATTAGGGACTTCATTGCCTTGGCATTTATCTTCTTAATCTGTGAAAAGGCCTGAATTAGATGATTTCGCCAGCCAACTTTCTGTGTATTCTCCCTGATGATGGCATAACTTACTAGTGGGAGACCATGATTGTCATTAGCATTTTTATTTTAGGTTTTGGCCACAGGTTTAGCAGGTTATGGTAGATAAATGAGTTCTTCACTTCATCAATTTATATAAATAATCAGCAGGAAGTATCTCTGCATCTTCTGATTGAAATTAAGTTCCTATCACTAGGAAAAATACTCTTTTTAGGCATCTCTTCCTGTCCTGTCACTCATGGGCATTGCATGGCAAGATTTACAGATTAAAGAAGAGAACAGAACACCATGGAAGTTTTGTCCATATGGATATTTAATTTTTTCTAGCCTGTTTGCTGAAGAGAGTGTTCTTTACCTATTAAACTGACTTGGCACACTTTGTGCCTATTACTGGAGTCTGTTCTACTGATTCCATTTGTCTGCTTTTAGACCAGTACTCTATTGCTTTGGCTACTATAGGTAAGTTCTACTATAGTTCAGTTTTAAAATTAGAGGGGGGAAATTCTATACTTCTTCAAAAATGTGTTTTTTAGTCTCTTTAAAAATGGACACTTTTGCCAGGTGTGGTGGTGCACTCCTTTAATCCTAGCACTCAGGAGGCAGAGGCAGACTGATCTTTGTGAGTTCAAGACCAGCCTGGTTTACATAGAGAGTTGCAGGCTAGCTGGGACTAAAGGGAGACCCTGTCTCAAAAGTACAAAAAAAAAAAAAAAAAAAAAAAAAAAGAACACTTTTAGCCCAGTGTGGTGGTGCACACCTTTAATCCCAGCACTTGGGAGGCAGAGACAGGTGGATCTCTGTGAGTTCAAGGCCAGCCTGGTCTACATAGAGAGCTCCAGGACAGCTGGGGCTACAGGGAGACCCTGTCTCAAAAAGACAAAAAATGGACACTTGTAAGTTCTTTATATATCTCCATATACATTTTAGAATCAGTTTTCCAAAACTGATGAACATGCCTGCCAGGGTTTCATGGAGTCTGAGAATCATTTTAGGAAAGAACTGATACAAAATACTGTGAGTCTATCATGTCGTGTTTGCTTTAGGTTTAAAGGATTGTTCATAAAGTAAAGAAGAGAAATCCTGTTTATCAAATATGTGCTCTAAAAAGAAATGGAGTTCAGATTTCTACCAATATAGGTTGCGTGGCTCTGTCCCAATGATTTCTACCATAGTAAGAATGTTCAATATTTTTTTCTAAAGCCACCTAATGATTTTTGAAAGAAACAGAATTAAGTAAAATGTACAAAGAAGAGATGATGGTTTTCCATATTAACAAAAAGACCCAGTCCCTCTCTGTTCCAGGTAATTATGAGGATGGTTTTCAAGTCTGCTTCTCCCCTAAGGACAGGTGTGAGAACTCAACCATGAGCTCTCCAGAAATAGCAACAGCAAAATCCCCTTGATTGGAGTCTGCTCATTTCTGTGGTGTAAATACACTCTGATAGTGCTGACTTCACTCTTAAGGTAGTGACTCTGCCACACCAGAGAAACACCACTATTGAGAATGTCTGTCATGTAACTCCAATGACTCCAAATAATTTTAAGAGCATGGATGACAAAATGTACCAGAATATTTAGGAAGAGATGATTTTTTTAGGACTTATTTTCTTTTTTGTGAATACCACTTAATTGTAAGTTTGTTTAACTTTTAATGACGTCCGCATTTAACATCCAGCTCAGAAAAATCCCTGAAACATTTTACAATAGGCAACCTGGTTCCTTCTGACTCCAACACCCTGCTGTGTTCCAAGGTCAAGAGTAAGGTATGCTCGATAACAATGTGGACTAATTAGGTGATCGTCAGTAGAATAAAAATAGAAGCAAGATTGTGTTATGTAATTTTGCTGGCTAGCTTTAGTGTCAACTTGATACATCTGGGTTGAGGGATCCTCAATTGGGGAATTGCCTCTATTGGACTGGCCTGTGACAATGTCTGTGGGGTATTTTCTTGATTGTTGAGTGATGTGGGAAGGCCCAGCCCACTGTGGGTGGTGCCATCCCTGGGCAGGTTGTTGTGTACTGTATAAGAAAGCAGGCTAGATATGGGTCAGGGGAGCAGGCCAGTAAGCAGCGTTCCCCCATGGCCCGTGCTTCAGCTCCTGCCTCCAGGTTCTTGCCCTGAGTTCCTACCTTGGGCTCCCTCAGTGATGAACTGTGACCTGGGAGATGTAAGCTGAATAAACTCTTTCCTTCTCAAGTTGGTATTGATCAGGGTGTTTTGTCAGAGCAATGGAAAAGCAAAGTAGAACAGTAATTTAAAATACTTAATTCAGGGGGCTGGAGAGATGGCCTAGCGGTTAAGAGCGCCGACCGCTCTTGCAGAGGACCCGGGTTCGATCCTCAGCACCCACATGGCAGCCGAGAACCGTCTGAAACTCCAATTCCAGGAGAGCTCCAGTTCCAGGGGAATCCGAGACCCTCTTCTGACCTCCGCGGCATTGCACGACACGGGTGCACACACCTGCACGCAGACGGTACATTCATACACATACCAAAATAAATAAGAAAATTAAAAAAAAAATTGCTAAAAAAAAATACTTAATTCAGCAGTTTTAATTGTTGATGAGGTTAGGTAGACACTGTACATTAAAGTATGTATGTGTGTGTGTGTGTCTGTGTGTCTGTGTGTCTGTGTCTCTGGGTTATATACATGTGTCTGTATGTTGAGAGGTTAAGTCTTTCAGGGATTAGTGGAACTTTTCCTCAGTTAGGGTAGGATGGATCACACATTGACCCAAACATAAATGCTTCACACTGTTTTTTTCACTCATAGTGGTGATGATGCAAGACAGTTCCACGGGACAGTGTTGTTTTGTTTTACTTGTTTTGGTTGTTGTCTGCCTTAGTGGATTACCCAGGAACCGAATTCAAGAGACCTTTGTTCCTTTATCCAAGACTGGGGCTTTCATACTGGCCAGCGGGAGGGAGATGGAGGGAGGGAGAGGCAGTACATCTTTAGTTCCACCTCAGCGACTACACCCTCCTGCGGGGCAGGGTGGCTCACTGAGCCTGCCCACGCCATGCTGGGAAAGAGGAGGCAAGGGCTGCGGGGGAACCGTCACCTCTTCTGTGCTTTCCGGCTGCCTTCGTTAGAGAGATGTGAAGTGTTGACATGATTGAGGCCTGATACGAACGGACTGTGCTATACCTGCCTGATTCTGAGACAATTCGAATTCACCCTCCCCTCCCCTGCTCAGAATTTTCCTCTCTTCTCTCCCCTTTCTGGGGGTGCACATGATGGGACCCCATTCTGTCGGGAATCCTGGTCTTTCTGTGACTTGGCAGTTTTGTCAGGTGTCCGATGGGGACAGGGAGCACAGGGTGCTCTGACTCAGGTTCTGCGGGACCGAGTACAGCTGTCGGACCCAGCAGAACCTCAGCGGCGCAGTTCAGGGGTCTCTCCGAAAGCTGCTCTCATTTTGCTTCACTCAGAAAATGCCAAATTCAAAATGCTGGGGCAAGCAGTTCGCTCCAGCAAACAACATCTGGAGGGACTATAGCGTGCTTGGAAAGGGTGTGGCCTCTGCCAGCAAGCCTGGCTTCGAATGTCAGCTCTGCTTTTTCAGACTATGTAACCATGGCCACATTAAGTAACCTGTCTGCCTCAGTTGTCTCCTCTGTAAATGTCAATTAGAATAAATAATATAAAATAAATACACAATTGAAAGTATTTTAATAGAAGTGAATCTCAAAATATTTGAGTTTTATGTAAATAAGTACCCGTAGCAAAGCAGAAAACATTCAGCTTGTGTGTGGTAAAAGGTGTAAAAAGTGCTGGTTTTAGTATATGATTAATTTCTCAGAGTACTTAAGGAAACAGTACTCCTGTGCACACTGACTTGGAAGTAATAGTCACAGTTCGGATACTTTAGAGTGGGGACTCAAATCAATAGATAGTGCACAAAATATGCCTAACTGTTCTAGTTATGCTGCTGCAGTCGTAACCTCCTTACTGTCTTCACACGCTTCGTTCTTCTCTCCTTCAATCTCCCTGTGACAAAGGTAAAGGTGCTGGGTATGTGGCTGTGGTGACATACTGAGCCAAAGGCTGCAGCCAGTGCAGTAGATCTCCATGAGATCAGCGTGTTTGCCCTGCTTCCAACTTTCATGTCCCTGGCAGACATTGCTAATCAATATGGGGGGTTTCCCCTGTGGTGCTTCAGTGTCTCCATAGCAAGGGGTTCTTGTCAAAACATTTGACATCTGGTGCTGGACCAATCAAAGCTGATCCTGTTCTAGGCTGGAGGACCTCTGATGTGCTGGGCAGGCATTAGCCCCTTATTTCTAGGATTTGGGGAGATCAAAGAACTCCTAATGACAAAGCCCAATCATCCAGGGTAGTGGGGGGCTGCGGGGAGGGGAACTACTGGGGCTCTTTAGGGCAGCAGAGAAGAAGGAAAGTGTTCCACTATTTAACAATTACTAGCTGTCTGTGCAAACCAATGGATATTAGCCTTGTATGATCATTTTCTTTAAAATTTTTTTCATTATTTATTTTATGTATATACAGGCCTGTGTGCATTTGTGTAGAGGTCAGAGGATGATAGGAGGAAGTTTGTTCTCTTCTTCCACCGTGTGGGTCCTGGGGATTGAATTCAGGTCAGAAGTCTTGACAGCAAACACCTTTACCAGCTGAGCCACCTCTCCAGCCTGCACAGAGTCATTTTCAACAGCAATACTGCTGTCAGCTCTATTCCAGGTTGGGATGAAACTCAGTGGATGATCAAATGCTGCAAGATGTGGTGGCAGGAAGTCACCAGAAGGGTTTCCATTGGCAGTGGGAAGGTCCCTCCAGTTTAGGACAGAGGACAAGCAGAGCCAGACAAGAGAGGCAGGCCCCTCCTCCTGCCTTGTAGAGGATGCTGTGCCAAGTTCCCATGGCAACCACAGACTCCTTTGGGCCGGCAGCATTGTAAAGGCACCAGAGCAGAAAAGACCACAATTCCCTGGTTCCCACTCTGTTCAGACTGCGAAATGGCAGTAAATGCCAGTCTGTTCTCATTTAGAAAACATGGTGTCTTTTTGAACTTTTCATCACAGAATTCCAGATGTAATTATAGCATCGTAAAATGAATATTTTTTTTTTTTTTGCTGTGGTTTTCCTTTTTTAGGTACACATTTCTCATATTCAGAAGTAAAATTAGAGTTTTCTTTCTCATTTTCTTTTTTTTTTTTTTTTTTTTTTCTTTTTTTTTTTCTTTCTCATTTTCTACAGGCTTCATCTACAGGATGAAGTCACAGTGGGCTCTGCTGGGGCTTGTAATTTATTCCTCCAACTCAGATCTTCAGTGTGTTTTCACTTGGGTAAACATTCTAGTTCCTATTTTTTATGCATTGGGGTGTGTGTGTGTGTGTGTGTGTGTGTGTGTGTGTGTGTGTGTGTGTGTGAAGAAGCAAGAGGACAGCTCTGGTATCATTCTTGGGAAGGCCATCTACCGCCCGTGAGACAGGGTCTTTCATTGGCCTGGAGCTTGCCAGTTAGGCTGGGCTGGCTGGTCGGATGGCCTGGGGATCCTTCTGTCTCTGCTCCACAGCCCTGGGATCACGAGCCTCTCCCAGGCTTCTCACAGGCTGCTGCAGCCTTGACTTGGGCTCTCGTGCTTGGGAAGGTCTTGTGCTTGGGAAGCAAGCACTTTTCCCATTGAACTATGTCCCTAGCCTCCCCAGCTCCCATTTCCAAAGTGTGCTTGGCCTCAAGCACTGTTTGCTTCAGACTCTCTGCTGGTATTTGTCCTGACTTTCTGTGACCTGGGGGAATTAGGGCTGGTCTTGTCCAGAGATCACACTGTGTTCACAGTCTGGGTACCCCTATGTGGGGTGCAGATGCTTGTAGTTTAGTGCGCGCCGAAGCTTGGTGACTTAGCTGCCTGCTCTCCCCTCTGCCCAGCCTTGGGGAACAGGCTGCCGAGCGGGCATGCTTCCAGGACTGAGAAGAGCCTTGCTGTTTTCTGCGCCAGTCTGCCTCGCTTCAGATCTCACATGGTGTCTTTGTTTAAGCGCGAGTATTTTTATTGTGCTCAAACTTTAAATTGTTTATATTACTTTGGATACTTTTTTTTTTTTTTTTTTTTTTTTTCCAAAGAATTTTTATGGCTTTTGTTGTTTGCTTCTTAAAAATGTCATCTTTTTTCTTTTTGGTTTATAAAAGTGGTATAGTGCCATTAAGAGAATTTAGCAAGAATGGGAATGATCCATAGCCTTAACACAACTCATATTTTTCTTTATTCCCTATTTTTTTGTTGTATTTTTGAGTCAGGGCCTCCCTTTAGTCCCAGCTGGCCTGGAGCTCACTCTGTAGCTGGCCTTGAACTCACAGAGATCCGCCTGCCTCTGCCTCCTGGGTGCTGGGATTAAACGCGTGCGCCACCACACCTGGCCCTATTCCCTATTTTTTAAAGAAGTCCAAACCTGGTATTTATTCATGGCTCTGAGATTGAACCCAGTGCCTTGCACACATTAGACCACTGCTGGGTCACCCAGCTGCATCTGAAGCCCTGTTTAATCCTCATTAGTATTCAAAATATTTAACAAACTCAAAACATGCTTATGAATAATTCTTATCATCGTCTTGCTTCTTAACTGCTAGCATTTCACATTTTCTGTGTTGTTTTAGAAGATATTTATTTATTTTGTTTGTTGAGACAGGGTCTCTTCTAGTCTAGCCTGGCATATAACTCGCTATATAGCCATGGACAATGCTGAACTCCTTCTGCTTCCATCTTCCAAGTGCTGAGATGTCATCGTGCTCAGTGACACCTCTCCTCTCTCTCTCTCTCTCTCTCTCTCTCTCTCTCTCTCTCTCTCTCTCTCTTTCTCCTCTCTCTCTCTCCTCTCTTTAGCCCCAGCTGTCTTGGAGCTCCTTTTGTAGACCAGGCTGACTTTGATCTCACAGAGATTTGCCTGCCTCTGCTACCTGAGTTCTGGGATTAAAGGTGTGCACCACTCTGCCTGGCCAAAGGTTGATATTTTTTAGAGGTCACAATCATCCTTGTGAATGTACCCTCACTGACCTAAGCATTTCTCTGCTTTCCTGCATTTACATTTTTTTCTTTTCTTCCAAATCTACCATTAAAACCCTTTTATGTCCAGCTTTGACTGATAAATAAAATGAAAGATACCACATTTTTTTTACTGATTGATCAATTCCCAAAGGGCTGTATTGATTTATGATATCATAGGCCATGTTGAACACCAGTTTCAACAAATGCCTGATGTTGCTTATAATGATGACTATTTATTTACTTATTTATTTGAGACAGGGTCTCCCTACAATCTCAGCTGGACTGGAATTCACTACATAGACCAGGCTGGCCTTGATCTTACAGAGAACTGACTGTCTCTGCTCTCCAAGTACTGGAGTGCTGGAATTAAAGGTGTGTGCCACTACATCTGGCCCCTATTTTTTTTTCTAAAGAAAGCTTCGTTAACACTTTTGCGCAAGTCCTAGTTTGTCTGCAGTTTACCACAACCCGACTGCTGATGTATCTATTTTGGTGATTCAGACTTCCTGTGTCAATACGCAATCTAAATATTGCTGCTTTGTAATTATTTCACAGTGTCGTGAGCTCATCTACTTTTTTTTTTTTTTTTTTTTTTGGTCTTTTTGAAACAGGGTCTCCCTGTAGTCCCAGCTGTCCTGGAACTCACTCTGTAGACCAGGCTGGCCTTGAAGCTCATCTACTTTTTTATGTGAGACTTAGACTTGCTTGATGAGTTGCCTTACCCCAGATCCTGTCCCCCAAGTTCTTGCTTGAACTTCTGCCTGAGTGAAAGCCACATGTGTTGCTCTATTAGGGAGATGCACCCTGGCAAATGTTTGTGGGACGGAGAGCCCAAGATGCTGTGTCTCTTCAGTCATGGGGTTTCCTTTGTGAGTTGCTGGGCTTTTCAGTGTGCAAGAGCGTAGCGTAGTGTTTATGTAGCTTTAGATCGAATGTGTCAGCGCCTCCCACATTCCACTTTGTAGTATGTTAATAGAAAACATGAGTAACTCTGTGCGTCTTCTTTGGGAGCACTCTTGCCAAAACCTCTTAGATATTGAAATGCCATCTTTAATCGCATTATGTGTTACTGAAGTGACTCAGTGATTGTCTTTCTTACAGCTAACAGCAATGTCCTTGCGTTCAGTGACGCAGCATTTGGTGCTAACATTTAAACTGAAGAAATGCTTTAAATATTTCTCATTTATTATTCTGATTGATTCAGAGAGAGAGAGAGAGAGAGAGAGAGAGAGAGAGAGAGAGAGAGCCATCATGTGGAAGCCAGAGGACAACTTGTAGAATTGGTTTTCTTCTACTATCTTTAGGTGTGTTCCAGGGATGGAACTTGGGTCACCAGGCCTGTATTGACAGCAAGCTTTATCTGTGAACCATCTTACTGGTCCCCAAAGAGACATTAGTTTTAGCTATAGATTTCATCAGAATTCAGAATTCATGTCAGTCCCTTCCCTCAAGTTATATTTGTCCATTTTAGGGCTAAGAAAATCCTGACAAATATCTTATTGGTTGACAGAAATTAATACAATAACTCACATGAAAAATATTTTTTTTTTTTTTTTTTTTTTTTTTTTTGTTTTTCAAGACAGGGTCTCCCTGTTACGCCGAGCTTGTCCTGGTCCCAATACCATTTTCTATGCATGCTATTTTTTTAGACCCGCTAGCTTGAGACTCCCAAGAACATCTGGCCTGCCTCTGCCTCCCAAGTGCTCTGGATTAAAGGCATGCACCAACATGCCAGGCTGAAAAAAATATCTTAGCTGACATTTCAACTCTGTTTACCAATAATTTGTTAGTTAATTTAATTCCTTTTTTTTTTTTTTTTTTTTTTTTTGTTAGGCAGGGTCTTATGATGTAGCTTTGGCTGTCCTGAAACTTGGTTAGTATAGAGCAGGCTGGCTGCAAACTTGTCTGCTTCTGAGTGCTTGGATTACAGGTATACAGCAGGAGCATGTCCAATGAGATAGTCCATACTTTGCAGATGAAGAAATGGAGGCTCTGAGATGAAGCTGTTCTCTTCAGTTTGTCCTATTCCTTGGTTGTGGATGGAAGCTCAGGTAACTGGTGGAGTGGGAAGAGTTTGTGGAGCAGAACTGAAAGCTGGAAGCCATGTCTTCATTATGGTTTAGCTCAAGGTCTGGTTTTGCTGTTTTTATTTTTTTATGAGAGAATGTTTTAGTACTTCTCGAAATATATATTTAAATTATAAAAGTAATACTGTCTAATCAGAAGTGTAGAAAGTAAGGAGATTCTCATCTTCTGTCCTTTCTATCTCTTTTCTACTTTTAAAAAAGCTTATCTGAGCCAGGTGTGGTGGCAACCATCTTTAATCCCAGAACTCGGGAAGTAGAGGCAGGTGGATCTTTGTGAGTGAGGTCAAGGCCAGCCTGGTCTACATAGCGAGCTCCAGGCCAGCTGGGACTAAAGGGAGAACCTGTTTCAAAAAGAAGAAGAAGAATAAGGAGGGGGAGGAGGAGGAGGGGGACAACAAAAGCTTATCTGACATGTTCTTTCTGTATTTAAACAACACTTCCATTTTTCAGAGGGAATTGGGGGACAGAAAGGAGAATGAGGGCCATTTTTCCAGGTGCCCTACTGTGGTGGTTTGAATGAGAATGGCCCCCATAGGCTTCAAGTATTCAGACATTTTGTCCCCAGTTGGTGGTGCTATTTTGGGAGGTCTTAGAAGGTGTGTCCATGCTGGGGGAAGTATGTCACTGGGGGGCGGACTTAGTGAGTTCAACAAGCCTTGCTAGTCTCCAGTCTCTCTTTCTCTTGACTTCCTGTACTCATCGTGAGATGTGAACCTTGGCTTTCTGCTCCAGCCCTGGCCACCATGCCTCCCGCCACAGTGGACTCTAATTCCCTGGAACCATCAATCACTGGCTCAAATAAACGCTTCCTTTTATAAGTTCCCTTGGTCATGGTGGTTTTATCACAGCAACAGAAAAGTGACTAATACAGTGTTTGGTACCAGGAGTAGGGTGTTAGCTGTGAAGAACCTGACCATGTGGGTTTTTATAGAAATGTGGAAGACTTTGGAATTTTGGGCTAGAAAAGCTGTTGACTACTGTAAGCAGAGCTTAACAGGCCATTCTTGTAGAAACCTAGAAGAAAGCATTGCTGCAAAAAATGTAGTTCCAGAGGAAAATAAAGACTTAGGCAGCAACCGGGATATTTTGGCAGAGTCTGGCTGCAGTTTGCCCATTGCCCAGATGCTTGCATGATGCTAAGTTGAAAAGCAATGGACTAATGTCTTTGGCAGAGAATATTTCAAGACAGCCTAATGTAGAAATGGTGGTATGACTATTAATGGTGAATATTGTGCAGATCTACAGTGAAAGAGCAGATGGAGCAGAAAGAAATGCAGAATGTGCAGTTTAGATCTGAAAAGTGCACTAGGAAGATTAATGGTGGAGCCAAGGCATGACTTGAAGGAGAGGCTCCCTTTGATAAGGAGATTAAAGTGATTAAGGAGAGGCCTAGATATTTACAAGTAAACAACAAATAGTACCTTCAGGGCAAGACCACACCCAGCTAAGCCTCTACCTTTTGAGAAGAAAATACTGAAAGGGCAGAGAAAAGTTGTGAATGTGGTTGAAGTAGGACAGTGTCCATCCCGAACTTGCAGCCAAACTCGGCAGTTTCATTCATGTGGTGCTGGCTTTAGAGGCATGAAGGATGCAAGAGTGAAGGGGTCATCAGTTCTTCCTCTGTTTCAGAGAGCTTCCAAGGCCAGGCAGAGTGCAGCAGGGGTGTCCCTGAATAAAGAAGGTTCTGATAGGCCATTGTGTGATGCTGTGAATGTGAAGCCTGGTTGGCAGCAGAGACCCCAAGAAGACATTGGAGATGCCAGAGCTGTGAGATATTTGCCAGGGAGAGCTGTATACAGGGAGTGGTACCAGCCTAAGGATGAGATGTGTGTTGCATGAAACACTGGAAGTGCTGAGCCGTACTTGTGGCTGTCAGGCAAAACCTTCTGGAATGTGTCAATTTAACAGAGCACTAATACCACTAGCTCAAAAGTTAAGAATGTCAGCAGATAGCAGCTGAGACTATAATACAGTTTTCCTGGGTTTGCTCTAACCTGCGGGTTTGCTCTAAGCTGCCTACCTGATGTTTTCACCAATGTATTTGAAAAAAACCCTGCCTTGATTTATGACTTTCTTTTGTTCTGCAATATAAAAGCTTCATGAAACCATTTCCAGGTTGCAACCTGGCATTTGTGGGTGACCTGCATCTGTGTTCCTGGGCTATGGCTACTTATATTTGACTCCGGAATCAACCTTAATTCCATTGATATGGGATCTGTGATTTTCTTTTTTTTTTTTTTTTTAACATTTTTTTACCAGGGCGACCTTGATCTCACAGGATAATTGCCCTCTCTCTGTAACCTGGGAGTTCTGGATTAAAGTTGGCAACCCTCTATCTTTCTGCGTGCCAAAGGTTGATATTTTTTAGAGGTCACAATCATCTTGTATTACCCCACTGACCTAAGCATTTCTCTCTGCTTTCCTGCATTTACATTTTTTTCTTTTCTTCCAAATCTACCATTAAAACCCTTTTATGTCCAGCTTTGACTGATAAATAAAATGAAAGATACCACATTTTTTTTACTGATTGATCAATTCCCAAAGGGCTGTATTGATTTATGATATCATAGGCCATGTTGAACACCAGTTTCAACAAATGCCTGATGTTGCTTATAATGATGACTATTTATTTACTTATTTATTTGAGACAGGGTCTCCCTACAATCTCAGCTGGACTGGAATCACTACATGACCATGCTGTTGGCTTGATCTTACAGAGAACTGACTGTCTCTGCTCTCCAATACTGGAGTGCTGGAATAAAGGTTGTGTGCCATACATCTGGCCCCTATTTTTTTCTAAAGAAAGCTTCGTTAACACTTTTGCGCAAGTCCTAGTTTGTCTGCAGTTTACCACAACCCGACTGCTGATGTATCTATTTTGGTGATTCAGACTTCCTGTGTCAATACGCAATCTAAATATTGCTGCTTTGTAATTATTTCACAGTGTCGTTTCGTAATCTACTTTTTTTTTTTTTTTTGTTTTTTTTTTTTGGTCTTTTTGAAAAAGGGTCTCCCTGTAGTCCCAAGCTGGTCCTGGAACTCACTCTGTAGACCAGGCTGGCCTGATGCTCATCTACTTTTTTATGTGAGACTTAGACTTGCTTGATGAGTTGCCTTACCCCAGATCCTGTCCCCCAAGTTCTTGCTTGAACTTCTGCCTGAGTGAAAGCCACATGTGTTGCTCTATTAGGGAGATGCACCCTGGCAAATGTTTGTGGGACGGAGAGCCCAAGATGCTGTGTCTCTTCAGTCATGGGGTTTCCTTTGTGAGTTGCTGGGCTTTTCAGTGTGCAAGAGCGTAGCGTAGTGTTTATGTAGCTTTAGATCGAATGTGTCAGCGCCTCCCACATTCCACTTTGTAGTATGTTAATAGAAAACATGAGTAACTCTGTGCGTCTTCTTTGGGAGCACTCTTGCCAAAACCTCTTAGATATTGAAATGCCATCTTTAATCGCATTATGTGTTACTGAAGTGACTCAGTGATTGTCTTTCTTACAGCTAACAGCAATGTCCTTGCGTTCAGTGACGCAGCATTTGGTGCTAACATTTAAACTGAAGAAATGCTTTAAATATTTCTCATTTATTATTCTGATTGATTCTCAGAGAGAGAGAGAGAGAGAAGGAGAGAGTAGAGAGATAAGAGACCATCATGTGGAAGCCAGAGGACAACTTAGTATTTGGTTTTCTTCTACTATCTTTAGGTGTGTTCCAGGGATGGAACTTGGGTCACCAGGCCTGTATTGACAGCAAGCTTTATCTGTGAACCATCTTACTGGTCCCCAAAGAGACATTAGTTTTAGCTATAGATTTCATCAGAATTCAGAATTCATGTCAGTCCCTTCCCTCAAGTTATATTTGTCCATTTTAGGGCTAAGAAAATCCTGACAAATATCTTATTGGTTGACAGAAATTAATAAGAATAATCACAATGAAAATAATTTTTTTTTTTTTTTTTTTTTTTTTGTCTTTTCAAGATACAGGGGTTCCTTCCCTGTAGTCCAGCGGTCCTGGAACTCACTTAGTAGACCGTGCTAGCCTTGAACTCACAAGAGATCTGCCTGCCTGCTCTGCCTCCCAAGTGCTAGGATTAAAGGCATGCACCACCATGCCAGGCTGAAAATAATCTTAGCTGACATTTCAACTCTGTTTACCAATAATTTGTTAGTTAATTAATTCCTTTTTTTTTTTTTTTTTTTGTTAGGCAGGGTCTTATGATGTAGCTTTGGCTGTCCTGAAACTTGGTTAGTATAGAGCAGCTGGCTGCAAACTTGTCTGCTTCTGAGTGCTTGGATTACAGGTATACAGCAGAGCATGTCCAATGAGATAGTCCATACTTTGCAGATGAAGAAATGGAGGCTCTGAGATGAAGCTGTTCTCTTCAGTTTGTCCTATTCCTTGGTTGTGGATGGAAGCTCAGGTAACTGGTGGAGTGGGAAGAGTTTGTGGAGCAGAACTGAAAGCTGGAAGCCATGTCTTCATTATGGTTTAGCTCAAGGTCTTTTGGTTTTTTTTTTTTTTTATTGCTTTATTCATCATGTTCTAACAATAATATTTAAATTATAAAAGTAATACTGTCTAATCAGAAGTGTAGAAAGTAAGGAGATTCTCATCTTCTGTCCTTTCTATCTCTTTTCTACTTTTAAAAACAGCTATCTAGAGCCAGGTGTGGTGGCAACCATCTTTAATCCCAGAACTCGAAGTAGAGGCAGGTGGATCTTTGTGAGTGAGGTCAAGGCCAGCCTGGTCTACATAGCGAGCTCCGGCCAGCTGGGACTAAAGGGAGAACCTGTTTCAAAAAGCAGAAGAAGACTAAGGGAGGGGGAGGAGGAGAGGGGGACAACAAAAGCTTATCTGACATGTTCTTTCTGTATTTAAAAACACTCCATTTTTCAGAGGGAATTGGGGGCAGAAAGGAGAATGAGGGCCATTTTTCCAGTGCCCTACTGTGGTGGTTTGAATGAGAATGGCCCCCACTAGGCTTCAAGTATTCAGACATTTTGTCCCCAGTTGGTGGTGCTATTTTGGGAGGTGCTTAGAAGGTGTGTCCATGCTGGGGGAAGTATGTCACTGGGGGGCGGACTTAGTGAGTTTAACAAGCCTTGTAGTCTCCAGTCTCTCTTTCTCTTGACTTCCTGTACTCATCGTGAGATGTGAACCTTGGCTTTCTGCTCCAGCCCTGGCCACCATGCCTCCCGCCACAGTGGACTCTATTCCCTGGAACCATCAATCACTGGCTCAAATAAACGCTTCCTTTTATAAGTTCCCTTGGTCATGGTGGTTTTATCACAGCAACAGAAAAGTGACTAAACAGTGTTTGGTACCAGGAGTAGGGTGTTACTGTGAAGAACCTGACCATTGTGGGTTTTTATAGAAATGTGGACGACTTTGGAATTTTGGGCTAGAAAAGCTGTTTGACTACTGTAAGCAGAGCTTAAGCAGGCCATTCTTGTAGAAGCCTAGAAGAAAGCATTGCTGCAAAAAATGTAGTTCCAGAGGAAAATAAAGACTTAGGCAGCAACCGGGATATTTTGGCAGATCTGGCTGCAGTTTGCCCATTGCCCAGATGCTTGCATGATGCTAAGTTGAAAAGCAATGGACTAATGTCTTTGGCAGAGAATATTTCAAGACAGCCTAATGTAGAAATGGTGGAAGACTATTAATGGTGAATATTGTGCAGATCTACAGTGAAGAAGAGCAGATGGAGCAGAAAGAAATGCAGAATGTGCAGTTTGAGATCTGAAAAAGTGCACTAGGAAGATTAATGGTGGAGCCAAGGCATGACTGAAGGAGAGGCTCCCTTTGATAAGAGATTAAAGTGATTAAGGAGAGGCCTAGATATTTACAAGTAAACAACAAATAGTACCTTCAGGGCAAGACCACACCCAGCTAAGCCTCCACTTTTGAAGAGAAAATACTGAAAGGGCAGAGAAAAGTTGTGAATGTGGTTGAAGTAGGACAGTGTCCCATCCCGAACTTGCAGCCAAACTCGGCAGTTTCATTCATGTGGTGCTGGCTTTAGAGGCATGAAGGATGCAAGAGTGAAGGGGTCATCAGTTCTTCCTCTGTTTCAGAGAGCTTCCAAGGCCAGGCAGAGTGCAGCAGGGTGTCCCTGAATAAGAAGGTTCTGATAGGCCATTGTGTGATGCTGTGAAGTGTGAAGCCTGGATTGGCAGCAGAGACCCCAAGAAGACATTGGAGATGCCAGAGCTGTGAGATATTTGCCAGGGAGAGCTGATACAGGGAGTGGTACCAGCCTAAGGATGAGATGTGTGTTGCATGAAACACTGGAAGTGCTGAGCCGTACTTGTGGCTGTCAGGCAAAACCTTCTGGAATGTGTCAATTTAACAGAGCACTAATACCACTAGCTCAAAAGTTAAGAATGTCAGCAGATAGCAGCTGAGACTATAATACAGTTTTCCTGGGTTTGCTCTAACCTGCGGGTTTGCTCTAAGCTGCCTACCTGATGTTTTCACCAATGTATTTGAAAAAAACCCTGCCTTGATTTATGACTTTCTTTTGTTCTGCAATATAAAAGCTTCATGAAACCATTTCCAGGTTGCAACCTGGCATTTGTGGGTGACCTGCATCTGTGTTCCTGGGCTATGGCTACTTATATTTGACTCCGGAATCAACCTTAATTCCATTGATATGGGATCTGTGATTTTCTTTTTTTTTTTTTTTTTAACATTTTTTTATTGATGCTTTGTGCATTTCATACATCATTTTCCAATTCAGTTCAGGCATATTTCCCTCCCCTCCCCCCCCATCCCAGATCATGCATTCTGCCATAACTGTCCTGCATCTTTCTCTCTTTTTTTCTTTCTTTTCATTTTTTAGCTATAAGTGATAATCCATGAGTACAAGCATCCTTCATGTAAAACATTTTGCAGGCTGTTGTACCCAAACCCCACAGCCCCACCTTCCAGCGGGGGGTGAGGGGTTGTATGTTCAATCAAGTTGATCAATGAGTGTCCAGACTACATTGCTGTAGTTTCACCATTCACCCCAATCGCAGCCCTTACATTCTACCACGCCCCCTCTTCCCCATATGTTCCCTAGGCTTAAAAAGGGGGCCAGGTGGATGAAAAGCAAAACTGTCCACTCTCTCTGGAGCTGTTGTCTTGGACTCTGGTCAATTCTGGTCTGCTTTCCTTTCATGGGCTGACAGTTTGTCCAGAATAACCTTTCAATCCTACTAATAAGAACACAAGCAATTAGATATATAGGTATTTAAACAGCACTAATAGTTATGGTAGGTTACTTTGGTATAGACACATATGTTTGGATGATAGTTAATCCATGAATTACATTTTTTCTCTGTTAAATATGACAGGGTCTTACTGTGGCTTATAACATCTCCTAAACACTAGAGATGGTAAGATTCTGTGGGGCATCAGCCATGGGTTATTCCTCCAAGGAGAGAGCCAATAGCCAATTAGATTTGGGATATACAGGCATATGGCTGCCTCTGCTGCACAGTATTTCCAGGCAGGTGAGGTGTAGCTGGTGCTGACGGTGGAGTCTTGCTTGACTCAAGGAGACCCATATTTGCTTTATTGGTTTAGTGGCCTTTGGTAACACTCTGTGGTGTTCCAGAGGCCATCTGTACACTTGTACTATGCAAGTGTACAGATGGCCTCGGGATCTGTGATTTTCATCAATAACCCCAAACCCTCTTGCTCTAAGGAAGCACTAGAGACAGGGAAAATGGTCAGAATATGATTTTTAAAAAATATTTTTAAATTTTATTTATTCTTTATGTGTATGAATGTACTGTCTGCATGCTGGTCTGTGCACCCGTGTTGTGCAATGCTGAGGAGGTCAGAGAGGGTGTCAGATTCCCCTGGAACTGGAGTTAAAGTCAGCTGTCAGCCACCATGTGGGTGCTGGGGATCGAACCCAGGTCTTCTGCAAGAGCAGTTGGTGCTCTTAATCGCTAGGCCATCTCTCCAGCCCCAGAATATGATTTTAAAAATTAATATTAAACTTTTATTCTTGAGAAATTCATACATCTCTACAATGAAACATGATCATGTCCACATCCCATTTCCCTCCCAAGTCTCCCCAAACCTCCCTTACCATGGTCGCCTCTCAACCTCATGTCCTCCTCTGTTTTTTGTTTTTTTTTTTTCAGTCTTTCCAGTTGTAGCTAGCTCTAGATGGCCTGGGAACTCACTATTTGCTATGTAGACCAGGTTGGCCTTGAATTCACAGAGCTCCACCTGCCTCGGAGTGCTGGGATTAAGGACGTCGTGCACCACCACCATTGCTCCTCTGACTCATTAGTCCAGTTAGTGCTGCCCAGATGTGTGTGCAGGCGGGGCCATCCGCTGGAGCATGGGAAATCTACCAGTGGTCTCCCATTCCTCAAACAATGATTCTCCCTCCCCAGAGCAGCTGTCAATTGCCAATAGGTTCTCAGTAAGGGGTGGGGCCTATTCTCCTGGCTGTTACAGCTATGTCATAGTCTAGGAGTCTTGGATGGGTTTCTTTCCTCCACCAATTAAAGAATTAAAAGGCAGCAGGGTGTGGTGGTTCACACCTTTAATCCCAGCACTCGGGAGGCAGAGGCAAGCTGGATCTCTGTGAGTTAAAAAAAAAGGAATTAAAAAGCAGAGAAAATCAGCCGGGTGTGGTGGCACACGCCTTTAATCCTAGCACTTGGGAGGCAGAGGCAGGCAGATCTTTGTGAGTTCAAGGCCAGCCTGGTCTACAGAGCAAGTTCCAGGACAGCCTGGGGCTACAGGGAGACCCTGTCTTGAAAAGACAAAAAAAAAAAGAGAAAATCTCAGACATAGCAGAACCTTTATTTAGAATCACACATAGATACACTCACACAGAAAGAATAGCTCTCCATAGTGGAGGGGGTGCTTAGCCCTGTTAAGTGTTTCTGTTGGTTTAGGGCAGTTTTCCCTCCTCTAATTTTGATTGGTCAACTTGAAGATGTGGGTGCTGTTAGGTGACAGCTCCAAGCTGAGATGTGTCGGGGGCTGTGTAACTCAATTGAGAGGCTTAGTGTGTGCTGGAGTGGCTAGGGCTGTGGCCCTTGCAAAATGGCGTCTTCCCTCCCAAGGCCAGGGCTTCCAGCTCCTGCTGTGTGGCTCCTCTCCTCTTCCCCTCACTCCACTGCATCCATTTTGGCAGAAGGAAAGGTATTCCCGAGAAAGACACTTGTGCCTGTCCCTTCTGCTGTCAGACCATTGAAACAATAGACCCCAAGAAATTAGAATTTCTCCAGGACTCTCATTCTGGTACCAGCCAGAGAAGGAGGTTGTCTCCCTGATAGAGATTTCACAGTTCTGACTAGTTGTCAGACCACCTCGCAGGAGACACTGGAGCTGAGACAGTGATGGGTCAGTCGTCACTAGGACCATGTCTTGTGGAGGAAGGCTTAGTGACGCATGCCTCTTACTCTCTGCTTATACGTAAAACTTCACCTCATGTCAGGGCCCTGAAGATGGTGGTGATAGTGGGTGTCATAGTTATTTTCTGTTGCTGTAATAAAAACTCTGACCAAAACCAACTTGGGGAGGACAGGGTCTATTTTGTCTTACATCTCCCAGGTCGCAGTTCAGGGAAGTCAGGGCAGGAGCCTGGAGGCGGGAGCTAAAGCACAGGCCAGAGGTGGCTCTCTCCACCGTGGGCTGGGCCCTCGTACACCACTCAATAATCAAGAAAGTGCCCCACAGACATGGATGTCCACAGGTCAGTCCACTGGAGGGAAATCCTCAGGTGCGGTCCCCTCCACCCAGGTGTGGATATCAAGTTGACAAGTCATCCAGAATGATGGAGTCACTGGACTTCTCTGTCCCTTCCCAGTGTGTGCATAAGGAGGACTTCTCTGTCCTTCCCAGTGTGTGCATAAGGAGGACTTCTCTGTCCCTTTCCAGTGTGTGCATAAGGAGGACTTCTCTGTCCCTTCCCAGTGTGTGTATAAGGAGGACTTCTCTGTCCCTTCCCAGTGTGTGCGTAAGGAGGACTTCTCTGCCCCTTTCCAGTGTGTGCTAAGGAGGACTTCTCTGTCCCTTCCCAGTGTGTGCGTAAGGAGGACTTCTCTGTCCCTTCTCAGTGTGTGCATAAGGAGGACTTCTCTGTCCCTTCCCAGTGTGTGCATAAGGAGGATTTCTCTGTCCCTTCCCAGTGTGTGCATAAGGGGGACTTCCCTGTCCCTTCCGTGTGTGCTAAGGAGGACTTCTCTGTCCCTTCCCAGTGTGTGCGTAAGGAAGACTTCTCTGTCCCTTCCCAGTGTGTGCATAAGGAGGACTTCTCTGTCCCTTCCCAGTGTGTGCGTAAGGAGGACTTCTCTGTCCCTTCCCAGTGTGTGCGTAAGGAGGACTTCTCTGCCCCTTCCCAGTGTGTGCTAAGGAGGACTTCTCTGTCCCCTTCCCAGTATGTGCATAAGGAGTACATTTTCTTTCTTTGTTTTTCAGCAACTTTTGTCTCTTCAATTGGCCAACTGAGGGTGGGTGGCTGAGCTTGGCTTGTTAGGGCTGCCAGGCCCCAGGCTCTGACCCTCAGCATCTCAGGTAGCAGTGCATGTCTCCTTCCCCCAGGCTCTGACCCCCAACATCTCAGGTAGCAGTGCATGTCTCCTTCCCCCAGGCTCTGACCCCCAACATCTCAGGTAGCAGTGCATGTCTCCTTCCCCCAGGCTCTGACCCCCAACATCTCAGGTAGCAGTACTTGTCTCCTTCCCCCCAGGCTCTGACCCCCAGCATCTCAGGTAGCAGTACTTATCTCCTTCCTTCCAGGCTCTGACCCCCAACATCTCAGGTAGCAGTACTTATCTTCTTCCCCCAGGCTCTGACCCCCAGCATCTCAGGTAGCAGTACTGTTCTCCTTCCCCCAGGCTCTGACCCCCAACATCTCAGGTAGCAGTACTCATCTCCTTCGCCCAGGCTCTGACCCCCAGCGTCTCAGGTAGCAGGACTCATCTCCTTCCCCCAGGCTTCTCTCCACAATGATTTAGCTCTCTCACTGCTTAGCGATTGGACAGTCTCATTCCTAACATGGTGGCTGCCTTCCAGGAGCAGGGAGGCAGTAACAACCAGGCTGATGAGCTCCTTCTTGGACCCGGTGGGAAGTTATTCCCAGCCTATTCGGTTGACCAAAATAGTCCAGAACCCAGAGGGTCAGGCTTCACCCTCTGCCAAAGTCTCAGGCTCTGTGCTGGAGCCACCGTTGTGGTAATTGTGGGAAATCCAATCTGTCCCATCTCACTGCCAGTGTGGTACAGTACAGGCGTGGACTCTAATTTCGTCTTTCCTGCGCCCGCTTCTCTGGTCTGTTAGCTCTTCATTCCTCTGCTTCTGAGGGACTCTCTTCCCTGGTTATTCTGCTCATAGCTTGCTTCTCACATTGGCGTGTTAGTGGCTTCTAGAAGATTCTCCATCTCAACTGGTTTTGCCTGGTAGCAGCTTGTTTTCACTGGTATCTTTTCAGTGGACAGATTCCATAGATAAAGCATCACCCATAGGTGGACTTCTCCTTTCTTCTCACCGCAGCCTGAGCTTCATCCAGGTGATCTTTGTCGTTCCCCCTTCCTCGGTTTTGATCACTGTTACTAGGTGGTAAGTACCTACCTGTTTAGTTGCTTCAACATTTGAAAACCATCCTCTGGGGCTGAAGGGATGGCAGTGGCTAAGAGCACTTGTTGCCCTTGCAGAGGACTCAGGTTTGGTTCCCAGCACCCACTTGATGGCTCACAACTGTCAGTAACTCCAGTTCTAGGAGAATACAACACCCTCTTCTGGCCTTCTCAAGAACTGCATGCATGTGGGGGTACTTACATACATGTAGGCAAAACATTCATACACACAGCATAAATAGCTACAAGAAAATGCTACACATCTTCTCCTGAGCTGGTACTGTACTAAAGGCTAGATGGTTGGGTAACTAGTGGTTATGCTTTCATTAAGATTAGGAAAAGGCTTTTTAAAGTGAACCCTGTTACATCTAAAGTTGTGGCATAGACAGTCCTGCATGAGTTTAGGTGACCTGTTGTATTGTGATTTTTTTTTTTCTATTCTGAAACCAGTCATGTCTATAAACTGCAGGGTAATATGTATGTATTAAATGAGAGATGTTTGCTGTGAGCATTTTCTAGGCATCTATTGAAAGAGCAAAGCATGCAGGCCCCTGTCTGAAGCTGGTGGTAGACCATCTGGTAAATAATTTGAAGGGGAAAGAGCATGCTATTTGAGGTACATGGACAATTTACTCTGTATACTAAGAGACATTTTGATAAATTCATTGAGACAATGTACTTTAGTGAAAAGAAAAATGTCATGTGCTCCAGGATTTTGCATGAATTATTTAACCTCTCCTGACCCCAGCTTTCCAATGTAATCCATAATGAATTGCCTCCCGTGATCCGTGTAGCCCATCAGCTCCAAAAGGCTGTTGGGTTTTTTAAAAAAGTGATTCACATTGGGTGCGTTTGATTTTTCAAGTGAACATTCTACATGGTCTTCTTTATTAACACAGAGAAATATGTGTACTGTATTCAAAAGCAGTTTTAAGAGATGAATTGCTCGATATTTGAAGTGCAAGACAACTTGGCACAAGTCCAGTCTTCGGGATGAATCAATTAAAATTTGCCAATGGCCGCAGGACTTTTGGTTGACTGTATCGACTTATCGATTTGCCTGCCTTTTGGTTGACTGCATCGACTTATCGATTTGCCTTCCTACGAGGAGGGTTGGCATCATTTCCCAAACAAAGATGGGAAAGGAAAGCAGCGCTTCCTTACGGTTTCAAGGCCACCCACCTCTCCCACTGGGCCCTCACCATGGAAGGAACATTGATTCTCAGTAATTGCTTGATTCTCTGTAACTGCTTTTGGTAATGTGCTTGAATTTTTTAAAAGGTCTAAAGAAAAGGCCTTAGGTAATGCTTGTGCAGGCAAACAGAAGCCATTGAGCCTGTGTTTCCTCTAGCTCCCTTCTCCACTTAATAAAAAGTCTGTACACATTTCGCACAATTCCACATTTTCCACAATGTATATATATTGGCTTTTGATGACTTTTGGGAGCGAGAGTTGAGGGAAATAGTTTGATAAGCTGATTTTGTTCTTTCTCTCTCAATATTTCCCTCATGGCTTTTGGACTGAATGGAAGGAAACTCCTGGTCTAGTTTTAGTGGTCAAAGTTATAACGCAGAAGCCCCTCCCTCCCAGGACTCTGAGTTTTTAATCTCCACCAGCTTTTCAGCTCTTTCCTTCCAGATTAATCAGATCAGAGCTTCCTACCGCTGTCTCCGTGCTTCTTGCATCTCTGCTTTCAACCTTGTGTGAGTTGGTCCACATTTTAAGGACTGCTTTCCTGCCTGCCTTTTCCTCTTCATTCAGACTCAGATTTATTTTGCCGATATTTAAGGTTTCTGACTGATAGCACAGTTCACTTGCAGTTTGAAAGATTTGGGAGGAGGATTTTTTTTTTTTTTTTTTTTTGGTTTTGGAGGCAGAATCAGCAAAAAAATAGAGCCATGGAGTCTGTCCTCTCTTTTAGCATTTTTTTTTTTTTTGGACAGAGTCTCCCTAGTCCCAGTCTGTCTGGAACTCACTATACAGACCTGGCTCTCACAGAGATCTGCCTCCCAAGGGCTGGGATTAAAGGTGTGCGCCACCATGCCCAACACTTGTTTAGCTCTTGACAGAACCCAGCAATGCCCTCCTGCTCTGGCTGGGTCTGAGAGCTGCTTCCTGGGCTCTAGAGGAGGCTTGATAAGGGGAGTTGTCGGTGAGGAGAGGGGCCTTGGTAGTAGGAGAGGAAGTGAGGAAAGGAGTGGCAGACTAAGAGAGGCAGTATACGATTAGATGGAGGACCACTGGAAGGTCTGGCCTGGGCTGCAGAGTCCTCTCTCCCTCAGGCCTGCCTTCCCTACTCCCGGCCCTGACTGATTTTCCATGAAAATAAAATATAGGAGAAAGACATTGAGGAAATTTCTGAATATGCTTTATGTGATTTTCTTTGATTTGGTTGCAATTTCTATTTAGCCTTGTCACCATCCTATAAAATTTCTCATATCATCTTGTTGAGAGTCAATACAATAAAATGAAATAATAGCACATTGCTGAGGTTCACACGCAAGGACTCAGGGAGCTTTCCTTACATATTGGAAAGCCAATGAAATGGACTACGAAAGGAAGTTATGGAAACCTGAGAGTCAGAGTATATCAAGCTAACCTCAGCAAGAATAAAATGGAGGGGAGCGACTAGACATGATCATTTCATATAGCCTCCAGAAATGCACACAAACAAGGGTGTTACTTAGCGTCAGTCTGGGTGTGTCAAGATGGCCTCTTGACAAGTTAGGCTGAAGGTCACAGTCTAAAACATGCAGAGAGAAAAATGATTTTAGGTTATTTTAGTAACTGGTAGAAATGGCTCATCACATGTAGACAAACATACTTGATCTTGTTGAAATCTGGCTGAAACGCAGGCTACTGTATTCAGGACAGAGATTCTTTATAATATTATTTTTATTTTATGTGTATGACTGCCTTGCCTGCATGTATGTAAGTGCACCCATGTGGTACAGTGCGCACAGAGGTAAGAAGAGGGTATTGGATCCCCTGGAACTAGAGTTACAGATGGTTGTTAGCTGCCACATGGGTGCTGGGAATCAAGCCCTGGTCCTCTGCAAGAGCAGTCCCTGTTGTCAACCACTGAGTCATCTCTTCAGCCCCAAGACAGGGATTCTTTCTGCTCAGATAATTTGCTGAGGTATAATAAGACGACAGTGTATTTTTAGTTCTGAGGCAAAGTTTAGAAAGTCTCTTAACACTATTCAGTGATCATTTCTAATTTACTACAGTATTCTAGATTTGCCTTTTAAGTTTAAGTGCAAATAAAGAAAAAAATAGATAAAGAGGGAAATGGTTTAGATTTGTGTGACCTTCTTCCTGACGTTATGTGGGGCAGAGTTTTCTCTGACCATGGATGAGGGATTTGAGATGGTGCCACGCCCTCAGGACTGGAGGCTTGTCTTCGCTCCATCTTTCTGGCATTTTCTTTTTCTTTTGTTTTTTTTTTTCAGTGCTGGGGATTGAACCCAGAACTTCCTCCTGCTAGGCACCTCCTGCTAGGCCACTTTCCTACCACTGAGCCACATCCCCAGTCCTTCTTCTTTGTGCCACTCCTAACTCAGGCAGCATATTCCTCTTGCGGTATTCCTCCCTCCCTTCTCTGTCATTTCATCCATTTCTTTAGCAGTGCTCAGAGAACGACTTTCTTTCTGCAAGAGACTCATCAGCCTCAAGAGACTTTTGCAAATACTCTCTGAAGAACGTTTGGGAAGCAGCTGGGGTAACTGAGGAACTGGATTTTAAGACAAAATCCATTCCAACCTAGAATCCCATTTCTTCCATCAGATCTCCTCCCAGCCACTAGTTACCTGTGTGAAGCCCAGTCGCTCCTGTTCCTGGGTAATAACACTCAGTGTTGACTCTGTTGAAGATTTACCTTTGAGTGTTGGAGCCTCTGATTCCTAGAGAGGGAACAGGAAGCAGGAGGAAGAGCAGAGTAGGAGACACCTGGATGCTGCTCCCAGAAGGTCCTTGACTCCTGGGATGTGGAAAAGCCTTGATCTGTCAGCCCTCACTGGGGTGGACTGCAGTGTCTGCAAGCCTAGACTCCATCTGATGCTAGTGACTAGTGAGACTTACACAGTGAGAGTAATTCTATTCCTACCTCCCTGCCCCAGCTTGGGAGGATTTGCCCTAGTTCTTCATACTGTGTCTTTAAAAACTCAATGCTGAGAATGGAGAGATGACTCAATGGTTAAATTTTGTAGGGACCCAGGTTCAATTCCCAGCACCCACATGGAGGCTAAGAACCCACCCATAACTGCAATTCAAGGGGATCAGATACCCTCTTCTGACCTCTGAGGGCACTGCATAACATGGGTGCACCTACCTTCATGCAAGCAATACACTCATACACATAAAATAAAAATAATAAAATACTTTAAAAACTCGGTGCTTTAGATTGAGGCCTGAGAGTGTGTCTCAGTGGTACAGTACTTACTTAGCATATAGGCCCTGGGTTCTATCAATGGTACTTGTACTGGATAGCTCAGTTGTCACCTTGACACACCTGGGTAGAAAGAACCTCATTTGAGGAATTTTCTCAATGGGACTGGCCTGTGACCATGTCTGTGGGGCATTTTCTTGATTGTTGAGTGATGTGGGAGGGCCCAGCCCACTGTGGGTAATGCCACACTTGGGAAGATGGTTCTGCATTGTATTAGAAAGTGGGCTGTGCACAGGTCAGAGGAGCTAGCCAGCAAGCAGCACTTTTCCATGGCCTGTGCTTCAGCTCCTGCCTCCCTCTTCACATGACTGTCTTTTCTCTGTGGTCTCCATCTCTCCTGCTTGTCATGGTACATGAGGATACATACTAATTAGCATGACTATATCTAATTATGTCCCTAAAGACCCCATTCCAAATAAGGTCACAATCTGAGGTACAGGGAATTATGATTTCAATGTGTCTTTTGGGAGGGGAAGCAATTCAACTCATGATTCTTGGGATTGGAAGTCCTTTAGAGGCTTGACCTCCGTTCCAGGATGGGCCTGGGCTGAGGCCGAGTCAGAGTTCACAGGCCTATGGGGGAGGAAAGAAAGACCAAGGTTAGGCCATGTTACATTAGCAGGTTTTCTCAGTTTCATTTCTTTTCGCTGTGATGACAGCAGAACCAAGCTGACGGAGAAAGGGTTTATTTCAGCTCACAATTCCAGGTTCTAGTGTCCTTGTGAGGAAGTCAAGGTGGCAGGAACCTGGAGCAGCAGGTCCATCAAGCCCAGAGCCCAAAGCAGAGGGCAGTGAATTTGTGGGCACCAGTGCTCCGCTGCCTTTTCATTGAGTCCAGATCCCAGAACATGGAATGATGGCACGCACGACCAGGGTGGGTCTCCTGCCTCCACTAAGGCAATGAAGAAAATCCCTCACAGGTCCCCTGGAAGAGCAACAGGGGGTCTTAACTGCTGAGCCAACTCTCTAGCCTTCTCCCTAGTTCTTATAAGGTCGCAAATACTTTTTGATTAGGGTCTCACTCTAATAGTGTCATTTTGATATAGCTCTCTCTTTCTCTTTCTCTCTTTTTTTTTTTTTTTTTTTTTTTTTTTTTTGTCTTTTTGAGATAAGGTCTTTCTGTAGCCCCAGCTGACCTGGAACTTGCTTTGTAGACCAGGCTGGCCTTGAACTCCCAGAGATCCACCTGTCTCTGCCTGTTGAATGCTGGGATTAAAGGTGTGTACCACCACATCTGACAGTACTGATCTCTTTAAAGAACTTGTCTCTATACAGTGACATTCTGAGTCACTGGGAGGAAAACTTCCCCTTACAAGTTTTGGGAGACACAATTCAGTTCTTAACACTTCTCAAGGGAATGGCTCCCCACTATAGTGTGGGGTTGGCAGTTCTTGGAGGATTAGGAAGGTGGAGAGAGCTGTGTATATTTGTGTGGGGGTCCAGGCCCATTCCTGTGAATCACAGCAGGAGTGGCTTGAAGACCCTCTAGGGCAGGTCTCTGGGAGATTTGCCCTTGCTATAAAACCTCTTTAAGTAAACATCACACAAGTCCTGTATAAGTCTCAAGTAAACCTCTTTATTCTAAGTTTCTCTTTATGGCAAGCCTCTACAGCAAATCTCTCTCAAGAAATCTCTATAGTAAGTCTATGGCACATCTCACTACGTGATCTTTGTTACAACTTTATACAGGGAGAAACACATGGCTCCCAGAAAAAGTGCCGAAAGGGCTAGGATTCTAAAGGAATGTGCTTCACACACAGGATGAGGAGAGACCTCCAAGAGATAATAAGACTTAGGTGAATTGACAACTTTGGGAGAAGGCACATAACCATTAAGAGCATGCATAAATCCTGGTAAAAGCAAGGAAGACAGTCTAGCAATAACATGATGTCCTCAAGTTCTATTTAAGATATGCACTAACTAGGAGAAAGCACTAACCAGGAGGAGGAATAGATATTAAATCAAATGGAGACTCTTTTCCATGGAACAAAAGAATTTAGGGCTTGGCAGCTGCATCCCATCTGGTTTTCCAGTAACAGGGCTGTAAATGAGCTCTCGTTTTAGTAGCCCATTTCCCTGCCTGGGCTGAGCTGCCAGCTCAGAAACTCCTGAATTGTGGATTATTTTAAATGCACTCATTCTGGGCTACAGCATATCTGCACAAAGCACTAAGGCATTCGTCTGGAAAGTACCCAGCTCCTCACACCATACAGGGATCCTCTGCCTTCATCCCGCGGCTCATTTCATTGCCACAGCTCAATGATTGACAAGAGCCCTTTTAGAAAGACAGGCTTGTGGCTGAAGCTCAGTAGGTGACATTTAGTTGATCAGCACAAAGGAAGTGTCAACTAGGAAGCCACTGTGGATTGCAGCGATACCTATAATTATAATTTTGAAATGAAAGCAATTTGAGGCAAAAGAAATACATGAAAAAATATGAAATGATAAGGTTGTTATCTAGCTCTGTCCAGCCCTTCCTGTTGACAGCTCCATAATTGCTTTCTGGGATTGTCTCTTTTGCCTGATTCTTTCTATCCACTGCCGTGGGGAGCAGTGCCCTTCTCATGCCCCATGGGGGCTCAGGAGGTCGGTGTTCTGTCCTGTAGCCACAGACACAAGCTGAGTGTTGCCGCCTGCGTGGCTTATCCTCCCAACAGTGGAAGCTGAGCTGTGTGTCAGCTCTTGAGCCTACTCTCTGAGTATGAAGGAATGTCAGCCTGGTGATTTTTCTCTTCCTCTCAATTTCATAAGAATAAAAGAACTCTTATTTACTTACAATCTCTGGCTCCTCCTTGTTCCAAGCTAAGGGGGAGGGTGGAATAGCAATGCAGGTTGGGAATGACCTAGGGGGGAATGAGAATGGATAAAGTTAATTGACCACCAGTAAAACTCAGTCCCATGAAATCCAGGCATTTTTAGAATTCCCAATAATACCAGTATTGACCAGCATTGTGTGTGCATCCCATAATATGCACTCTTCTATATGCCTTAAGTGCGTTTGTCCTTAAGTCCCTAGATTGTGAGAGTAGCTACTATTTTTTTTTAGACAGTTCTCATATACCCCAGGCTAGCCTCAAATGCTGCTGTGTGGCAGGGACATCCCTCGAACCCTGATTCTCTTGCCTCTGTCTCCTGAGTGCTGGGATTACAGGTGTGTGCCACCATACCTGGAAGAATATCTTCATTTTAAGGTTTAAAAAGACAGGAAACTTGCCTGGAATTATATATGTAAAACGGTACAGGGGAAGAACTGTAACAAGATTGACAGACTTCAGAACCTGGGTCAGAATGTCAGAAAGGGACTCCCTTTTTGAAGCTATTGACCAGGGGTTCCCATAGACCCTCAAAAAATACTGTCCATTGCTCCTGCTATTGGTTGACCATCAGAACTTGATGTTTAAGATCCCATTGCTAACGACACTATATATGAGTTGTAGAACATTCATGGAGAAATCAAGCTCTACTGGCTAGCTTTCATAGTGATGGAAGATGCTAGACATGCTACCAGAACAGGAAAAATAATCATTAGCCTTGCCCAGCTGTGAATCCTGGAAGCTACAAGAACAACTGGACTGGGAACATATGCCCACTGGGGTAATAGTGGCACGAGTACTATGTGAGTAACCAACCACTTTCTAATTGGATTTAAGGTCTGTTTCAGAGGATGTAGCCAATACCCTAACACTGATACTAGGCCTAGGAATCTGAGGCCAGACAGATCACAGGATATAGGGGAAAACCTAATTCTTTTTTTCTGCTAAATAGATAGAGTATGAAATTGACCCCTAATGAATTAATGTTATGCCCATAGATTAATGCATCTATTAACTCTCAGCAGACGCTTCTTTATGCAGCCTACAGTGATTAACACAGAAAAACGCAACTAGTCAATGTGCAGAGAATAAGAAGCTGCAGAGTGCTTATCCATGGCTAGGACACTGATTTCTTTTTTTTTATTTTTAATTTTTTTTTTTTTTTTGTCTTTTTGAGACAGGGTCTCCCTATAGCCCCAGCTGTCCTGGAACTCACTCTTTAGACCAGGCTGTCCTTGAACTCACAAAGATCCACCTGCCTCTGCCTCCCAAGTGCTAGGATTAAAGGCATGCACCACGACGCCTGGCTAATAATTTTTAATTTTTTTTTATTTAATGTGTATGAGTGTATTGTCTGCATGTAAGTAGGTGCACCCGTGTAGTGCAAAGCTGTGGAGGTCAGAAGAGGGTGTCGGATTCCCCTGGAACTGGAGTTAAAGATAGTTCTTAGCCGCCATGTGGGTGCTGGGAATCGAACCCAGGTCTTGTGCAAGAGCAGTCGGTGCTCTTAACCGCTGAGCCATCTCTCTCTAGCGTCATAGGACACTGATTTCAAACTGCAGCCTCCCAAGGCTCAGGGATCATTGCAGAAGAGAGGGGAGAAAGCTCGCAAGAGCCAGAGGAGGTGGATGACCACAAGGAAATAGATTTTCCACTTCCTCATATGAACTCACAGCAATGGTGACAGTGTGCACAGGTCCCACATAAATACGAGCCGGACACAATCCCAGCACAGACGTGGGAAAGTGGGCAAGACTGGAAACTGAAGGCTGCCGGGCGGAGGAGAGCCAGTCCCTTCCAAAGTTACGATTGGTAGTAGGTTGACCAGACCCCAGTAGATGGACTCACACTGAAGGACATTTGGGGACACTAATTCAACTGTAAGTCAACACACACACACACACACACACACACACACACACACACACACACGGTGGGAGATACTAAGGGAAGGTGGGGATAGGGAAGGGATCTAAATGAGATCAAAATATATTGTATGAAAATTTCAAAGATTCAATTAAAAAGGGGAAACCTGGGCCACGCTTCCAGTTTAAAATTTGCTTGTTTCTCTGGACCAGGTTGTGATAAGAACCAGAAAACACAGTGTGTAGGCAGCCTGCAGGGGAGGCCCTACTGATAGGAATGTGAAAGGCCACATTGCTAATTATCAATAGTCTGTGTAAAATGATTAAAAGTTCCCATTTTTAAAAAAATGGAATATAAAATTTTACTTGAAAAAAAGATTCCCATTTTCGTATACATTTTCCTTACAAATGCCAAAGGACAAAGGAGCACTGTGTCCTACTTCATTCATCTGCATATTTGTTCATTCCTCAAAATGCACATGGGATATATATATATTCAAACTATGTGAAGGGTCCTTGGAGATAGGCTTTCGTGAAGAAAACAGAGTTTGAGTTGAAAATCACTAAAACTTCAGTCTGCAATAATCATGTTTTAAAAAGCTCAATTAAAGATATTTAGTGTATTCTTTCCTTGAGTGTAGTTTGATTACTTGATTTTTATAAGATCAGAGGACTGGAGGTTGGATTTTTGATATAAGACCTTTTTATGCTCAAAACACATTCCCTTTTTCTGGTGCCTCCCTGCCCCCCATTCCCCCCCCCTCTTTCTTTCTTTCTTTCTTTCTTTCTTTCTTTCTTTCTTTCTTTCTTTCTTTCTTTCTTTCCTTCCTTCCTTCCTTCCTTCCTTCCTTCCTTCCTTCCTTCCTTCCTTCCTTCTTCTTTTTGGGAGACAGGGTCTCCTTGTACTCCCAGCTGGCCCGGGAACGCACTTTGTATACACCAGGCTGACCTCCATCTCAGAGTTATCCACCTGCCTCTGCCTCTGGAGTGCTGGGATTAAAAGCATGCATCACTATGCCCAGCCCTTTTCTGGTTTCCTTATGGAGCACAGAAACTAATGACTCAAAATATTAGAAAAATATATGCTCATTTGTGCTAAAATTGAAATGCTAAGAGTTCCTATTGATGTGTTGATGGGTCTGTCTTTAAGAGCCCTTTTGGGGGACTGCAAGTTATGAAGAACAGTTGTACCTCAGCAAAGCTAATTAGAAAAATTATGATTAATTTGCCATTGTCTAAACTCTGAGGAACTTATTTGGAATAATAGTCACAGGTGACAAGACTTTAAATTAAATGAGAAGCAAATCAGTATTTTAAATAGCTTGGTATAATTAGGTTGCAATTATTTGAATAAATTGGATCTAAATGCTGGAAACGGTAATGGTGTCATAATGTGTTCTAGAATGCAAATTTATTGCTATAGAATTACAAAAGGGAGCCACTTGCCTTCCCCTACCACCACCTCTTTTTCCCTCCTTCTCTCCTTCCTTTCCTCTGGTTTATTGCACTTTGATAAATGAGATTGAGTGGGACAAAGATTTTCCTGTTCACTGAATTTATTTTGCATAATTTGAGACTAACACAAGATTGAAATGCCTGCTTTTTACCTGTGCAGGCGTGTGGGGTCAGCTTTGTTCAACACCTTCCAGGGCAGGTTGTTTAAAGCAGGGCAGATCCTCCCGTTCCCATAGCAGGCTGTGGGCTCAGCTGTAGACCACGGTTGGCCCTAGGTAAACTCTATGATTTAAGGCACATTAGCAGGTCTCACTCAGCCTACGCTAGGATTTTGTCCAGCATTTCCCCAGAATGGAAGAGATCACAGACACCATAAAAGAGCTCCCTCCAATAACCAGGGATACTACCTAGATTCTAGATAGTTTCCTCTCACTATGTAGCCTCTGTCGTCCTGGAACTCCCTATGTAGACTAGGCTGGCCCTGAACTCATAGAGATCTGCCTGCCTCTGTGTGGTGGTTTGAATGAGAATGTCCCCCATAGGATCCAAGTATTTGGATATTTTGTCCCCAGTTGGTGGCGCTGTTTGGGAGGTTTTAGAAGATGTGGCCATGCTGGAGGAAGTACGTCACTGGGTTGGGCTTAGAGAGTTCTTAAGCCTTGTTGGATTTCCAGTCACTCCCTGCTTCCTGTGCCTGCTTGAAGAGTGAGCTCTTAGCTTCTGCTCCTGCTCCGGCCCCCTCTGCCGCCGTGCCTCCCCGCCATGATGGACTCTTGCCCCTTTGGAATTTTAAGCTAAATAAATTTTTCCATGGTCACAGAGTTTTATTACAACAGAAAAGTAACCAAGACACTCTGTCTCTAGAGTGCTGGGAGTAAAGGCATATGCCACCAAGCCTGCCTAAAATTCTTAAAAAATGTATTTTCATTAATTCTTTGAGATTTTCATCCATGTATATGATGTATTCTGTGCATATTCCCCCTCCCCCCAACTTCTCCCAAATCTCCCACCCCTTTCCCATGATCTTTTTTTCTACAACACCAAGTCCAGTTTTTGCTGGCTGCCTATATACTCATGGGTATGGGACAGTCCACTGGAGAGAAGCAGGCACACTAGGGCCACATCCTTAAAGTAAATGGACACTCTTCCTTCCCAAGCAGTCATCAACATGAGTAGTCCCTCAGGTAGAGGTGGAGACTTGTGAATCCTTCCATGCTGGAATATTGACTGGCTTGGCTTGATCTCATGCAGATCTTGTGGCCAACAACCACAGGGCTCAAGTTCATGAATGCAGTGGTCCTGTCAGGTCCAGAAGACCCTTCTTCACCCCAGTCCTTCCTGACCTCTGAGTCTTACAAGCTTTTTGCCTGTTCTTCTTCAAAGTCCTGAGACCTTGGGGGAAGGAGGCACATCATAGGTGTCCCATTCATGGCTGAGCACTCCGTAGACATTTATTCTCTGGACTTTGACCAGGTAGAAGTTTCTGCATTAACCACTGTCCACTGCTCAAGAAGCTTCTCACTCTCCCCTCTGACTTCCTCCAACATGCTCCTCAATCTTTGTATCTTCTTTTCTTTTTTTTTTTTAATTTTGATCATCTCCTAAGTCTAATTAGTGCTGCCCAGCTGTGTACGCATGTGGGGCCACCGCTGGAGCATGGGAAAGTCACCAGGAGCCTCACAGTACAAACAGAATGGTTCTACCTCCCGGCAATAGCTCCCCGGTAAGGAGTGGGGTCTGGAGAGCCTGTCCTTCATCTATCAGAGCTTTGGCTGGATTGATCTTGTGTGGCTCTTGTGCAGGTCACTCCAGGGGCTGTGAGGTCATTAGTGCAATGGCCAGGCCATGCCTAGAAGATGGCATCTTACAGCATTTCTCCTGTCCCTCTTCTGCAATGTTCCCTGAGCCTTTGGGAGGAATTAATAAAGATGTCCCATCTAGGGCTGAGCACTCACAGCCACTTATTCTTGGCAGTTTGGCCAGTTACAACTTTCTGTATTAATTGCTGCCCATTGCAGAATGGAAAAAAGGCAGACTCTTAACTGGACCTGCCTATCCCAGTGTCTCTTTGTGCGCCCACTGACTCTGTGGTAAGTTTAAAGAGAAAATTTCTTTGGCCACAATATGGTAATGAATGGATAAGTGCTAAATGCCTTCTGCACTTTGTGCTCGAACAGAACAGCTGTAAACCGAGGGCGTCTCTTATGCTGGATGGTTTGGAAAGTGCACTGCTGATGTGAAGTGGAGATGTGTTGTTAACAGCTCTGCTCTTTGCCTTGAAGTAGATTTCTGTTTAACACTTTAGGATGCCTTGATGATGCCTGTTACTGCTGATCTTAGTAAATGAAGTCTTGGTAGATTAGTTTCCAATCTTAATAAAGTCTTAAGCAACTACGGAGAGCATTAAACTTCAAGTAACTGTATCTTGGGAAATGTGAAGTAAATACAACTCCAGAACAATTGTTTAGGATAATATTGCACTGTACATTTGATTTCCCCAACCACCTATAAGGAAACTGGGAGCATTTCCCCCTTCCCTCCCTTTCTTCCCTTTCTTTTTTTCCATGTGTGTGGTATGCAGGTGTATATGCATATTCATATGTAGGGGTGCATGCATGTGTGTATCAGAGAATTTGGAAAGTACACTACTTTGTGGAGGACTGAGGTAGGGTGCTCGCTCCCTTCTACGCTGAGGCAGGCTCTTTGTGGAGGATGGAGGTAGAGTGCTCGCTCCCTTCTATGCTGAGGCAGGCTCTTTGTGGAGGACTGAAGTAGGGTGCTCGCTCCCTTCTAAGCTGAGGCAGGCTCTTTGTGGAGGACTGAGGCAGAGTGCTCGCTCCCTTCTATGCTGAGGCAGGCTCTTTGTGGAGGACTGAGGTAGAGTGCTCGCTCTCTTCTATGCTGAGGCAGGCTCTTTGTGGAGGACTGAGGTAGAGTACTCCCTCCCTTCTATGCTGAGGCAGGCTCTCTCACCCGAACCCAGCCAATTCTGCTAGTCTTGCTGGATCCCCTGCTTCTTCTTTTTTTTTGGGGGGGGGGTCTTTTTGAGACAGGGTCTCCCTTTAGTTGCAGCTGGCCTGGAGCTCACTCTATAGAGCAGGCTGGCCTTGAACTCACAGAGATCCACTTGCCTCTGCCTGCTGAGTGCTGGGATTAAAGGCGGGCACCATCACACCATCACTCCTGGCCTAAGACGGTTCTTAGCCACCATGAGGGTGCTGGGAATCGAACCTGGGTCCTCTGCAAGAGCAGGCAGTGCTACTAACTGCTGAGCCATCTCTCCAGCCCCTGGAGCCCTGTTTCTAACTGTGCTGGAATTATAGGCGAAACACCCTGCTCTCCTGGCATTTACCATTTATGTGGGTGCTGGAGAGCCAAACTCTGGGCCTCATGCCCATGAGGCAAGTGGTTTATCCTCTGAACCATCTCCCTAGTACCTCCCTCCTTTTCCCTAGGTGCTGTGGATGGAACCTGGCATCTCCTGCATGTCAGACAGCTGTGCTACTACTGCATTCGCTCCTTGCTTTTTCACATAAGGAAACTGTGATTCAAACTGTCTTCTTAGCCATCAGAAGAGGCAATGCTGGACCCAAGTTCCCAACCCTGGGCCCTTAGCTCTGATGTTTCCTTGTCCTGTAGCCTAGAGACAACTCTGCTATGGTTCAGAAAGACTGCATGCAGTTCAGTTTCTGGAGTTGGCAGAGCAACCTCCCTGCCCCAGGAAATTATGACTCTGCCAATCAAGGACAACATAGTTAAGGTCAGGAGCCATCTGGACTCGGAGTGGGCTTCATGCTCCCAGGGCCAGGGACTTCTGGGAAAAATCAGCTCAGGAGACTCTGATTGGTTCTTTGATTTGAGTTTCACAAGGTCCTGATGGGCCTTGAGATTCTAGACTCTCCTCTTCAGATACAAAACTCAAAATTTCTCACAGCACTGAGCATAACATTATTTTGACTTTGCTCCTAACTGTGTGGCAGGGCCCTTCATTTAGCATGCATAAATAGGAACCTCAGGCTCAGCTGCAGAGAAGACGGGTGGAAGCAGAGTGACGAGTCTCCCAGTGAATAGTCTATGGATTCCCTTGTCAAGAGATGTGTGCTCAGATTCACCTGGCTGGAAATGTCTTCCCAGAACAGGAAGGATTAAAAGGAAAAATTAAGACCCTCCCCCTCATCCAACACCCAGGAAATGGAGCCTCTCTTCTGGAAAGGGAGACTCTGGTAAACAACGTTGGCCAAGTCTTCTCGTGTTACCTTTGTGGTATGTGCTAAGCCTGGTTCTTAGATTTCTCGTCTCTAAAATGCAGCTGGCCTGGTCTGCTTTCCAGAGTTAATTTTCAGGCTAAGGAATAATGTTTGCCATGATTGTAGCGTTGTTATAGAACACTGGCCCAGGAGCTGAGAATTTTTATCATCAATTTCATTTTCTACACAATACATTGAGTATGTCACAGCTCATAAATTGAATCTGATGTGACTGTAATTCAGGTGAATGTTGTAGTCATATACTGGAATGCTTGATTATGTTTTTGGCAATTGCAGGCACTGATTGCCAAGCCACTGAAATGCTTGAAGGGTAGTAATTGGTAATGCTGTTAGGATTTTATTTCTTTTTGTTACCAGCAAGAATTCTGTTTTTAGAAGTGATATTTATAGAATGAGCCAGTAATTAATCTACATTGTATTCAGCAAAATTAGATTTTTAAAATGGCTTTGTTGGAGAAAAACCTTCCCCGAAGAATTGGAGACAACAGAGATTCTGATAACTGTATCTCATGTCAGATGCTTTGCAATGCAAATGTTTTAATGAGATCTCAGCTGTGATTAGATTTTAAATAGAGCCAAGCCATTGTTTTATTTTAGCAAGTCACTGGTACATTTGCCTGAAAACATATGTTTTAGTCTAAAATAATTTTGCTAATATGGTAGTAAGTTCTTGCATTATAACACATAAGAAGACAGCTTAGGTCACTCTGGGATTTATTACTACATCCAACTCCCCCCTCTATATGGTCATAGATGTGATGTTGAAAATAACTGACCAGAGTTCTTCATAGATTATTCACAGGGCCTAGAAGCAAGCACTGAAGACCAAAGATCATTGGTTTAGACCTCAACCAGTCAAGTATTAGTCAAAAGAGAAGCAGAGTGAAGGGCTTGGTGGCATCCATCTCTTGGCCATTCTGGTAAAGTGCAAAAGACAAGGAGTCTGGAATGTTCCACTCAGCTCTGGGTCCACAGCTAGGTTGCTGGAACCACAATGCTATGACCTTCAGAGAGACAGCTCTCTTAACGGGCATCCCTTGTGGACAGCTGGCTGGCCCATGTCCAATGTCAGCTGATGCTGTTCTCCTTGACCAGGGAGGGGCCCTGCTGTTCTCTCAGACACCGTCCATTCAGCACTGGGCGTAGCCTCCATCACAGTTTCCCAGGGACCCAGAAATACAATCGCCAACCATGGATGCAGCTTGTGGTGGCCCGCCTGATGACTTTACATATTAAACAGGCAGCCAGAGTCCTCAACTGTAGTCATGAGAACTCTGAATGTGAATCCCAGATTCTCTCTAGCAGGACCTCACAGAAAGTATTATACCCATTTCAAATCTGGGAAAACCAAGCTGAGAGGTTACTATCCAGGGCCCAGGAGGTTTGACCCAGCTGGGACTTGATCCAAGCTGTGCTGGATTCAAGAGATATTGTCAGAAAATGACAGACTACCAGTGCAGATGGTCATAGTTCACTTTGTACTGCTGTAACAGGGTATGACAGTCTGTGTATTTCACAGAATAGACTTATTTAAAATCAATCTAGAGGCCTGGAAATCCAATATCAAGATATCAGCATTTGGGAGACAGTAAAAGGTCAAGAGAGAATGTGCATGAGAGAGGGAGGGAAGGAGGGAGAGATAGGGAGGAAGAAGAAGAAGGAGCAGGATGAGGAGTGTAGACATTCCCCCAGGCCTGCTGGGGAATTTCGTGGTCTGACCATGAAAGAAAGGGGGTGAGAGGCGCAGAGCCAAGACACAGACCCTGGGAACTGGGTGAACGCAGGCAGAGGGCGAGCTGCCATGGATTCATTTATCGGGGGCAAGGTTAGGGTTTATGTACCATTTGAATTCTGCTCTCCTTAGTTTAGTCATTGTGTCACCTTGTGATTGGCCCAGGTCTGCAACTCAGCTGCTTGTATGGTCTCGCCTGCCTAGGGCAGGTTAGGTTGATGAGGGACAAGCTCTGTGCAGGTAATTCTCAGCATACTGGCTACTACTACTACTACTACTACTACTACTACTATTACTGCTGCTGCTGCTGCTACTACTACTAGTACTATTACAGAGGAAGAGGAGGCGAGGGAGAAATAGGGAAGGAGAGTGTTTGCTCTCTGGACTTTCTCCTTTTCCTTTCCTGGTCCATCCAGGCCCCAGTCTATGGGATGGTGTGCTCCACATTCATTCAGGGATGGTGTGCTCCACATTCAGGGATGGTGTGCTGGCTGGCTTAGAACTTACAGCGTGGACCAGGCCAGCCTCAAACCCAGTGGTGATCTGAACTAACCTCCTTGGTACTCTGAATCAGATGAAGCTTAGCTGTCACAACTCCTTGCCTGAAATTGTCACATGTAGCTCATTTGTTCATTGAAGTATTCATTCAGCCTTTGGCGAATCTCATTCAGGAGATTTCTTCTTACCTACATATCATAAATATTGTCTCCTATGTTTTCTCCTCAGCAGCAATCTGTAGATTTTCTGCAAAGGGCCAGAGAGTACACTCAGCCAGCTGTTTGGCCCACCCAATATGCTGGGTGATTCTGTAATTATATGAAGCATTTCCTCTTAAACCTAGATGGTGTAGTCTGGGCCACACGGATATAGCCTGTTGGTCCTGGGCTACGCAGCAGTGCCTCCCTGTTAGTGTCCTGAACACTGTAGGCTGCCGTGGTTGTAACACAGTGATAAGCATTTGCATACTTGAACATATACAGGAACAGGGAAATTGCAATTATAAAGAAAAAAGGGTAGTTAGGGCATTTACCATGAATGGGGGATGCAGGGCTGGAAGTTGCTCCAGGTGATCAAGTAAGAGAATATGACTGTCTGGACCATTACTATACATTACTGTCAGATTTAGAAGCACTGTGAAGTTTGCCACATTAAGTTTATAAAAAGGATTTTTCCTTTCTGGGGCTGGAGAAATGGCCTAGCAGTTGGGAGTGCCGACTGCTCTTGCAGAGGACCAGGGTTTGATCTCCCAGCACCCACATGGCAGCTGAGAACTATCTTTGGCTCTAGTTCCAGGGGAATCCAACACCCTTTTCTGACCTCCCCAGCATTGCATGACACAGGTGCACCAACCTACATGCAGACAGTACACTCATACACATAAAAAATAATAAATAAAAAAATTTTAAAAAAGGATTTTTCTTTCCTTAATAATAGATTCATCTCAGCTTATGTTATAAACTTTCTAATTAAAAATACTTGACTCTTTTCTAACACTCACCTTGAAACATGAACATATACAGCTCTGAAAAAGAATCTTCTTTCTTTTTTGTCTTTTTGAGACAGGGTCTCCCTGTAGCCCAGCTGGCCCGGAACTCTCTATGTAGACTAGGCTGGCCTTCAACTCACAGAGCTCTGCCTGCCTCTCCCTCCCAAGTGCTGGGATTAAAGACATGCACCACCATGTCTGGCCAAGAATCTTCTCTCTTTAAACACTTTTCCCCACTTTTTTGAAAATTTTAATTTTTTTTCTTGATCTTTAAGTGTTTCTGTTAAAAGCTAGATACAACACATTATCTTTGGCTGATACAGTGAGGATGGTCAGTACAATGATCCTTCAGGTCCACATCTTGCTCCTTTGGAACAAGCCATACTATGGAGTGGTGACTTTTGTGACAGGGCCTTCTGGATCCTTCCGAGGACCTTCTGAGGCTTCTGAGCAGGCGTTGCTCTTTTCGGGAGTGTGTGCGGCTTCTGAGCAGGCGTTGCTCTTTTCGGGAGTGTGTGCTTGCTGGTTGCTTGCTTTAGCTCTTCTTCCTTCATTGTGGCTTTGCTCATAGCAGTTAAGGCACTATGACATTCCTCCCACGAATGAAGACCCTTGGGTTCTCAGACTTTTTTTTTTTTAATTTTATTTATTTCTGTATGTGTATGCGTGTACTGTCTGCATGCAAGTCTGTGCACCCGTGTCCTGCAATGCCGCGGAGGTCAGAAGAGGGTCTCAGATTCCCCTGGAACTGGAGTTTCAGACGGTTCTCGGCCACCATGTGGGTGCTGGGGATCGAACCAGGGTCCTCTGTAAGAGTGGTTGGCACTCTTAACCGCTAGGCCATCTCTCCAGCCCCGGGTTTTCAGACTTTTTAAGGAGCCTGCCCAGGTCTGCAAAAGCTCCTGTAAAGCCCCCCACTGTGGGTTTTCTTGGGGTTCTGCCTTCTCTCCTGCCCTCTGCCTCCTTTTCCTCTTTTTTGTTGTGTATACAGTGTGTATGCATACATGTGCACATGCATGTTCATGTGTGCTTGGGCATGCTCATTTCATGCATGCATCTAAGTCCTAGGACAAGCTTGGCTGTCAGTCCTCACCTTCCACCCAGTTTAAGACAAGGTTTCTTGTTTTTCTGCTGCATACCAGCTTCCGGGGAGTCCTCTGTTTCTGCCTCCCATCTCCCCATAGGGTGCTGGGACCAACTTTTATATGGGTTCTGGGGATTCAAACTTAGGACCTCACACATGCATGGCAAATGTGTGTATGTAGAATGTACGTGTATGCATGCATGAAATGATTAAGATATTTATGCTAGCCATGGGGACTAGAAATTATGCAAGCATCAGTTATTAAAAAGTTTACACATCCCATGTTAATTTTAATGCCTTTATACCATATCTGTTTCTGTATATTATCAATTGCTATGTTCCCATTTCTGATATGCTGTTCGACTGGACTCTCACAAGTTACAGTTATAATATAGCATTTGTCATACCCCAGAAGGAAAAGAAGTCTCTGTTTTTCAGGTTATCTTGACGATACTGTTCATTTCCTACACTGTTCTTTTCCTATACTGTTCCTTTCCTATACTGTATGCATTTTGGATCAACTTGACAAATTGGAAAAATAGATAGGACATGGGATTTTGATTAGAATTACATTGTTTTGCCTCAATTAGAATTCTTCTCATTGCGTTGCCAGATGAGCAACTGTGGAAACTTCGTCTACGCAGTCTAAAAGCCTCAGATGTAACATGCAGATGTGGAACCAGCCTCATGGTGAAGAGTAAATGGGCTAATGCAGGAAGACCCTGAGAACTGTGACAGGCATAATAGAAACTTTCAGAAACCTTAGCTATCAATATTCTCTGGTAGAAGTCTTATTAAAGGCACTGTTAATCAGGTCAGTTAATCAAAGAAGTTAAATGTGCAATCATTAGTTTCTGATCCACTTTAGACAAGTACTTTATTTTAAAATGCATGATGGTGTAGTCATGTAGCAGAGGAAAGATTTTGTTGACCTTTTATCCACAATTCCACACGATGAGATTAGTCAGTGCTGAGTTTTTTTTTTTCCTCCTGTGGCCTGTAGTTTTGTACTCTGAGCTCATTACAAGGGCCAGTGTGTTCCTCTGTGCAAGTCTCCTGTGTTGCGAAAAGTGTCACCCCATCACTCCTGGAAAGTTTTTATGTTAATGTCTTGACTTATGCTTTCAAGGAGATGTCCATATGGGAGGATTGGATTACCTGTGAGAACCTATTCATCTGAAGACCCTGGAGAGATGTCTGTTTCTCAGCTGTTTCTCCAGGCCTTTTGTGGATTTGTATAGTTCCTGTTATACCCTCTTTTCTATGTAATTGGGGGAGGTCATTATAGCTTCCCCTCTTCTGTGTTCGAGGTTGTATTTCCCATCTCCATGTGATTTCAAGAAAGCAAATCCCCAGCCCTTATTTCTAGGTCCATAACTTCTGTGGTCAACATAGTATCTATCCTCTTCTCTACCTGCTGTGACTGTGAGTTCTCTTGCATTTTGAAACTTTAGGATCCTGAGGCTAGAGAGATGGCTCAATGGTTAAGAGCACTTGTTGCTCTTGCAGAGGTCTCCCAGCACCTGCATGACAGCTAACTCCTGTCTGTAACACCAGCTCTACGGGAGGCTAGCACCCTTTTTTGGCTTCCATGGACACGCACACATGCGTGTGTGTGTGTGTGTGTGTGTGTGTGTGTGTGTCTGTGTGTGTGTGCACAGATACATACACATACTTAGAAATAAAATGTTTTTAAGGTTTCATTTATTTTTATCTTATGTGCATGGATGTTTTACCTGTATTTATGTAAGTGTACCACATGCTTAGGGTCCGTGCAGGTCAGAAGAGGAAGTTAGATCACCTAGAATTGGCATTAAGGGTGTTTGTAGCTACCATGTTGGTGTTGGAAACTGAAGCTAGGTCTGGAAGAACAGCTGTTGAACTATGTTTCTATCCCCTAGAAATAAAAATCTTTAAAAAAACTACTTTAAGATATCTCCCCCCACCTCTGTTTATTCTCTTTTCTTTAAAATAAGTATTTTCTTTTAAAATTTTATTTATTTTTGTTTTATGTATATGAGTAGATTGCTTGCTTTTAGGTAGGCACACCCACATTGTACAGTGCCCATGGATGTCAGAAGAGGGCATCAGGTTCCCTGGAACTGGAGTTACGGACAGTTGTTAGTTGCCATGTGGGCGCTGGGACTCAAACCTGGGTACTCTGCAAGAGCAGCCATCTCTCCAGCCCTCCCCCGCCTCCTTTTCAAACTCACCCCTGGATGAAATCATATTTTATTTTATTTAAATTTAAAACGTATTTTAATACCAAGACAGGCCTGTTCATTGGTTCAATCTGTTTTCATTAAAGTGGCAAATACTGAACATTCCCACCAATAAAGCTTTTGTTTTATGGTGGTCTACAGCATTTGCATGGTCAACCTTAGTCACGGTGTCTGTAATTGTAATACTCTAATGATTTTCAGAGGCTAGTTGGCAAGCGTCAGGAAATGAAACTGGTGTCGTCAACATTCTTAAAACAATTCAGATGGTGCTCTGGACGCGGAAATGAGTTCATTGGAAAGCCTTTGGTTCCATATGGCTGTGCTTCACTGACAGTTTCCCCAGTGGGCTCTCGAGGTTTTCTAATTTCATGCCTTAATTGCAAGTGCTAAATATTTGCCTTTTTAGAGAGATAATTTGGACAATCAGCATTGTAGAGTGTCTTCAAAACACCACAGGGTTATGCCATATACTTCTACAGATGTTATTTCAAGGTACCAGCTCTCTATTGACATGAGCATTAGCTTGTTACAGTGGAGGTGACCTCTGTGTGTCTTGCAAGATCACACATGAAGTGTGGGTAGGGGGTTCTCTCATCTGCCTCCCTGTAGGGCCGTCCTGTACCCACAAGGCTGCATAGTTAAGTGACAGTACTTTCCTTCCTGTCTTCTCCTGCCACCTGCCCTGACTCCTGGCCTGCTGAGATCCCTCGCTCTCGCTGACCATCCGTGTCTCTGGCCTTCACAGCATATGGCTATTTCTAGTTAGTAGGGCTTTTATGGAGGATAGGCCCATTTCTATGTTCCTTTACTAGTTTTCCTTTTTTCTTCTTCTTCTGGATTTAAAGATTTTAAAGTTTCTTTCTAACTTCCTTACACAAAAATTTTGGCACCTGAGTCGATTTTGTTGGTCAGTGACCTCTCCTGCATGCAGCTGGCCTGAGCACGTATCCAACTTGGGCCTCTGGCTTTCATTGGTTTAAAATCGGTTGCTGCTGGAGGTCCAGGGTTTGCTCTTTTGGTGGATTGACCGTTGTGTCTTTGCTTCTTAGTTCTTTGCTTAGTGGAGCTTCCCCACACAGGTCCTGGTGTATGTAGAAGGCTCATGGCCAGGTAAATGAGGGTAGACAAATTGGGGGCTTTCAGCTTACCTGCAGAGCCACAGATTCTGGTCCAAACCCTGGGAGCAGATGGGAATAAAATCAAGAGCAGCTGCTTCTACTTACGATTAGAAAAGCTGAAAGAGCAGAGAAAAAATGTGCATCAAAGCAGTCAGGCCAGGCAGTTTTCACACCAGAGCTTAAGTCCAAGGCCCAAGGTGGCCCTGGCTGTGTTGCCACCTCAGGCTTCTAACATTTTTCCTGGTTCCTGATTCCTAGCAGGTGTGGACGTGCACTCCCACCAGTAGAAAATGCTCCAAGTGAAGCATAGGCTCAAAGTCCAAAAGAAAACAATTCTTATAAATATGTGTTGAGTGCCTACTGTACACTTGGTTTTCCAGTTTCCCTGAGTGCACATTAGTGTCACTTGTTATTCATATTTATTTAAAGAATTAAAGAAGCTGGGGCCAGTGAGATGGCGAAGTGGGTTGAGGCACTTGCTGTATCAGCCTGGCAACACAAGTTTGATCCCCCAAACCCACACAAAGGTGGAAGGATAGAGCTAACATCACAAAGTTGTCATCCGATCTCCATAGCTGTCCTGTGGCCTGGGTGTCCACGTAGACACATCATGCACACATACAATCATATACGCATTTTTTTAAAAAAAGGAATCGAAGCATTTATGTTTGGGGTCTCTCAGAGGAGTGAAAGGCTCTTTCCAGAGTGCTAGTTTGGTCAAGTTCCCACCCAGCTTGGGTTATTCTGTTGCCTTTCCATAGCTTCTAGGACGAACATGAACACATCAGAGGAACGCAGGGGCCTTTTGCGATTGGTTCCTGCTGAGCCCTGGTCCCGAGGGCGTTGTGTGGCCACTGGGCTGCTGAGACGGGGGTGGGGGTCCTCCATGGAGTGCACTTGCTGTTCTCCCGTGGGAGGAGAGTCAGGAAGGTGCTGGTGCCTCAGGATGCTTGTGGGCAAAGGCAGCTCCCCAGTACCTGCAGGAAGGGGACTCTGGGTGCAGGAAACTCAGAATAGAGGTTAGGTGACACTGCAGGTGACCGGATGTCTGCTGAGAGCAGTCACCCTCTGCCTCGGCTTGCCTTCAGGTTACATGGATGGCAGAGGGTAGATACTTCCTTACAATGTTGAAGATGGTAAAATTTGAGTTTCCTTTACTAGAAGGCTGAGGCCCTTGTAAAGGGTGGGCACAGCTTTCACAGGTGTGAACAATTTAAGTCCAGGCTGTGAAGATGGAAGAGCCGGCTCTCAGGATGAAAGCACCCCCTCTCCATCCTCTCACCCTCCCTGAGGTCCCTTTATCCCTACCCTCTTTGGTTTGGCCATACCATTCCAGTGCTCTCTCTCTCTCTCTCTCTCTCTCTCTCTCTCTCTCTCTCTCTCTCTCTCTCTTTCTCTCTCTCTCTCAAGAAGTAGTTCCCTGAACTCTTACCCTTTGGGTTCAGGTTTTCCTCTGTGAGGCATTCCTGAGACTTGGGCATCACGTGGTTCACAGAGTGTCTACTTTCTCCCTTGCCCAGCACGCCTGTCCATCTGCCTCTCTAGTTTGCATACTACCATGGTTCTATTCCTTAGGGCTTGGCATCAACACCTCACATTCCATGTTGCAAAGTGAGGCTGTTCAACAGATCCTGGTTAGGGCCTTGGGGTAGGAGAACTCTTTGCTAAGCTGAATGAACTCCAAAGGTGGATGTGTGTGCCCAGGGCCTAAGGGTTATTTAGCCTGAGGATCTCCCAGCCGAGGTAGACCAGGTCCCCGGTCCCAAGCATCCTTCTCCATAAGAAGGTAGCTCTTGACCCCTGAGCGACCCACGTGGCTGTAATCCAGGTAACCGAGCCAAATCCAGGGCTTGTTTCTCAGCAACTGTGTGACTTGGTTTCTGGTGCTCTAAGGCAGTTGGCTGCACTCTCCTCCCCAAATCACTTATCAATATAATGAAATAAAGAGGCTGTGCAGAATAGGGAAAAGGGATGGAATTGGAACTCATCCTGTGTTGGGTTCGAATTGCACCTGTGACACCTTCCTATGACGGTGGAGCCTGAGCTCCCTGTGAAGAAAATGAAGACAATGTCTGTTTCCCACAGCTGTTGATCCCTGAGCTACCCACGTGACTGCTATCCAGGTAACAGGAGCCTGCAGCACGCCGGTCTCTCAGGGCGTGTCGGTGTCTGCCCTTCCTCTCTCCCTCCTGCCCCCTCCCAGCTCTTGTGTTTCTTCCCATCATCTCATGTCCTGCCCCCCTTTGCCCTCATATCCTGGTAATTGCAGACCTGGCTCATTTCTTTCTGCTGACCATCAGATCTGTATTTACAGTCACTTCCGACATGGTCCACTTGCTTTCTCTTAGATATCTAAATAGCTTTCTCTTCCAAACCAACAATCCTGGCTTCCTGTTCCTACTCAGACTTGCCCTTCCTCCCGAATCTCTAGTATATGAGGGATCCTACCACGTGCCTTGTTGTCCTTGTAAGAAGAGGAGCTGCTTGCACAGCGACTCTTCCCTTCCCCTCCACATCTAACCAGAGAGCCTCCTCTCTGCTGACACCTCAGCCTGCCTCCCGTCAGTGTAGACCCAGCCTTGATGCTGCCCCGTCACCCCCCACCCCTGATGACTGCAGTGGCTCTAACTCCTCCCTGCGTCTTCAGCTTGACCCCAGAATGCATCATCCCATTGCAGACTGACGGTGTTTTCCTGAGGGGTGAGTCTCACCTGTCTATACCCTTTCCTAATTTGCCTTCAGAGTCAAAGTTAAAGCCCTTAGTATCACATACAACATATTCATTTCTCTCAGCAAATATCTTCCCAGAATTCCCTCACACGTGGCCTGTTCTCCAAAGAGAGAATGACTAGCGTTTCTCTCGACAAACCCCGCTTCTGGCCCCCGGGCTGTGTGGTTGCTGCCATGTCTTCAGGAGTCTCTCATCATTCCTCTCCTTGAGCAGCTTCCACTTGAACCTCGACATTGCTTTTGCAAAGGAAGGCTTCCTAAATCCTCTGGGTGCCATGTTCTGTTTTCCATGGTACCCACCGGCCCTGATCTCCCTGTAATAGTTTTGTTGATTTGCCCCATTAATCAGTGATCTGAAGCTTCAGCCTTTCACACGTTGTTCTGTTTTGCTGGCTGCTGGTGTGATAAATGCCATGACCGAGAGCAACATGGGGAGGAGAGGGTTTATTGCAGCTCACAAGTTATAGTCCATCACCACCATGAGCCAGGGCGGAAGCCGAGTTATAGTCCATCACCACCGTGAGCCAGGGCGGAAGCCGAGTTATAGTCCATCACCACCGTGAGCCAGGGCGGAAGTCGAGTTATAGTCCATCACCACCATGAGCCAGGGTGGAAGTCAAGGCAGGAGCTGGAAGTGGAGAGCACAGAATGCTGTTTGCTGGATCGCTCTGTTTGGTTTGCTCAGCCAGTCTCAGATGGCCCAGAGCCTCCTGCCTAGGGGCAGTGCAGCTCACAGTGGACTGGGCCCTTCTACATTAATGAGCAATCTAGAAAATGCCCCACAGATATGGCCACAGGCCAGTTTGATTGAGGAAATTCTTTAGTCGAGGTTCCCTCTTCCCAGGGGCCAGGGTGTGTGTCAGGTTGACAGTGGAAGTTAGCTACACACACCACACACACACACATACACACACACACACACACACACACACACACACGTATTTCCAGATGCAGAGCCAAACCCATTTTCAAAATGTCTGTTCTTTTATTGTAGCAGTGCCTGAGGTAGCTATTCACTAATTCACTAATTTACCTTTTAGGGAAAACAAACCTCTATTTGGAAAAAAAGAAATTATTATTATTTTTGGTCTTTTTTGAGACAGGATCTTCCTGTATTCCCAGTTGTCCTGGAACTCACTTTGTAGACCAGGCTGGACTTGAGTTTACAGAGATCCGCCTGCTTTGCCTCCCAAGCACTGGGATTAAAGGCGTGTGCTACCATGCCCAGCTAGAAAATTCTAAGCTTCCTAATAGCATTCCATGGCTACATAATACATAGTTAGGATTCTCACTGTCTTGTGCATGGTTTGTCAGGGTGTGAGATGATAGCATATATGAGCTAATGAAAGGAAAGAGTAGTAGAGAATGTTAGTAGCTACTAAAAATGGCGTTTGCCTTTCATTTCCTGCTAGCTAAAAATAGGCTAACTTTATAATATAATAACTATAACAAGTTAATGTTTTACATTTAGTGTGTGTGTGTGTGTGTGTGTGTGTGTGTGTGTGTGTGTGTAATTGTTATAGTGCATGTCTGGCGGTCAGAGGACAACATGCAGGAACTGGTTCTTTTCTGAGGGTGGCTGTTAAGAGACTGAACTTAGGTCATCAGGCTTACTAATAATGCCTTTACCCTCTGAACCATCTCATTGATCCCTATTTTCTTTTAAATAGCAAAATGTAACATATATTCAGAAACATTTCCCAAACAAATATATAGAGCTCAGCGTGTAGTATAAAACAACTGTCTGTGAAACCACTGCCAAAGGCAAGGGCAGGAATCTTACCCCTTCCTGGTTTCTGATGCCCCACTTTTCCCTGTTTTCTCAAGGTAACCACTGTTATGAGACCTCCTGTGGCTCAATTTTACTCTTTGTGTCTTTCACATAAATAGAAAAATTCTATCTTTGAAGAATTTACTCAAATGGTTGCATGTGGCTATAGTTCTTTGTCATGGCTGTATAGTGTTTTTGGTATGAATATATCAGAATATATATATATATATTTAAAATTTATTCTATTCTTGATGGACATACGGGGTGTTTCCAAAAGGCTGACAAATAGTGTTATTACAGTGCTTCTGTGCTTGTCTCTTGGTGCAAAGTTTGTGTTTTGATCAGGCAGTAGAGTTGTATATCTGATGTGGAGCAGACACTCATTCAACAGTGGTAGAAGAAGGGCTTCCAGACTCCCAAGGCATCTGTGACAGTTCTGTATTCCCTTGTACATGACATTGCTGGTCATTCTAGTAAAGAAACAGTGGCCTCCCATTGTGATTACCATTTGTATTTCTCTAATGGCAAACGAGCAAGATTTCTTATTGGCCATTTGTATATAATCTCAGTGAAGAAAACCATATAAATCTCTTCTCCATGGTTCTGTGGACTTATTTCCCCCTTCGACCATATTTTTAAAAATATTTTATTATTTTTATCTTGGGTGTAGGTGTGTATTGCCTGCACGTATATAAGTGCACCCATGTCGTGCAGTGCCTGTGGAAGACAGAAGTGGGCATTGGGTCCCTTGGAACTGGAGTTATGGATGGTTGTTGGCCACCATGTGGGTGCTGAGATTTAAACTCTTGTCTTCTGCAAGACACCCAGTACTCTTAATGGCTGAGCCATCTCTCCACCCCTTATTAATATTCTGATAGTTAGTGCCCTTTGTGCCTTATGTAGTATTTGATTTCTGTAATGTTAAGAAGATATACTTGCCTTTTGTCTTTTTGAAGTTTAATATTTTTGTCATTTAGATCTATAATGTAATTGTTGTCTTTTTACTATGTATAAAAACATAATCTCCCAGGGCCAGGTATGGTGGCTCATGCCTTTAATCCCAGCACTCTGGAGGCAGAGGCACGCAGATCTCTATGAGTTCAAGGACTGCCTGGTCTACATAGTGAGTTCCAGGCCGGCAGAGGCTACAGGGAGACCCTGTATCAAAAAGACAAAAAAATAAATTTCCCGCATCAATAACTGTTAAAAATTCCATATTTTAAAAACTTATTCTGTTATAGAGTATGGAAATCTTATTTTTTATTTTTTGTCTGTTCATCTTTCTGGCAATATCACACTGTTATAATTACTATAGCTTTAAAATACTTAATCCAGGGCTGGAGAGATAGCCTAGTGGTTAAGAGCATCGACTGCTCTTGCAGAGGACCCGGGTTCGATCCCCAGCACCCACATGGTGGCTAAGAACCGTCTGTAACTCCAATTCCAGGAGAACTCCAGTTCCAGGGGAATCCGAGACCCTCTTCTGACCTCCATGGCATTGCACAACACGGGTGCACAAACCTACATGCAGACAGTACATTCATACACATACAAAAATAAATAAAAAAATGAAAAAAAAAAACTTAATCCCTTGTAGACTAAATCCTCCACCTGTCCTTTTTCAAGAATTTGAGCCACTTTCCAGAACACCAGCAGCAGCAGCAGCAGCAGCAGCAGTAAGGAGCTGTTGGGATTTGGGCAGTTTCACTGAATCTGTTGATAACTTTGGTCAAGAAGTTGAATCTTTATAATAATGAATGTTCCAAATCCATGGTGAGACTCTTCCTCCATTTATTTATTTATTGGAAACAGTTTCTCTCAACACTGTTTTGTTATTTTAAAATTCTCTTGGCAAAGGCTATGCACTTTTTAACTTGAATTCTTCCTAAGCATCTGATTTGGGGGAATATTATAAATAGTACTTATGAAAATTTTTGTTTGTGGCTGTACATTCAGGTACAATTGGTTTTTTATTTTTTAAAAATATTATTGTGAATGTATGTGATATGTGTGTGAGGGCAGGTGTGTGTGTGTGTGTGTGTGTGTGTGGTGTGTAATAGCACCTATGTGGAGGTCAAAAGGCAACTTTTGGGAATCACTTCTCATATTCCATCTCTCACCCATCATTCTGAGGGTGAAATTCATGTCCTCAGGCTTTTGTGGCAAGAACCTTTACTCTCTGAGCCATTGAACCAGAATTATTTCCTTTTTTAAAAAAAAATTATTTCTGGGCATGGTGGCACTTGCCTTGAATCCCAGCACTTGGGAGGCAGAGGCAGGCAGATCTCTGTGAGTTCAAACCCAGCCTGGTCTACAGAGCAAGTTCCAGGACAGCTGGGGCTATAGGGAGACCCTGTCTCAAAAAATATATATTATTTATTATTTTTTATTTTATGTGTATAAGTGTATTGTCTGCATGTATGTAAGTACATCTGGGTCATACGATGGCTATGGAAGTCAGAGAAGGGGGTGGGATCCTCTTGAACTGGAGTTACGGATGGTTGTTATCGGCCATGTGGGTTCTGGGAACTGAACCCCGGTCCTCTGCAAGAGCAGTCAGTGTTCTTAACCACTGACACATCTCTCCAGGCCCCTTGCCAGCACCATTTCTTGTTTTAAAGATCTTCACTTTATATCCAGCAAGCTTGCTGAAGTTCCATATATGAATGACATATCTGGATGCATAATTACATAGTCTGTGAATTACTGTCACTTATTTATTCAAATCATGTACCTTCTTTTTTTTTTTTTTTCTTCTTAGTATAGACCAGGGCCTTTAGAACCGTGTTTAGTGAAATGCTGACCATCAGCCTCATTGCTTTGTTCTCAGCTTCAGAGAGAAACCTTCCAACTTTCCACCAGTCAATACCATGCTTGCTGAAGGGTTTTGTGGATTCTTTTGATTATATTTAAGAAATTCCTTTCTTTTTAATAATTAATTATTTTTTTTAATCATGTGTGTCTGTGGGTTTGTGTGTGTGAGTGCAGTGCTCTTGGAGGCCAGAAGAGGGCACCAGGTCCCCTGAAGCTAGAGTACAGTTTTCTAACTTGAGTGCTGAGACCTGAACTAAGGTCCTCTGCAAGAGCAGCAAGTGCTCTTAACCACTGAGCCATCTCTCCAGCCCTGAGAAGTTCCTTCCTATTCCTCCTGTGCTAGAGGTCTTCAGTCTGGGTGGACTTTGAATCTAATAAGACTCCTTTTCTGCATCAGTTGAGATGACCTTATGATCTTCATAGGAAGGTTAATTCTCTGTTCAAGGGCTTCTCTTCCTGAGCAGGCTGGGAGGCAAAAGCTGACAGGCTTCCTAGACTTGCAACATCGTGATTTCATAAAAAAGTTTTCCATGTATTTATTTCTACGTGCACTAGAGTACTTTTCTAATTTTCTGATTCAAAACACCGGACTTCAAAGGACTGAGAGAAGAGAAGCACTTCATGTGAGGCTGGAGTGTCTCTGCAGTAGATGCAGCTGAGTGCCATCCCTGACAGTGCAGCTAAATAGGAAACAGGGACAGAGGCCATATATCCGAAGACCTCTTCATTTGATTTTTTGTTATTTCCACAACCGAGCAGACCTTAAAGATTCATCAGGATGACTCTGTGCATTGACCAAACTACAGCCATAGCCTGTGATTTGAAGATGGCTTCTAATGGCAACATGCTTTAGACACACTGGGAAGAAGCAGTCAAGAGATTAGATATGGAACAGATTATTTTTATGACCACAAGTTCGCAATATCCTTTTAGCCTGCTTACAAAAGTGATTTGTCTCACAGGCCAAGAATCAGGAAGTCAATTTAGAACTGAGGGGAAGTATCAACTGCTCAGCTTAATCTTGAAATGATTTAGGAGTAGATGGAGAGTCCCTAACAGAGAAAGGACTACATATTGAAGCCAGGTGTGGTGGTGTACACTTTCAATCCAGCACTTGGGAGGCAGAGGCAGGCTGTCAACCAAGACCAGTCTGGTTTATGTAGAGAGCTCCAGGCTAGCCATGGCTATAGGGAAATGCTGTCTTGTAAAGAACAAAGAGACACAGACACAGACACACACAGACACACAGACACACACACACACACACACACACAGAAAGATATATCTAAGCAAAGGGCTGAGAATTTTAATAAGATATATACTTCCTGGTTCAGGAAAGTGAATGATTTTTTTTTCTTTTTTTGGTCTTTTTGAGACAGGGTCTCCCTTTAGTCCCAGCTGGCCTGGAGCTTGCCATGTAGATCAGAGTGGCCTTGAACTCATAGAGATCTGCCTGCCTCTGCCTCCCAAGTGCTGGGATTAAAGGCATGTGCCACCACGCCCGGCCTAAGACCGTTCTTAGTTGCCATGTGGGTGCTGGGAATTGAACCTGGGTCCTCTGCAAGAACAGTCAGTGCTCTTAACCGCTGAGCCATCTCTCTAGCCCCCAGTGAACGAATATTTTTAATATTTTTATTCTTTGGACTTGGGGCTTCGGTTCTTGGCACATGCACCGTAGTGAAGAATTTCTCCTTTGCTGCTTGTGGGAAGCAGCTGGTGTTAGAAGTGAGTTGAAATCTTTATTGAAGAAAGTGGGAAACATTTCTTTTCAAGATCAAAATACCAGACACTTGGACCCCGACATTGCTCGTTTGCCTTTCAGCACCGGTATTGCAGTTAAAATCAATACACTTCCTACTGTCAGCACAGAAATGCACTACGAAGAAGTGAAAGGCCACTAGATCCTCCCTGCTGTCCCTTCTGAAGATGCCGAGCCATGGTTTGCCACCTGAGAGTGGAACCCATGCTTTCTCTGTCCCGTCATGGTGCCCAAGAAAGGCAACTCACAATCTTCCATGCTCTTCACTCTGGGTGCCAGAGCCGTCTTTGTTGTGATCCCCTCTCCTAGCTGGAGCTGTCAAGGGACACTGTCTAGACCAAGTCCTCTCCATCCAGTCTCTGCTAGGTTCTCACTACATCTGTGTTTGGCATCACCTGCTTCCATTTAGTTGCCTTGCTGGGTAGGCGGGCAGGGGAGGAGTTCCACATTTCTCCCGTGGAAACACTTCCTGGTTGCTCATCTAGGTAAGTGTTTTTGTCCCAGTACCAAGATTCATTGATCTGGATTCCCTGACTGTCTAATGATTACAGTGTTCTAGTAAGTTGTGATGGAAGAAGTTCTGATATTTAATCACTTGCTAAATGCCTGCTCCAGGATGGGATTGGGTGAGGAGAAAAAAAGCTGGTATTGAGATCCAATCTCTACGTCTTTCTTCAAGATGATTTCTTCTTTGATGCCTTTTTAGGTAACCTGGCCTAAGGGTTTTCTTCCTTTTGTGATTCTCTGTACTATCTTGAAGAGGGATTGAAACTGGCTAGAGATAGTTAATCAAGTGGGTTCAACTTGTGAAATGTGATCAAGAATAGTTATAAATGGGGCTGGAGAGAGGGCTCATCAGTTAAGAGCACTGTCTGCTCTTGAGAGCACCTGGGTTTGGTTCTCAGCACCCACATAGTGGCTAACAACCATCTGTAACTCCAGTTCCAGGGGAATCTGATGCCCTCTTCTGACTTCCACTGGTATTGCACAACGAGGGCATATTTACACACATGCAGCCAATTGTAAATGATATCGTGTTGCAATGTCAGAAGGTTGACACATCTGATAGGCTTTGTGTCTGTGGTAGGCACTGGCCTGCTGGCCCAGAGCAGAGTTCAACACAGAAATCAGTGGCTGTAGTCAAATTCCAGTAAAATTCTATATAAAAAACCACATTGGGTTTGGTCTGTGCTTGTACTTAGCCAAGTTCTGGTGTATACCAACCGGTTTCTAAATTTGGGCTTTTGGACCAGGTGTATAAGAATTGCCTGAGGAATGTTTCTAGGTTTTGAGTTTCTGACTAGCAGCTTGGAGCAGTTAGGGAATCTGTATTTTTGAAAAGTTCTTTAGAGCTGGAGAGCTGGCTGAGTGGGTAAAGGCATCTGCCACCAAGCCGGTTGACCTGAATGGGATCCCTGGAACCCACATGGCTGGAAGAGGAGAAATTGCACCTGAAAGCTTTCCTCTGCCTTCCACATGTGCACCATGGTGTGTGTGCATGTGCCATACACACACACACACACACACACATGCACACACACAGACATGTGTACGTGCATGCATACTCATACACTTTTACAGAGTTCATACATCTTAATTATGTTTAGCCCTTCCCTATCTGCATCCCCCCATATCCCACCCACAGGGTGTCGTGCATTTTGACATATATGCTAAAGCCTATTGAGTCAAGTTTACATGCCCAGATGTCCCTTAGTGTGAGTTCATCCACTGGAGCCTGATCATCCTGTCCAGAGTCACTCCCTTAAAGACTAGCTCCCCCTCACCAGCAGCAATCACTTGCCGATAGTTCTTGCCAAAGTTGTTGGCCTCCTGCCCATTTTCCCAGTTCTATGCTGGTTTTTGTCTGATGGAGGTTGCATGGGTCTTGTGCATGCTGTCACCATTGCTGGATGTTCATATGAAGAAACTCCTTCTAAGATCTTGTCACAAAGTCTGGACAGACTGCTTAGTGGTTAAGAGCACTGGCTGCTCTTATGGAAGACCTGAGTTTGGTCCCCAGCACCAACGTTAGGGCTAACAGCTGTCAATAAGTACACTTCCATAGGCTTTGATGTCTTTTTCTGGCCACCAAGGGCATTTCTCCATGTTATATACATGCAGACGAAACACTCATGCATATAAAAATAAAAATAAAAAGATCTGGTCATAATCTCATTGTATATTTAATGATCAAAGACATCCTTTCTCTCAGCTTCAAAACTATGAAATTAGATCAGTATAGGAGGTCTTTGACCAATCAAAAAAATCATTCTTGCAAGTCATGTGATGTAAATAGGATGAATAATTGAGAGTTTGTCCTTGTGTGAGCCTGACTCTGCCCCTCACTGAGACCTCTCTGATGGCTGATACTGGGCTTTAGTCACCTTCCTGATCATTCTTCCAGGAACCATACCCAGCACATAATAGGGGCTGGATGAGTGTCACATGAATTACTCATTAGCTTTATTGAGTTTTCTGTAAAAGTGCAGAAGAGGTCGGAACTGAGCCCTGAGTTCATTTGTTGCAGAACCTCCTGAGAAGGTAGTTTTGTGCCTCCCCACTCCCAGGTTCCCCAGCCCCAGGCAACACAACTTGTTCTCACCTATTATAGCTAATGACCAGAAATGTACACACACACACACACACACACACACACACACACACACAATTCTCTACATCCATTCAAGTTTGACTTTCCGTGCTTCTATTTGTATAGTGCAGAGGATATGGGAACTGGCAGAAACATTGGTAGCAGATGGTTTAAGAAAGGAAGACAGGTCACAATTAACATGTCACTCAACTATCTTGGGGGTTGGCAGGCACCTCTGCTCAGGTGTGGCCTCCACTCCACTCCACTCCACAAGCCCCCACAAATGCTTTTGGTTGGAGGATATAACTTGGTTATAGTGACACAGGTGAAAAGTCCAAGACAAATGTGAAAACACTAATTTCAGGTTAGTTCTATGATGCGAAAAACTTTGGCTTAAGTAGATGAACTAATCTGAAACAGCAAATATAGAGCATTTAGTCAACGAGGGTGCTGGTGTCTGTAAGTAGAAAACCATGAGCACTGGCTCCCTTCTACTCCTCATCACAGCCAGTGTTGTAAAAACCTGATCACTAGGAATGAGAAATTAAAGCTACAAAGTATCAGCATTGCATTTTGAGTATTCCCTGTAGCAGGGCTATTAATTATGATGTTTTGCCTCATTATGCACTTTGACAGTTTGGTTATTACCTGCTTATAGTTCAGACTTAATGGGATCTAAGAGCAGTAGTAACCTCTAAACAGGAACCCTCCCCCCACGCCTCCCCATGAGATAGGGTAAAAACATAAACCTAAGGAATCTCCATAAATGGTGTACAGAAAATCAGGACTCCAGGATTTTGCTTGAAGGTTAAGTGTTGGTCTCTGTCTCTTGTGTGGCCACGAGAAGGCAGACAGCTTTTCAGTGAAGCCAGTGTCAAGTGTTCGGGAACATCATGATGGGAGCGAGGCAGCAGGAGGATGTGATGATTGAAAATGGGAATTCTGGCCCCACAGTCCATAGAGTGCCTGCTTTGCATCTCAGCCTGTGTGTCTGTGTGCCCCTGTGCCTGTGTCTCTGCCTGGGCGAACCTGCATGTGTGATTCTGTATGTATCTGACTCTTCTAGATCTGTGTGTCTGTGGATGCCTCCCTGTATATGGGTGTACCTCTGTGTGTGCCTCTGTGCTTCTATCTGTATATAACTTTGTGACTCTGTGTGTGTCTGTGTGTCTATGTCTGTGTGACTCTGTGTGTTTGTGTGTATCTACACGTCCTGTTGTATATCCCTCTGTGTTTCTGTATATGTGTGTATCTGTGTTACTGTGCATCTCTGTGTTTCTGTATGTGTGTGTGTCTATGTGTTCCTATGTGTCTGTGTCTCTGTGAGCTTATGTATACGTGTGGGCCTGTGTGTGCATTTCTGCATGTGTGTGCCTCTATGACTGTGTGTGGTCCATGTTTTGGGTCCCATTAGAGATGGACAGCTTAGTTCATACCCATGCCTCTTTCCTTCCCTGAGACCAGGTGAACTACCTTGTCTTCCGTGTCCAACACTTTCTATCTAATCCCATGTGCTGTGTGTGCATCCTGCTTGTCTGTGAAACTCCGCGAAGCCCTCATGCCATTGTTGATTTTGATCGTCTCTTCCTTTCTAGTCCCTTACTAGGTGAGGCTGATATTTGGTTGTTGTCGGAGTTTACCATCATCTGAGTAGTCCTTTATACACTTGTGGCTGACATCTACATGCTATTTGTTGTTCTTCTCTCCCTGGGTTAGCTCTGGCAAGGAGAGGGGAGGGATTTTACCCAATGAAGTAGAAAGATAAATAGAAAGATGACATACAGACATACAGACATGGACTCAGAGAAAGCCCAAGGGAATAGACTTAACTTTAATGTTGGAACTCAAGGCTTTTATACTAACCTAGGCATGGGCTGGGACACTACACACAATTGGGGGCTGGGGCAGGTAATTGGGACAAGGGAACCTCAGACTATAATCCAGATCAGTGGATGGCGGATGGGACTTGTTCTCAGTACTGGGTTACTAGGTGTGAGCTCTGCAGGAGCAGATTTGATGGTAGTTTTATGCTTTTAGCATTGATTGCCTGACCTGGAACAGTTCCAGCCACACAGGAAATCCTCACTGATCAAATACTCACTGAGCTTCACCCTTGCCACACCTTTATTCTAAACAAGCATTTGAGGACTGGGGAGCTGGCTCAGTGCGTAAAGTGCCTGCCACACAAGCACCCCAACTACATGTGGTGGCTCATGTCTGCAAGCCCAGCACTGAGCAGGCAGAGACAGATGGATCGCTGGGGTTCACTGGCCAAGGAGTCAGTCTCCCAGGCTCACACCTGGTGGTCTCTTACCTGGTGACCTTACCCCTGGTGATCTCGTGCTTGGCGGCCTTTCCTAGGAAGGGCAGGCACATATACTTGGAGATTTCCTGGAGTAACTGACTATTCCGGGCATGATGACTCTGTGAGGAGCCAGGGCCTCATGGAGGGTAAACCCTCTCAGCAGTGGCTGAGGTGATGGAGCACAGGACCTCTCTGTCCCCAGAATGGCAGTCCTCACCTTGACAACACCAATTTGCTCACCTGTTTGATGGAGCTTCAGTTTCCAGAATTAATTTTTGAGTTGATCCATTCTGATTTAAGTGTAACTTCTGCTTTTTTGTGTATATATTAAAATTTTTATTTGTGACTGGGTCATCCATCCTAGGTTATTTAAAAGTTGATTGCAGAAACACAGCTATAATTGCCCCCTTTGTTCTAGCTAATTAAATTCTGTCTTCTTCCTGTCAAATTATTCTTGAGGTAACACTCATTCTACTATGCCTTCCTAAAAATAGATTAGAAATGAGCTAACATCATGACTAAACACGCCATTCCCACCCTGCCATCACATGCTGTCCAAGCACCAATCAACCTACCCATGTTTATTTCTTTCAACATTAAAAAAACACCCATCATTTCTCTTGATTCGTTGGAAGCAGAGGAGTAAGAAGAGCACCCGAGGTCCCTCGTTCACAGAGCTCAGCTTTTTTGTGGGACACAGGGAAAAGGATTCTTTAAGATTTCATGGTGAGGGACATCTGCTGGGAGAAGGTGACACCTAGGTAGCAAATGGAACACAGTGAGGGATGGAGGCAGAGTCAGGGAGGAAGAGCAGCCCAGCAGGTGGCAGCTCCCCCCTCCCAGGTGGAAATGACTTGGTGTATAGCCCAGGGACATGTAGTCCAGAAAGGAGGTGCCAGGAGGGTTGGGGGGGGCCTTTTGAAGTAGGAAGAAGACAGATCAGGCAGGGTTGTATCATCCTTGAAAGGAGTGTGGGTTTTACTTTGAGTCTATAGATCATGCATATTTTAAGTGTTGTGTGTTTCCATATTGTCTTCAGAGACCACGCCATTGACTCTTAGGGATTCTGACAAGAAATCACTGAGCACTAAGAGAGTATTAATGTGTTTTGGGAGATTCGCTAGATTCAATCCCATCCCCCTCTTTCTCCTGAAGGAGTCTGTTGGAAATTGTTTGACAAGCATAATTAGCAGGAAAGCTACATTGTCATATGGAATTCTAGGCACATGTGCTTGTTGTGTGAGTGCATTCGGACAGGGGAATCTTTGACTCTGCAGTCAGCTGGGCGAAGCCAGGCCATAGCAGTTGAGATCTAATTTTCCTTTAGCACAGAAACAAATTGCAACTGAACAGCACTGATTGCGTGCCCCAACCCTTGTACCTTCTGTAGAGGGACAGGCTCTGTGTGACTGTCTGTGCTGTGTCCCTAAGTACTAGCAAATGGTCCTTCAGACATCAGTAGTGAAGGACTCAGAGGTCAACACAAACACAATGTGGAGATGGATAACTCCGCTTTCATACTCCATATGCAGTGGGGCCCTATCACCATCCTTCAAAATAATAAGATAAATTTCACGAAATTCTGCTAGCATTCCCACCGCACTGTTTTCTAGCCACGACTGTCAGGGGGGCACACAGCTCTAGACCATGAATAAAATAACTTTACCTTAAAGAGCTGCTTAAAGGAAGCTGCGAGGTATAGGCACACCAGAAATTGGACAGTGATTTCAATGTGGAAACCTTACAAAGGTCCAGGATTTGAAAAAAAGAGACCAATTAAATCCCCAATACATTTTTCATGACTGATGGCTGATATCAAAGTCTTTTCTAATTAGCCTCATTTTTAAATGAGTTTTGTGTTAAAAAATTCTACATAACATGTTCTTGACATCCTCGTGATTCAGGGTAGGCTGTTTTCCATCATGCTTCCCTTGGGGGAGCCCCTGCTGTGTGAGCAGGTTAGTTCTAGATGACCTTGAGAAGCACAAGGTCCTGCACTCTAGAGGAATGAGGTTTTCAGTGAACAAGAGATGTGAACCAGAGACCTCATTTCCCAGCAGTAGCAGCACTTGTCTTGTGAAGGAATAATTGACCCATTTATGGTTTCTTCTCAGTTTGTTGCAGACCCTTGTGCCAGCAACCCGTGTCGTCATGGCAACTGCAGCAGCAACAGCAGCAGCAGCAACAACAACAGCAGCAGCAGCAACAACAGCAGCAGCAGCAGCGGCATCAGCTACGTCTGCATTTGCAGTGAAGGCTACGAAGGTCTCAACTGCGAACTGCCACTTCCCGGCATTCCAGCCTCTGGCTGGACTGAGTCTGTGGCACCCAGACAGCTTCAACCAGTTCCTGCCACTCAGGAGCCTGACGTAATCCTTCCCCGCTCTCAGGCAACCGTGACCCTGCCGACCTGGCAGCCAAAAACAGGACAGAAAGTTGTAGAAATGAAATGGGATCAAGTAGAGGTGAGGGTATTGAATGGCATGTATCTTACAAAAGAAACCAGAAAAGTTAAAGTAATTACAGTGGTTTTAATATGAGCAATAAAAATAGAAGACCTGTAAGTCACCCATTGCGCAAAACCACGTGTGTAGTGTGACCTGACCTTCATCTGTACTCATGCTATTATTGTTTTTCAGTACTGGAGATTGAAGCCAGAGCCTTGGGGAGGATAGGCGGGTGCTCTACCACTGAGCTACACCCCGCCCTTCTTTATCTTTTATCAAGGCAAAGTCTAGGCTGCCCAGGCTGACTTTGAATTTGCTACACAGCCCAGGTAGGCATGTGCCCCCAAGTTCAGTTTATATGATGGTTTTGTGAGCAAAAAAGGATTCAACAAAAACTAAAAAGGAATGAAATTGTTTTCTGGACTGATGATTCTGCACACATTTCTGTGTATTAACCTTGAGGGCAGATGGCTCTAAGGCACATATAGTTCATGGACTGCGTTAGTCTGCTCTGGCTGCTCTAATGAAAGCCACGGCTGCTGCATGGCTCATAAGCAACAGGTGTCTCCCAGTTCTTCAGGCTGGGATGTCCAACATGGAGGCAGATTCAGAGTCTTGGGAATGCCCTCTTCATAGATGGCACCTGTTTACCACGACTGTATCTGGATCATGGGAGTGACAGAGATCTCTTAGGCCTGTTTTATAATGGTACCCACCCCATTAAAGGGGCTGTTCTCTTGGGTTCTAAGTGCCCTCAAAGATTCTGCCTCCTCCTACCATCACTGTCGACATTAAGAATTCAACCTATGAATTTGGGGATTGTTTCTCCTTTTACTGTTGAGGGTAAACCAAGGCCTTGCACATGGGCAAGGGTTCTACTGCTGAGCTACATCTCCAGTCCTCCATGAGATAAACTGAGCAAAGTTCAATGATTTGCATGAATAGAATAAAAGTATCACAGTGAAACCCATATCTTGTGCACCAAATAGAAAAAGAATATAATAGAAAATAATGACCTGAGTTTTGGGAGGCCACAAACATCTGGACCATGGTAGAGTTTCTATCTAGTTGTTTTTGTTATTCCTACTGTTTAGACCCTGTTTTTTGGTAAGTGATAATACTTCCATGGGATTTACGAAAAACCAACGAAGCTATGATTAATCTAAAAAATATTTTGAGAATGAATTTTTATTTATTTTTGCAGTAACATATTCTATTTGTTGGAACTTGCCCCACTTGGATTTGGGTGCTCTTCAAAAGTCTTATTCTGAGAGCTTTTTAGAAGACCCCTAAAAGTTGACATTTACAACTTTTCTAGCTAGGCTGTTAGGCAACAAATCCACATCATGACCCTGAGGTGATGCTGCGGAGTGTAATTCTACTTCCAATCTAGTATTCTGTTCACCCAACACCACGTCAACCTGTGGTACATGTTGTTGAAATTATTGCAATTATTATGTTTCATAACTGAAGATGAAATAAATTAGATCTTCTTGTGTCATGTTTCCTCTCATATGTAGAACATAGCCATTAAAAAAATACTTGAGGGGCTAGAGAGATGACTCAGCAGTTAAGGGCACTGGCTGCTCTTGCAGAGGACCCAGGTTCAATTCTTCCAGTTCCAGGGGATCTGATCTATGGTCCCTTCTGACCTCTGCAGACATCGCATGACATGGGTACACATGGGAGGCAGAGGCAGGCAGATCTTTGTGAGTTCAAGGCCAGCCTGGTCTATGTAGTGAGTTCCAGGACAGCTGGGACTACAGGAAGACCCTGTCTCAAAAAGACCAAAACAAACAAACAAACAAACAAACAAACAAACAGCCATATAGCTCTTCATGCAGCATGCACTACTGTCAAGGAATTTCTGGAAATACCCTATATTTAAAGGAGAGAAGCATTGCTTCCTTCACTGTCTGGGGTACTAACCAGCCCACCACCTCTTCAGTTAATGAAGGCTCCACTCAGGCACTGGGCAATTTTTTTTCCTATCCAAAAAGCTGTAGAACTAGTAAATGCTTGGGAGATATGACGTCAATTGCTTGTTGACTGGATGACTGTTCTTAAATGTGAATTAGATTTGATTCCAAGTTGATCCTTTAAAGAAAATTTCTCCCCAACTAGCCATTTCAACATATTTATTTAAAGCCATGCTATTCTGCAGTTGGAAGGTGTAAATATGACTTATTTTGCTGTCTTGCTCTTGTTTGCTGAGCTGTTCAAGGAGCAGGTTGAAATCTCCGGTGGAGAACATGAAGATAAGTCAAGGTTCCCCCATTTTGTGATATAATGATGCTTTGGCAACACAAAGCGATTTGGACTAAAATATAGAGGACTAAATATTTATTTAATAGTCACTGGTTACATTCATTTAATGAGTTGTAAGTGCATCTTTGAACATGAGGAAGCTTAGCCACGCTGTTTAATGAGTTCTAGGTATTGGGTTTAGTATAAACTGGTTAAAATGTTCTGCATTGTTTGAAGTTAATTCTGCGATGATGAATATTCCCCCTTTTTTCTTTGTGTGTGTGCACGTGTGGGTCTGTGGTGTGTGGGTGTGCTGGCCCGCAGGTGTGTGTGGAGGGCAGAGACTGATGTTGGAATGTCTTCCTTCGTCACCGTCAACTTTAGTTTTTCAGTAGAATGTCTTACTGAGCTTGCCATTTTGGCTGACTGGGTGGCCAGCAAGCCCCCAGAATCTGCCCATGCTCTCCAAGCACTGGGGTGATGGGTATGTACCACCATGCCCTGCTTTTTAATGTGGGCTCTGGGGATCTGAACTCAGGTCCCCATGCTTGTGCAGCAAGGACTCTCCTCCTGACTCACCCCCTAACCTAATGAGGACTTTTAACATCCCTTCATTTTCTTTGTCACAGGCAAGGGCAGTGATCTTAGTAAAGAAATAAATTATCCAGAAGCAGCTCAGGGAGCATGGCTTTGTGGTGTGCATACTTTCTGATGAACACAGTCCCTTAGGATCGGACCCTTTTTTTTTTTTTTTTTTTTTGTTTTTTTGGATAGGGTCTCACTATGAAGCCCTGGCTGGCGTTGAACTCACTATGTAGACCAGGCTGGACTTGAATCCACAGAGATCCTCCTGCCACTGCCTTCCCAGTGCTGAGATTAAAGGTGTGTGCCATCACAATTGGCTAGAAGAATGAGCTTTTGGATAGCCTCGGCTACATAGTAAGACCCTGTCTCAAAACAAAAAAACAAAACGGAACAGAACAGAACTGAACTGAACTGAAATGAACTAAACTAATGAACCAAAATTAGCATTGGGGGAGGTAGCTCAGTAGTAGAGCACTGGCCTCGTGTATGGCCAGCCCTGGATTTAGTCCCCAGCATTGGGAAAACAGGAAGGGCAGGATAAGGGCTGTTTCTCCACATTATGTGCAGGTGTGAACCCCTACCCTCAGCAGTGGGGCTCCTGGCACCCTCTAGCACAGAGCGGGGTCCTTCACGCAGTCTCCGAGTCTTGCATGTGTGGAGGCTGGCTCTCGTAAGCAGTGAGGTTTGGCAACTTGTAAGCCAGCCTTATATCTCTGTCCATTAATCGTTTAGTCCTTCAGTGCTGTCAGGCTCAGCACAGAGGAGCTAATGGCTGAGTGTCAAACAGGAAAGCAGTGAGTGAAATTCAGCTTTCTTGAAATTCAGCTTTCTTGAAATCGTCTATCAGTTAACAAACCCAAGAGTCTGCAGACTGCTCTCTCAAAAACTGCTTTTCATTAACATCAAATAGCAACACTTTGGCTTCAAGTCCCTAAGTTCTCCATGTCCCCTTCGTGGCCAGGTGGCAGCCTTATCACTGTGCAGAGCCAAAGGGATGCGGTTCATGGATTTTACCTTGTGGTGCTGTCTTGTACCACGGTTCCATCCCATAACGGGTCTTCTCTCTTCCAGGTGCTTCCTGATGTTGCCTGTGGGAATGCCAGCTCCAACACCTCTGCGGGTGGCCGCCTGGTGTCTTTCGATGTGCCACAGAACGCCTCAGTAAAGTAAGGATGTTCTCAGTTCAGACCCTTTATGATTAACGCTGTGCCTGTGTGCTACCACATCTGCCACTGGCCAATCCTGGTGGGAATCATGGGTGAATTCTATGTCAGGAGCTAGCCTATGCCACTCAAAAAACACGAGCAAGGCCTGTTGGGTGGAGGAGGATCACAGTGGGAACATTATGATCTGGGCAGGCTGCACAGGCCCAGTGGGGAAGGTAGGTTAGATTAGTCCGACCCCAGAGAAGAAACTCAGGGAAGAAAGAGCTCTGGGCCCGCAGCTTCATGCCCCAGAGGACTTTTGCCTCTTAAGATTTTAGTGGACCATTACATTAATTTGTGTAATTTACTCCAAATTAAGAACTCTGCATCTTACAACTTTCTCTTTAAAAGGGAGCAGCAGGAGACGTGTTTTGTTCTAAATTTAAGCTGTCAAGTGACAGACAGCCCATTGTCTCCTGGGAGAGGGAGAAGAGGAAAAGGGAAGCAGCTTTGGCTGCAGACACCTGATGAGACAGGTGGTGTACAGAGGCCTGGGAAGCTGGCAGCTGTGCAGAGGCATGCAGCTGGGATACGGAAGGAGCAGCTGGGATATGGAAGGAGCAGCTGGGATAAGAAAGGAGCAGCTGGGATAGGAAGGAGCATCTGGGATAGGGAAGGAGCAGCTGGGATAGGAAGGAGCAGCTGGGATACGGAAGGAGCAGCTGGGATATGGAAGGAGCAGCTGGGATAAGAAAGGAGCAGCTGGGATAGGAAGGAGCAGCTGGATTAGGAAGGAGCAGCTGGGATAGGGAGGAGCAGCTGGGATAGGGAAGCAGCAGCTGGGATAGGAAGGAGCAGCTGGGATAGGAAGGAGCAGCTGGGATAGGAAGGAGCAGCTGGGATAGGAAAGAGCAGCTGGGATAGGGAGGAGCAGCTGGGATAGGGAGGAGCAGCTGGGANCCACCTGCCCTGCTTTTTATGTGGCTCTGGGATACTGAACTCAGGGTCCCCCTGCTTGTGCACGCAAGGACTCTCCTCCTGACTCACCCCCTAACCTAATGAGGACTTTTAACATCCCTTCATTTTCTTTGTCACAGGCAAGGGCAGTGATCTTAGTAAAGAAATAAATTATCCAGAAGCAGCTCAGGGAGCATGGCTTTGTGGTGTGCATACTTTCTGATGAACACAGTCCCTTAGGGATCGGAACCCTTTTTTTCTTTTTTTTTTTTTTTTTTTTTTGAGATAGGGTCTCACTATGAGCCCTGGCTGGCGTGTTGAACTCACTATGTAGGGGACCACGGCTGGACTTGAATCCACAGAGATCTACTGCCATCTGCCTCCCATGTGAATCAAAAAAAAAAAAGGGTGTGTCCATCAACCAATTGGCTATGAAGAATGAGCTTTTGGATAGCCTCGGCTACATTGCTAGTACATAGACCCTGTCTCAAACAAAAAAACCAAAACTGAACAGAACAGAACCTGAACTGAAAACTGAAAATTGAACTTAAAACTAATGAACCAACTTAGCATTGGGGGACCGGTAGCCTCGTAGTAGAGCACTGGCCTCGTGTATGGCCAGCCCTGGATTTAGTCCCCAGCATTGGGAAAACAGGAAGGGCAGGATAAGGGCTGTTTCTCCACATTATGTGCAGGTGTGAACCCCTACCCTCAGCAGTGGGGCTCCTGGCACCCTCTAGCACAGAGCGGGGTCCTTCACGCAGTCTCCGAGTCTTGCATGTGTGGAGGCTGGCTCTCGTAAGCAGTGAGGTTTGGCAACTTGTAAGCCAGCCTTATATCTCTGTCCATTAATCGTTTAGTCCTTCAGTGCTGTCAGGCTCAGCACAGAGGAGCTAATGGCTGAGTGTCAAACAGGAAAGCAGTGAGTGAAATTCAGCTTTCTTGAAATTCAGCTTTCTTGAAATCGTCTATCAGTTAACAAACCCAAGAGTCTGCAGACTGCTCTCTCAAAAACTGCTTTTCATTAACATCAAATAGCAACACTTTGGCTTCAAGTCCCTAAGTTCTCCATGTCCCCTTCGTGGCCAGGTGGCAGCCTTATCACTGTGCAGAGCCAAAGGGATGCGGTTCATGGATTTTACCTTGTGGTGCTGTCTTGTACCACGGTTCCATCCCATAACGGGTCTTCTCTCTTCCAGGTGCTTCCTGATGTTGCCTGTGGGAATGCCAGCTCCAACACCTCTGCGGGTGGCCGCCTGGTGTCTTTCGATGTGCCACAGAACGCCTCAGTAAAGTAAGGATGTTCTCAGTTCAGACCCTTTATGATTAACGCTGTGCCTGTGTGCTACCACATCTGCCACTGGCCAATCCTGGTGGGAATCATGGGTGAATTCTATGTCAGGAGCTAGCCTATGCCACTCAAAAAAACCACGAGCAAGGCACTGTTGGGTGGAGAGGTATCACAGTGGGAAACATTATGATCTGGGCAGGGCTGCCAGGCCCCAGTTGGGGAAGGTAGGTTAGATTAGTTCCAACCCCAGAGAAGAAATCAGGGAGAAAAGAAAGAGCTCGGGCCCGCAGCTTCATCCCGGCTTCCCTAGATATGACATTACATATTGTTCCATAAGACTTCTCTTCAACTTTCTCTTAAAGGCAGAGGAAGTGTCATTAATTAAGTGGAACCATTGCTCTGGGAGGGGAGAAAGCGAAACAGCTTGGTCAAACTGTGATGGTGTCAGAGCCCTGAGATGTGCGTGCAGATGCTCAACTATTAGCGAAGACATCGGGTAGGGAGACTGAGGACTCTGGGATGGGTCGGGATGGAAACTGATGGGAGCATCGAGGGGGAGATCTTGGGATTGGATAGGAGCATCTGGTAGAAGACTCGGAAGGGAAGGGCAGCGGGGGGGCAGCGGATAGGGGCAGCTGGATAGGGCGCTTTAAAGGAGTGGTAAAGCGCCGGGTAAGGGACGGTGAAAATTGTAGGAGAGCATGGTAAGGGGTGGAAGCAGAGAGTGGAAGCAGGAAGATGGAACAGAGGACAGCTAGCAACATGGAGACAGGGAAGTGGTGAGGCGCATGGGCACTGGGAAGGAAGGAGATGGTAGAATGAGCACTTGGAAGGAACTGGGAAGGAGGAGCATGGAAGAGGAGCAAAGGGAAGCAGCTGCTGGCGATAGACACTGGACAGGAGCCTGGATAGAAGCATGGACAGGGAGCGCTGGATGGAAGAGTGGACAGGGAGGGCACGTAGGAAGACAGCTGGACAGAGAGCAGCTGGTAGGAGGAGCTGGCAGAAGAGGCTGATAGAAATGCAGCTGGATGAGGAACATGGGCGAGAAGCGGAAGAGAGCAGCTGGGAGAGGGAGCTGGATGGAAAGGAGCAGCTGGGATGGGGCAGCACTGGATAGAAGGACTGGACGAGCACTGGGATAGGGAGGAGCATCTGGGATAGGGAAGGAGCTGGATGGAGGAGACTGGGATAGGAAGGAGCATCTGGGATAGGGAAGGAGCATCTGGGATGAAGCATGGGAGGGAGGGCAGCGAAGAGGAGCTCTGGGATAAAAGAGGGCAGGAGGAGCAGCTTGGAGGGACTGTAGGAAGGAGCAGCGGATGGATGGTAGGAAGGAGCAGCTGGGATAAGAAAGGAGCAGCTGGGATAGGAAATGAGCAGCTGGGATAGGAAGGAACAGCTGGGACAGGGAGGAGCAGCTGGATAAACAGCGGACAGGGAGGAGCAGCTGGGATAGGAAGGAGCAGTCTGGGATAGGGAGGAGCACTGGGATAGAGGAGCACCGGGTAGGAAGGAGCAGCTATAGGAGCAGCTTAGGATAGGGAGGAGCATCGGGTAGGAGCTGGATAGGCGCTGGATAACACGGTAGGAAGGAGCAGCTGGGATAGGGAGGAGCAGCTGGGATAGAGGAAGGAGCAGCTGGGATAGGAAATGAGCAGCTGGGATAGGAAGGAACAGCTGGGACAGGGAGGAGCAGCTGGATAGGAAAGAGCAGCTGGGACAGGGAGGAGCAGCTGGATGAGCAGTGGAAGGAGGAGCAGCTGGATAGGGAGGAGCAGCTGGGATAGGGAAGGAGCGCTGGGATAGGGAAGCAGCAGCTGGGATAGGAAGGAGCAGCCGGGATAGGAAGGAGCAGCTGGGATAGAGGAGGAGCCAGCTGGGATAGGGAGGAGCAGCTGGGGATAGGAAGGAGCAGCGGGGATAGGAAGGAGCAGCTGGAGTAGGAGAGGAGCATGCTGGGACAGGGAGGAGCAGCTGGATAGGAAAGGAGCAGCTGGGATAGGAAAGGAGCAGCTGGGATAGGAAGGAGCAGCTGGGATAGGGAAGCAGCAGCTGGGATAGGAAGGAGCATCTGGGATAGAAGGAGCAGCGGGGCTGCAGGAGGAGCAGCGGGGACAGGGAGGAGCAGGCTGGGATAGGGAAGCGAGCAGCTGGATAGGAAGCGAAGGGCAGCCTGGATAGGGAAGGCAGCAGCTGCGTGATTAGGAAGGAGGCAGCTGGGATAGAGGAAGCAGCTGGATAGGGAGGAGCAGCTGGATAGGGAGGAGCAGCTGGATAGGGAGGAGCAGCTGGATAGGGAGGAGCAGCTGGATAGGGAGGAGCAGCTGGATAGGGAGGAGCAGCTGGATAGGGAAGGAGCAGCTGGGATAGGAAGGAGCAGCTGGGATAGGGAGGAGCAGCTGGGATAGGGAGGAGCAGCTGGGACAGGAAGGAGCAGCTGGGATAGGAAGGAGCAGCTGGGATAGGAAGGAGCAGCTCGGACAGGGAAGGAGCAGCTGGGATAGGAAGGAGCAGCTGGGATAGGAAGGAGCAGCTCGGACAGGGAAGGAGCCAGCACTCCACTGTTTCAGGCATTCCCCACTATCTGCCACTCTTTGTTGCCATTAACTGTCACCCTTTCTCCTCTATCTGCCCACCTCAGCAACCTTAGAAGACTGGGGACACATAGCCTCGATCCAGCTAGTTCTGTTTTAAGGGCCTTGTAGGCACTATCCACCCAGCCCAAGCATGCTCACCAATTGTGTCCATGTAGCTTTCCAAACAGTGGTCTCACTGACCATGTGTGGCAGAGAGACTTCTTACATTGCCCTCTCCAGCCATGAGGTGACCTTGGCAGGGGAGATCCTAGACAGGCCCTGCCATTCTTGGAGGAATGTGTCCCCTGAAAGAGAGGTGGAGTATGAAGCCATTCTGAGCTCTACCAGCAGGGGGACCCCAGTGTTAAGTGTTTCTGAGCTCCTAAGAGCTGTGGGCCCCAGGTCTGGAGTTGGTTTTCTGCAAGCACAGCACAGACCACTAGTTTGCTAAGTAGCATACTTGCTGACTTGTGCAGCCATCCCCCCAGCCCTTTCCTGACTAGATCATATTACTCTCCATTCTTAGCCTTTCTCAGTAGCCCTCGCTGTCTACTTCTTCCAAAGGTTTCCGCTTTTCTCTCTCAACAAACCTGACATTCACTGGGCCTCTGTTAGGTGGCCAAAGTAGCTAGGGACCCAGGCTGAGCAAGATGGGAATGCTAGGAGATCTATGGACACCCCAAATCAAGTGTGGGTGTCACTAGTTCTTTATCCATTCAGAAATTCCCAAATCCAGCCATTTCTCAAGCTGTCATTGAGCCTCACGTTGTAAGCTGGGAGCTTGTGCTGGGCAGCAGCCATGCGCAGAGAATACTGAGGTCTGCTGACTGAGTCCTCTAGGGTGCAGGGTGCACGGACAGCTGCTGGCATTGTGAGAAGGGAAGGGGAACCATAGAAGAGCTGATGAGTTAGGTTAGGGCACCATTTCCTGTGGGAAGAATGAAAGGGCCAAGATAGGTGGCCAGGAAAGAACTGAGTTGGGAAGAAAGAGCAGTAGCTCTTTGTTGCTGTGATCCTGGGTGGAGGGGATGTAGGGTTCAGTGTCAGAGTAGAGGAAGCTGGGTGGAGGGGATGTAGGGGACAGTGTTGGAGTAGAGGGGGAGCTGTGTGGAGGGAATGTAGGGGGCAGTGTCGGTGTAGAGATGGAGCTGGGTGGAGGCGATGTAGGGGGCAGTGTGGGAGTAGAGGGGGAGCTGTGTGGAGGGGATGTAGGGGGCAGTGTTGGAGTAGAGGGAGCTGTGTGGAGGGGATGTAGGGGGCAGTGTTGGAGTAGAGGGGGAGCTGTGTGGAGGGGATGTAGGGGGCAGTGTCACAGTAGAGGGAGCTGGGTGGAGGGGATGTAGGGGGCAGTGTTGGAGTAGAGGGAGCTGGGTGGAGGGGATGTAGGGGGCAGTGTCGGAGTAGAGGGGGAGCTGGGTGGAGGGGATATAGGGGGTAGTGTTGGAGTAGAGGGAGCTGGGTGGAGGGGATGTAGGGGGCAGTGTCGGAGTAGAGGGGAGCTGGGTGGAGGGGATGTAGGGGGCAGTGTTGGAGTAGAGAGGGAGCTGGGTGGAGGGGATGTAGGGGACAGTGTCAGAGCAGAAGGTGCTGGTTTTAGATGGAATCATATCTTTGGGATTTTTATCCTGTAATCCACAGGAATCTGGGGGTTCAGGGGTAAAGCATGGGGCACAGCATTGTTTACTTCAACAGCATAGTTCAGATGGCCAGGTTGGACACATTTATTATAAAGTTTAAGCAAGATTCCTTTACCTTTGTAAAAGTACTTCATGTATTCTTTTATTATTTAACATCATTTTTACTCAAAGGTGACTAGTCATTTTGTGGTGTGCTTTGAACAAGCAGGAGGTAGAGATTTCCAATAAATGTGACTGCTCCAGTGTGTACAAGCTGGGTGCTTGGTTATATGTTCATTCCTGCAGTTTCCTGACACCCTTGGAGGGATGGACTGGCCGCCTGTATTTTTGTTTTGAGTCTGATGAGTTAGTTCTCAGGTGACTTTGACTGCAGGGACTTTCCATTGACATGATTTTTGTTCTCAGAATTCGGCAAGATGCCGCTGCTTCGCTGATCTTGCTGTGGAAGGTCACAGCCACGGGCTTTCAGCAGTGCTCTCTCATAGACGGACGAAGCGTGACTCCCCTCCAGGCCCCAGGGGGCCTCGTCCTCCTAGAGGAGATGCTGGCCTTGGGACCCAATCACTTCATTGGTGAGTAACAGAAACCTCCTTCACGCCACAGCTGGCTCAGCCCAACCCTAGTTTGGTGTTTAGATGTGGTGCGTGGGGATTCACGTACCTCTGGCTATGATTCTAGATAGTAATTCTTGTCCTCCATTTTGAGAATGGCTTGACATAGAGTCAGAACTGCCTTCAATATGGTATTTCTAGCGTGGCATGGTGCCGTATTCTAAGTCACGGTCTCAGAAGTTAGCAGAGGCCGTTAGCCCTTGTGGGGTCCTTCCTTCCCACACCCGTTGTTCTCCCACGTGTTGCTCGCCATGTTGAACGTGACTCTGTAACTTTACCTTCTCTAAATCTACCATATATCCAGGGAATTGGTTTCAAATTCTTCTGCCTTGGAGAAGAAATGGCTTGATTCAGAAAGAGGAGTCCACAGTATCTTCTATCCCCCTGCCCACCTCCACTTCCTGCTTCTCCTAAGGATAAGCTTTCCCCTGGGTCAGCGTTCTGACTGTATCTTGCCAATTTGGTTTCACATGTCACTTAGAATATAGTATCTTTGGTGTTGGAACTTGCGACTGGCCTGCTAATGTTTCGGATATGTTGCTAGGAACTTTATTAGAGCTTATTCCATGTTGGAGAGTCTCAATGTGGAGACCTAAAGTTCAAATTCAGAATCCACTCACTCCAGCCTAATGAACCTAAGCTTCTTGGTCTGATTGCTCGTGTCTTCTCTTGGCCAACTATATATTTCTATTTTTTTAATTTTTTTGGTCTTTTCGAGACAGGGTCTCCCTGTAGCCCCAGCTGTCCTGGAACTCACTGTGTAGACCAGGCTGGCCTTGAACTCACAAAGATCCGCCTGCCCCTGCCTCCCAAGTGCTAGGATTAAAGGCATGTGCCACCACGCCCGGCTTTTTTTTTGGTTGCCAATTATTTATTTCAACAGTATTCCCCTGGAGGATGAGGGGAGCAGTCGCCGCTGTCTCTCAGGAGAAACTGGGAAGGCTAGAGGGGATAATATATGTGCGACTACAATGCTACAAATATTAGGGATTGTTCCAAGGCAGTTTCTCTATTTTTCCAAGATACACTGTTTTGCACTGAGATTTATTCTCTACCACATGTGCTTGAAGCAGGTATCATAATGAAGATCAAAGGATAAGAGAAAACTCCCAGCTTGGTTTAGCTTCAACTGTATTTTACATTTGACTGATCTTCCTCTGATGAGAACATCCTTTTTCAAACTTTGGAAATCCAACAGAGGGAACAGGGATTTTATTTGATAGAGGCAAAGTAAAGAAGTATCAGTTCGGAAATGGAAATGGCTGACAAAGGAAGAGAAGGTATTGGACTCTAGACCAGGGTTTGACTATCAGGATGTGTACTGGAGAAATAATTTGGGTGATGAAGTGTTACCAAGAGGCAAATCTGAATTTTACTCCCCAGAACTTTCTGTGTAGCTATTATTTTAGATATATTTTAACAATTTATTTAAAAGGAAATAGTTTGTATATTGTGAAAATAATGCCATTTATTTAATTTTAACTTTTGTGAATTTATTTGCATGTGTGTGTGTGTGTGTGTGTGTGTGTTTGTGTGTACACACACACCATGGCACATGTGTCGAGTTCAGAGGATAAGCGTCAGGAGATGATCTCTCTTACCATGTGGGTCCTGGGACTCAGCTCGGGTTGTCAGACTTGGCAGTGAGTGATTTTATCCACCGTGCCATTTTGCTGGCCCCAAATGAGTTTTTAATGCTAATCTTGTTTTTCTTGTTAGTGATTAAATGCCTTTATATGAAAGAGAGCTATTAGCATTTCAAGAAAACGCATGACACATCGCCACTTTAAAATGTCATAAAGATCACTAGAAGACACCTGTGGTATTTTGTATGAGAAATGCCCGTATGTGAACACGTGGTCCCAGAGGGTGGGGCTGTTTGGAGAGGTCATGGAACCTAGGAGATGGAGGAAACTTGTCACTGGGGGTGGCTTAGCCCGGCCCCACTTCCCGTTCTCTGTCTGTTTTCTGTGTGTGGTGGAAATGTGATCTCTCAGCTTACTGCTCTGACCAGCGGCTGCCATGCCTCTCCGGCTATTACGGAGCCTCCCTCTGGAACCATAGCCCAAGTAAACTCTTCTGTAACCTTGCCTTGGTCACGGTATTTCGTCACAGCAACAAAAACAACAAATCTCTCACCCATTTGAAATGGTAACTTGACATTTTTGTCTCCGGTTGTAACATCACTATACGCTGAGACTGACGCTGGGAGTGTGGGTGGGGATTAGTAGAGGGACTTCCCAGAGTTAATGCAGATTTATTCTTTTGAGACAGGAAAAGGCTTATGAATTCATATGTAATTTGAGCTCATTTTGCTAACAAAAACATTCATAGAAACAGTATCCCTTTTTGAAATGCAATATTCTTTGGAGGAATAATTTAGAAAATTGATTTCATATGTTAATAAGGAAATTAAGGAACCGTTCTCCTCGGATTACACTTCAGGTTTTCATGAGTGACATCATTTATTTCCATAAACCATTTTTTTCCATTTTGGAAAATATGGAAAAAACTAAATATCTTTTAGTTTTGTCAGTGTTTTACCTGGCTGCCCAGCTGAGATTACAGTCTTGTGGACTTTGTTTCTTCAGTGGCAGAAGGTCCTGTCCTGTGTTCCTTCAAGGAAAGGCATGGGCCAGCTTCCTAACATGGAAGTGGCAGAGTAGGGCTGCGGCAGGTGGAGGGAAACGGCGTCCTGGAGGAGCTGAGTTCCAGCCGGAGCAGCTGTACGAGGCTGCTCCTGTCTAGAAAGAAGCGCGAGGCACCCTCAGGAACACACAGTCTCCTCTTTTCTCCATATTCAGTAGATCCTAAACAGTGAACTGGTGACCGGAGGTCTTATAGTATTTTCACATAGCACAGCATGAATAACACCCTGTCTACATCTTTAGGAGACAGACTTGGAGTTATACACTCTTTTAATTAAAGTCATAGTTTATGATGTATTATGAATTATTTCTATTTATAACAAATATATAAAACATAAAATTGCAAATATTAACAGGATGCCATATGATAATTCATTGTTATTATCACTTATGTGCGTGCGTATATGATGTGTGTGTGGGCAGTCATGTCCCCGCATGCCTGACGACAACCTTGTGGAGTGAGTTCTCTCTTTCCACATTTCACATGGGTTTTAAGGATATACTCAGGGCCAGGCTTACATGGAGTCAACTTGCCACCCCTTAAATTTCTTTTTCTAGCCGGGTGTGGTGGTGTATGCCTTTAATCCTAGCACTTGGGAGGCAGAGGCAGGTGGATCTTTGTGAGTTCAAGGCCAGCCTGGTCTACAGAGTGAGTTCCAGGACAGCTGGGACTAAAAGGAGACCCTGTCTCAAAAAGGCAAAAAAAAAAAAAATTTCTTTTTCTGTGTTGTATTTCCATATTTGAATACATTGTATAACATTTAAACCAGGTTGGCCTCATCATGAATTTACCATGTCTTTATGGTGAAATGGTCAAAACCCTTCCTTCTGTTCTGCTATGGAGTTTTGCTGTGACCCTGATGTTCTACTGTGGAGGATCCAACACTTGCCTCCTTGAGGGCCTATTTCATTATTCCTGCATTTAATATTTTTAGTTTCCCTTCATTAGCATTGGCTTATTAATATTTATACTGTGTCATGGAAAGAAAGGAAGGGACGACACAGGTTTCTTTGAAGTGTGTGACTTTCTGTGGTGTCTCCCCTCATCTCTTCTGAGTTGCCACCAAATGTTGATTCCTCTGCCCCCTGCTTAATTATTCCTTCTGTTTTTCCTAAACATGTCTTTTTCAAATATGTAATTGACCTTATGCAATGTTTGGGGTAAATAACCCTGTTTAACACTGCTGGCTCTGTGGGGAACATCAGAGGTGCTCATTAGCTCCCCAGTGATTTATTCACCCCATGGTTTGTTTGGGAACTTGACTTCTCAAGAGTTAAGTTCATTGCTGCAGTCATAGTTCCATGAAACACAGTGGGTTGCTGGTCTGGGATAAGCTCTTTGTATTTAATTGACAGTTACTTGGAGATAGATGCGCTGGCTGACCCTGGGTGAGGGCCACGCAGGCCTTCTGGGTGTGGCCTCTGTTAGAATGCTGTAGAAGCACGTGAAACCCGGTCAGTCCCTTTCCCAGCCTTCCTGCCCTCTTGCTCCCATCCTTAGGCATCCATCTTTCCTTCTTCTTGGTGGACCTTGGCTCTGCCCAATCACTGTCCACCTTGCTTCCACACGGACAGCCATCCCCAGCAACTCTGTGCATTAGATCCCCAAGCCATCTTCAAGACCTCATTTTAAACCTCCTCTCTTCAAGCAATATCGGTAGCAACAATAGAACCCGTCTTCTTTTGGAGTCTTTTATAAGGAAAATGGCTAGTTAAAGATTCTACGCTAGGGGCTGGAGAGATGGCTCAGAGGTTAACAGCACTGACTGCTCTTGCAGAGGACCCAGGTTCGATTCCCAACACCCTCATGGCAGCTAAGAACCCAGCCCTCTTCTGACCTCCGCAGCATTGCACGACATGGGTGCACCAACCTACATGCAGACAGTAAACTCATACACATAAAAAAATAATAAATAAAAAAATAAAAAGATTCTATTCTATGTGGATTCTCAAAATTGTCATGGATTCATTTTATTTTATATTATTTTATTTTCATGGATTCTTTAACTTCTCTTGACTTTTTAAATTGTTATTACATTTATTTCATGTGTGTTCTTTATATGTGTGAGTACGTGTGTGTGTGTGTGTGTGTGTGTGTGTGTGTTGGTGGGAATGCATCCATGTGTGCATGTTGGAAGCCAGGGGTCAGCTTATGGTGTGATTCCTCAATGCCTCTGGCATCACCCATCATGTTATTGAGGCAGGGTCCTGATGTTTTGGGGACAGGTAGGCTGGCCAGTGAACCCCAGTGATGCTTTTGTCTCATCCACAGTACTGGAACGAACTGCAAGTGCATCATGATCATGCCTGGCATTTTCCATGAGGCTGGGGATCAAACTCAGGTCCTCGTGCTTGTAGAGCAACTTTATTGACCGAACCATCTCCTCAGCCCCCCCCTTTTTTTTAAAGTCTTTTTTTTTATTATTATTTATTTCTGTATGTGTATGAATGTACTGTCTGCATGCAAGTTTGTGCACCCGTGTCGTGCAATGCTGTGGAGGTCAGAAGAGGGTCTCGGATTCCCCTGGAGCTGGAGTTCTCATGGAACTGGAGTTTCAGACGGTTCTCGGCCGCCATGTGGGTGCTGGGGATCGAACCCGGGTCCTCTGCAAGAGCAGTCGGCGCTCTTAACCGCTAGGCCATCTCTCCAGCCCCCCTTAGCCCCCCTTTTAACTGTTATGCATTCCTATCAACGCCAGATAGCCCCGTAGCTTACTCCTAGTTAGCTCTTTAACATTTTTTGGTTTATTTTTGTTTTATGTGTATGAGTGTTCTACCTGCATGTATGTAATTGAACCATGTCTGTGCAATGCCCGTGGAAGCCAGAAGAGGACATTGGTTCCCCTGGAACTGGAATTATGGATTGTTGTTGGCCATCATGTGGGTGCTGGGAACTAAAGTCAGGTCTTCTGCAAGAGTAGCCTGTGCTCTGAACTGCAGAGCCATCTCTCCAGGTCCAGGTTAGTTCTTTTGGTTTGCAGACCCCAGCAGGGCACACGTTATTTATCCATATTTCCTCTCCACCTACCTGTTCAGAGAAACCACAGTTTTTCTTTTACAGCTTGTCCTCTTGTGGTTTGTATCTGTTGTTATCCCATTGTGGAATTTTATATATTTTCTCCTCTGTAATTTTTTCATTTTGATCTAGCTCATTTCTCACTCCTTTATTTGCAACGGTCTACTTTAAAATATTGTCTTTTAGCTTTATTACTTTGCATCTGTGCATCTCCATATTACTGTGCGTATGTGTCGGGGTATCCAAGGAAACCATTGGAAGGCATCAGATCCTCTGGAGCAGGAGTTAGAGGCAACGTTGTGAGCCTTGGGTGCTGGGAACTGAACTTGGGTCCTCTGCAAGAGCAGCCAGTGCTCTTAGCCGCTGAGCCATCCCTCCAGTCCCTTGTTTCTCTTCCCTCATTCTTTTCTCCTGCTCTTAACCTGATCTTTGTTCTATTGCTTTTATTAGTTACACAACTGTACCACCATCTCTTATGACTTCATGTGTTTTTTAAAAATTTTTATTTATTTTGTATGTGTATGAGTGTACTGTCTGCATGAAGGTCTGTGCACCCATGTCGTGCAATGCCATGGAGGTCAGAAGAGGGCGTCGGATTCCCTTGGAACTGGAGTTAAAGATGGTCCTCAGCCGCCATGTGGGTGCTGGGGATTTAACCTGGGTTCTCTGCAAGAGCAGTCGGTGCTCTTAACCACTAGGCCATCTCTCCAGCTCCAACTTCATGTGTTTTTATGTCTACTTGATAGCATAAGCAGTGGGTGGGTTGGAATATTAATCCAGAGGAGCAGTGTTTCATGGATGACCCCTGGAATGCCCCTCTGATAAGTTTAGATGCACTTTTTAAAAAAGCATCTTTAATAAAAACTGAAAAATGATGTCTGAAATACACAAAACATCAATAAAAGCATTCAGATAACATTGATATTACTCATTTTGCTGTACAATTAGGTAATTGGTGCATTTTGCAAGTATCTATGTCCAAATTTTGAACAACCCAAGATTCCCATAGTCCAGTTGGTGATGCTTGTATGCACAGGCATGTTGATCAATTAGGAGTCCAGACTATATTCCTGTAGTCTCATGATTCACCCCTATCTCTCTGCAGCCCTTACATCTACCATGTCTCCTCTTCTGCAATTTGTTCCCTGGGCTTTGGGAAAGGGGCACAAGTGGGTGAGAAGAAAACAGTCTACATTCTTTGGAGTTGTCATTTTGGACTCTAGTCTGTTCAGGTTGTTTCCCTTCATGGGTTGACAGCTTATCCAGTGATACCTTTTTAGTCATACTAACAAAGCACAATCAATTGGATGTACAGGCATTTAAGCAGTACTAATTATTATGGCAAGCTAAGCTGTGAGCATAGACATAAATGCTTGGATGTATGCTAATCCACAAACTGTGGTTTCTCTATAAAGGGTGACAAGTTCTTATTGTGGCTTATAACATCTCCTAACCACTAGAGGACATAAGCTCGTGGCATCCGCTGTGAGTTATTCCTCCAAGGAGAGAGCTAATAGCCAATTAGATTTGGGATATATATAGACACATGGCTGCCACTGTTGCACAGTATCTCCAGGCAGTTGAGGTGTAGCTGATACTGACGGAGGAGTCTTGCTTGTCTCAGGGAGACCAATATTTTGCTGTATTACTTTAGTGGCCTTTGGTAACGCTCTCTGGCATTTCAGAGGCCAGTTGTACATTAGTAAGTGACGTCTCATAACATTTTTTCATGCTCAAACCAGGTCTTCAACAACACGGACTTACTGCCTTTCGCTTTGCTATATACCTCTTATAGGCAAAAGGCCCTTATAATTTGGGGGGGGGGTTGAATCCCCTAGCAAACATCTACTAGACAGAGTAATTCAGGCTTTTGTTCAGAGCTTCTTTCCTGTAACGATATATTTTGCTTAATTAGACAACTTATAAAGACCTGGTACTATTGCTTTGGCTCTAGATAGAGAATTATCCTTTCAAAATTTCATTCACAGTTTCTGTGTCTATCAGTCAATTAAAATGGTAGTTATACCTGTTTTTATAAGAAATTACCAATATAAAAAACAGTTGTGCTCTAATTTACAGTTTAGGGAATGATTTCATTCCATCCATGTGTTATTCTTTTCCTATAAGGGGAGAGGTAGGAAGGTTTTCGCAGTATCTGGAAAGTAAACTTTGTTGGGGCCTTTTATAAACAGTTAAACACCCAATATAATTCAGAGAGAATGCTCAGTGGCTGTGACCTCAGGCAGTCTGAGGTTCTCTTTCTTTAATGTTCAATGGGTCTGCCTCTCTGCTGGCATTTCCGAGTCCATCCTGCATAGCCAAATGTTGTACATTCTCGGCATTATATTGGTGAGTTTTTTTTTTAACTGTGGGAACATACAATTTTCCTCTCATTGTTAGTTTCAAAATCTCAAAAAATTGAAAATTTATTAATAGGTTTGGAACACAGAGGTTTTCCATTTGTATCCCAGAAAGGATACTACCCTAACCCTACCCCACCTCCCACCGCCCCCCCCTTTGTTTGTTTTGTTTTAAATTGTTATGTTTTGGCCTAAGTTTGTATTACACATAAAACCTAAACAGGAGCAAGGCAGAAACACCTTTCATTAAATTTACCAAACTGTTTCTCATTGACTTGTATGCTACTTATTTGGGAAGTAAATTAAGCTTAATTCCTTTAATTATCCTACAAGTAAAAGAAAGTGTTTACAATGTGATGTGTAATTCAGAAAAAATTTATAGGCCATTTGTTGTACCTTAAACCCAATACAGATTATAATAAAACAATTATTTTTATATTCCCAATGAGTTCAAATGTAGTACCATTTTTTATTCCCAAGACCTACACCCAATTTAACTAATCTAAACATTTCAATAAGCCTTAAAATATTCTATAATATGTAGACAAAGCTTGGTAGAGTGGAGTACCTGCTAAATAAATTTTATTACCCAATATACACTTTGCTCGTTAAAGCTATATGACTGGACGATGACTTCAAAATCAAGTCCAGTAACTTATATGGTTTATTTTACATTTCTGTATAAATCTCTACTGAAAAACCTCTCTATATAAATATATGTTTTTTAAGTATAAAACCCTGTTAAACTGAAACTGCAAATCTTACAGAGTGGATTTAATGACTATCTTCCTCCAATCTCTTGGCCTTCTTCAGGTCTGGCATGAAAACGGCTGTTATGTTTTAAAAAGGACTTTTTTCAGTAGTCTAGTCCTTTTTTTCCTTTTTTTTTTTAAGTACAAGCATCCTTCATAAAAACCAATTTGCAAGCAGTTGTGCCCCAGCCCACACCGCCCAAGGCTCCCACCATCCCGCTGGAGGGGCTGAATGTTCAAATCAAGATGATCAAATAATTGTCCAGACTACATATTGTCAAGAGTTGTTTCACCGTTCACCCCAATCAAAGCCCCTTACATCTCCATCCCCCTCTTCCACAATGGTTCCCTTAGGCTTAGAAAATGGGGCACAGGTGGATGAAGAACATAACAATCTCCTACTTTGTCTGGAGATGTTATTTTGGACTCGGAGCAGTTCAGGCTGTTTCATTTCCTTTCAAATGGCTGAACCGTTTGTTCATGAATAACCTTTCCAATCCTACTAAGGAAGCACAAGCAATTAGATATTATAGGTTTAACAGTGCTAGTTACTATGGTAGGGGTTACTTTGGTATAGACACAAGATGTTTGGATGGTGTGTTAAATCATCCTCTGGAATTACTTTTTTTTTTTTTTTTTTCCCTGAGAAAGATAACAAGGACTTATTGTGGCATATAAATCTCCTAAACGCTAGAAGGTATAAGGCCCTTTGGTGGGCAAACATCCATTAGTTCTTCCTCCAAGGAGAGAGCTAATAATCAATAAAGTTGTGGGAAATACAGACATATGGCTGCCACTGCTGCACAGTATCTCCCAACAGGTGAGGTGTAGCCGAATGTTGGTGGAGGAGTTTTGCTTGACCCAAGGAGACCAACATTTGCTTTATTGGTTTAAAGTGGCCTTTGGTATCACTATCTGGTATTCCAGAGACCAACGTACACTTGTAAGTGCGATCTCGATACAATCCTTCCCATGCTTTCATCAGGTCATTGACAGCAGAGCGGGCCCTTAACCTCCTACGCCGCGCTTCTTGCAGAGATCCCAGTTTCAGGCAATAAGCCTTTCTTTGTGGGGGGGCTTTTGGGTCCCGGGGCTAAAAGCAGCTTCTTGGCAGACTAATCCATTGGGCTATCAGGGCTCTCCTGTATTAATTTATTTTGCTTAAGTGCATATCTTAAGGAGGCTTTAGTATTACCTTTGGTTATGAATAGTGAATAATCTTTTTCATAGTTTCTATGTCCATTGTCAATTAAAGAAAGCAAAGTTTTAAAAAAAGAATTTATTACCCCCATTTTTATAAGAGATAACTTCTATAACAGGCAGCTCTATTTTACAGTTAGAGGATGACTTCATACCACCATGTTTTTCTTTTCTCTATGAAAAGAGGTAAGTAGGTCTCTCATATTGAAACTTGCTGCACCTAGAAGGTAAGTGTCATTATGAAACTCACTGTACAGATGTTATTACACCTAGGGTCCTTGAGATGTTTGATGCCTGTAGTTGAGGCTTTTTTTCCTTTTAGTGTTTAGATGGGTCAACTTCTCTGCTGTTATTTCTTAGTACAACCTACATGATGGAAGGCCTGTATCCCTTTCTTTCTCAGCCGTTGAGCTGGTGACGTTTTGAACTGTGGGAAACATACAAATCTTTTCCATAGTTAGTCTTAAGATTAAATTGAAAGCTTTTTGACAAAAAGGTTTAATATGTAAATGTATCCCCTGCCTTTTTTATTTTAAGGTTTTTTTTTTTTTGACCCATGAGTCTCAAAAAGGCCGTTGTAGTACACCAGACCTATAGGCAGGAATCAAAGGTTAACAGTTCATTAAATTGGTCCCAGGCTCTTTTGGGTGACTGTATGTTGTTAGTTGGGAGGCAAACTTAATTCCCGTAGTTAAATTAGCCTACAGGTAAAAGAGAATGTTACCAGATCATACTGTATAACACAAAAAAAAAATTAATAGAGAACATTCCCGTATATGTTAATCCAACAACGTTATTGTTATATTTTTTTTTTTTTTTTTTTTTTTTTTTAAATTTTAAATTAAATATACAATATAGAAATATTATTATTATATAAAATAAAAATGTTAAAAAAAAAAAAAAAAAAAATATTTTTTAAATGGAAATTTTTGTATATTTCGTCTTTTTTTATTTTTTTTTTTTTTTTTTTTTTGGTCTTTTCAGACAGCTGTAGCTCCAGCTGTCCCTGAAACGCACTCCGGTAGAACCAGGCTGGCCTTGAACTCATAGGATCTACCTGCAGCTGCCTCCAGTGCCATACAGACAGCTTAATCAATCTCTATAAAAAATAAATAACCCTCTTCCTTCTTCTATCTGCACCTTCCCATAGCCCCCCCGCTGCCCACCCCCACTGGATTTCATGCATCTGTCATTTATGGTAAGGCTTTTTTTGTTTTTAATTTTTTATTATTTATTTTTTGTGTATGTGTATGAATTATGGTTTTGCATGCAGGTCCTGGTGCACCCGTGTCGTCAATGCCCCGGAGGGAGAATAGTGTCTCAGATTCCCCTGGAACTGGAGTTCTCCTGGAATTGGAGTTACAGACGGTTCTTAGCCGCCATGTGGGTGCTGGGGATCGAACCCGGGTCCTCTGCAAGAGCGTCGGTGCTCTTAACCGCTAGGCTATCTCTCCAGCCCCATGTTAAGGCCTTTTGAGTTATTTAGTGCACCCAGATGTCCTCAGTGCAAGTTCCTCCACTGGGATCTAGTCAGCCAATATAGGGTCTCTCCCTTGAAGAAGATCAACAAGTTTAGATGTAATTTAACTCATGAAAGTGCAAATGATATGGTCTGTGGTTCATAAAAATGGACAGTGATCATTTCTTGAGAGTTTTAGCTCATTGTAACTGATTTCTTAGCTGGGTTAGGTTTCCCTGCCTGGGCATGAGGCCCTCCCTTCTGGATTTGGGTAGCTGAAGAGTTGTTCTAGTTTCTTTTCAATTGCTGTGACAAAACACTCTGACCAATTCCAACTTGGGGAGGAAAGGGTTTATTTGGCTCACATCTCCTGGGTTACAGTTCATCACTGAGGGAGTCCACCATAGGAGCTCAGGGCAGGAACCTGGAGGCAGGAGCTGAAGCACAGGCCATGGAGGAACGATACTTACTGGCTTGCTCCCCTGGCCCATGCCCAGCCTGCCCTCTTATACAGTACACAACAACCTGCCCACAATGGCACAACCCATAGTGGGCTGGCCCTCCCACATTGCTCAACAATCAAGACAGTACTCCACAGATGTGGCCATAGGCCAGTCCAATGGAGCCAATTCCCCAGTTGAGGCTCCCTCAACCCAGGTGTGTCAAGTTGACACTAAAGCTATCCAGCACAAGAGTGCTTTATGTTATTTTGATCCTAAGTTTCCAGTTTTAAGAGATTCTTGTTTTGCAAAATGGTTCCTAGGGGACCAAGACAGGGAAGAGGAGGTCCCGGGAGGGTTAAGGCTTTTACTGGGGCATTAAGCCTGTTCTAGGCAATGGCTCTTCGCAGCCCTAGGAGTCTCCTTTGTGGACTGACCTGGGCCTTTGTCCTGACCAGCACTGGATGCTTTCCCTGGAGATCATTGTTCTTTTGTGGCTTCACAGTTTATTCTTCCATGTCTAAAAACAATGAATTTCTTATTATCCAGCTGACTGAAGCTGTAATTGTTGGGCAGAAATTCCTAATCTGGAGTCAACTCTTCCTAGTTCTTGGCACTCGTGGATTTTGCTCTGTGGATTTCCTCAGTACACTGTGGATGCCAGTGTGCATGTGTATTCTTCTTAGATATCAGAACTTCACTGACTTCTCAAAGGCATCTATCTGAGTTCTAAACACACCGGGAGCTGCTGATTCCTTTGTGCAATATGTGTGATCACTGGGAGGATGTGTGTGTTTTAAGCCTTCTAGTAGTTTCCCTTCGTAGGTTCATCTGCTTCCCAAGTTTCAGCGTTGAGGAACTTAATCTTGTTTTATTCATTTTTGTTAATAGGCAGCAGGGTTCTGGGGGAATACTGAGTTCAGCCTGCGATGCTTCCTGTTTTCAGGCCTGGTGCTATTCTGAAAATTCAATCAGCGTGGGGCAGCAAAGGCAGAGAGCAAGGGCGTGGTCCGTTGGCTGCAGGATTCAGAGGACGCACATGTCCCTATTCAGGGACAGGCAGGGTAGGAAAGGGCTCTCTTTGGATGTATAAAGGGTGGGATGTAGCATGCTGATAGCTGAAGATTTGGCGCCATTAGGATAATTTAGCGATGGTGCTCGAAACGCATGCCCATGACAAGTGGGAACAGAGTTTCATTTCAACAAGGGCCTAACAGAACCTCTGAGAATCCCACCTCTCTCTACTGCCGCTCACCCTGGATCTGAGCACACGGGTATCGCGTTAGGTGCCCCAGGTGCAGAATTCATTTCTTGGGCTTTCTTTGTTCATCTTTCAAAGCAAAGGAGAGATCTTCTTGTCTTTGATGTGAGTTTTCAGGTAGTCCTTTGGAGTCCCTTAATAAGACTGCAGATCTTTACTGGGGCACTCTCTTTTCCCTCCCTTCTGGGTAAACAATTTCTTCAAGCCTGTTCTTCAAAGCACAACTTTCCAAAGTAATTTAGCTGGAGCTGGGGTGTCTCAGTCTGTACATCTGATAGAGTGGGGGGTGTGGGGGAGGTGCTGCAAAAAGCCCACCCTACAGCGGGGATGTACCTGTTGGAGTGAGGGCGAGGGCCCTTAGTGCTGAAGGACAGGAGGCTGTGGTGAAGGTGTGACAGGAGGGCTCTGGATGTCTCGACCTCAGCGATCCTTTGGAAAAGTCCTTCTGTTTCTTGCCCATATGCTCAGAGGCTCCTCTGCTCCCCCTGCCCGTGTTCCTGGCTCGCCATTGGCTGGCTTCTCTGTATTCAGGCAGCTTCCTGGCCATGGGTGTGGGGGGTGCCATGCGGAGCAGCCAGACTACATACAGCCCTTTGTGGGACACTCAGTGTGGCAGCGCAGAGGAGAGGAGGGAACAGCCTGAAAGGCTGTAGGTGGGGGGTATACACCAGACGAAAGGATTCTCTGTTGGAAAGGCCACCTGCAGACGGAGGCCCTGTTGACAGTTCGCCTCTTGCAAAGGGCCTTCAGCCCATGAGTCTCTTTCCTACACTCTGACTTCAAGTTTTAGATTCCTGCATCTGTTGATCCACTTCAATGTGCATTTTGTCTGTTAATGGTATACATTTCTAGAAGCCTCTAGGTCTTACAAAATGAATTAAGCCATGAAGTCATAAATAGCCAAATACTTAAAATGTCCTTTCCTACCCATTCTGACATTATGACTTTGATTGCCTTTTTAGGTCCATTAGTAGTAAAGGCAGGGGCAGTGGCTCCCAGCTCTGATTCTCTGAGACGTGTTGACTTAGCCTGTCTGCAGGCTGCCAGACTGTTCCCTCAAACCACCCCTTTCACTCTTGTGGTGTGTGCGTTCTCTGGCTGGCTCCACATGGCCCTCGGTATCCAGGCCACCCTCAAGCAGCCTGCACAGCTTGATGGCTTTTCTGGGAGGTGTGTCTGTATATACCTTACACCTTACCATCCACACTGGGCTTTCTGGAGCTGCTGGTCTTTGGTTGTTCATTTAACTGGATTGGAACTATGAAACTTATACCAGCTTCATGGAATATGGAAGATGCCATTTAAGACTAACATCTTAGCTGAAGATGCTAAAACCTATGATATAGGTGGCATGCGTATATGCATATTTTGGAGTGATGCATATTTTAAGGAATAACAGCAAAAAGACCGGATCAAAGAACTGAATGAAACAGTAAACTTCTGCTTGAAACAGTAAACTTCTGCATCGTAAATTTTAAAAGAGACTGAGAAAAAGATGAAAAACATGTTTGGCAGAATGCATGAGCTCTGGTGGGGTGGGAGGCAGGAAGGGGGGAACGGGTTTAGATTTGATTTGAAAATTTGTATTCAATTCACAAAGTTCCAATAAAAAATTGGCTTGAAAAAAAAAAAAGACTAGCATCACCATGTCCCTAGTGACTGCCACTGTGTCAGGCTGCTGTGTCCATGGTAGGCTCTTCTCTGTGGTCTGAACACCGAATTCACACTACTCCAAGAATTCTGCCTTAGATCATGACCCACTCATAGGTGTCTGTGCCAGCACAGACTGGAGCTTTGGAGGTGTGTTTGTTTCGCCTCTAACTCTTTTTTGTTTTGTTTTGTTTTGTTTTGTTTTATACAGGATCTCATGTAGCCCAGGCTAGCTTCCAGCTCACTCACTGTGCAGCTGAAGCTGATCTTGAACCCCCTGTTCCCGTGTCTCCTCCCAAGTTCTGGGATTGCAGGCATGCTGTGTTTATGCAGTGACAGGAAGGGAGCCAAAGGCCTCACAACATACAAGGCATGGCTGGGGGGACTCCAGATCTTGTGGTTGGATTGTGGGTCCCTCTTCCCAGGGGTTCATTAGCTCCAGCCTGCAAGTCTGCTGCGTGCCCTCCCTCTACAACAGGCACCACTTCCTCCAACTCTGACTCGCCACTCACCCAGCCCTTGGGAGAACCTTTGCTTTACCTCCCTTTGCCTGGCTTTCCTCTGACAGCTGCATTGGCAGCCTGCGTACCACCACTGGGCAATGAATATTCTTCGTTCCCCTCCCCACTGGTTTTGTGTGTCGGTTCTTTGGTTCTTCATGTTGAAGTGGACTGTGAGTGTCTAGGCCGTAGCTACGTCATTTTTCCTTGCAACTCCAATAGTCACAGGCTCGTCATCTTCCTGATGAGATTTAGTTTGCACATCAGCGAGTCCCTCAGTAAATGCCATGAGCTGAAAACTTCTAGCTGCAAAATGTCAATCTTTGGAATTCTTTGTAGATTTTCATAACTCACCTCTGTGACATTTAAATGCCCTCTTTTTCATTACATTAAAAGTATTTTAGAGGATCAAATGCAAAAAAGGAAAAAAAACTTTTCATCATTCTTTTGGGAACTCTCCGTCTTGTCCTTTAAGGTACTTTGCGCTGGAGACCAGATTTCTTCTAGCAAGTTGAAGAAAGTTTGGAAAGGTTATCACCTATGTCATCATTAATGTCTTCTTTTGATGAAAGTAGGATTTAAAACTGAAAATGCAAAAATTCCACCTTTTCACTGTTACCTTAAGAATAAAGTCTATGGAACTCTACAATAGTAGGGGAAAGGCCCTAGTCTGGGACAGCTTAAATAAAAAGTAATAGCTGGAAAAGACCCAAAGCAGAGGAAGTGCAAAGGAACACCTCAACATAATTAGGTTAAATCTTTACAGCACCCATTTGGTTAGTTGGAAGAATTCTATGAAATATAAGCTGCTTTTAAACCAAAACCACATTTCAATGTTACATGTAATTAGGGTTTTTAAAATATTCTTTTTACTATTGAAGATTATGTTAAAAGGAATTTGTTCATGACTTCACAAACTACTTTTGCTTTCCTATGTACTGCCATGGCCCGCATCAGTGGTACCCACAGTGAATGTGGTGATGAAGTGAGCATCCTGAACAGCATCCTGTCATGGACATCCAAGGTGCCTGCAGTTGGCAGGCTCCGAGGCCTCACTGTGGTGGAATTGGGGTGGGTGGTCAGGGATGGAGGAGGTTTTTCACTCTCCCAGATATCCTGAGAACTAGCTTGGTTGCCAGGTGGATCCTTGTCTCCTCATAGACCTGCTTGCTTTGCAGGAGAACCTTTATCAATGCCCGCATGATTCTTTTTTTTTCCTATTACTTCTTTATTTTTTTTCCATTTTTAACAATAAGTAATAATTTATGAGTATAAGCATCCTTCAGGTAAAGCCAACTTGCAAGCAGTTGTGCCCAAACCCACACAGCC
>VZQC01002679.1:0-11463 GCA_009823505.1 Rhizomys pruinosus
TTTTTTTTTTCTTATTTTTTAATTTTTTTATTGATGTTTTGTGTATTTCAGACATCATTTTTCAATTCAATTTAGACATATTCTCCTTTCCCTTCTTCCCACCCCGCCCTAGTTCATGCACTCTGCCATACATGTCCTGCATATTTCTGTCTCTCTAAAGTTTTTCTCTGCAAAAATTTATTGTCCTAAGCAGAATTCAACCACAACAGTCCCTTCCTTGACCCAGTCCTCATGCTGCTGTGGTTCCCTCCCAACTCTACCACACCAAAGTATGGCCATGTACCTGTAATATATGTACTAGAATTATGTCCTCCAGGAATAAACTGTATGTTAATTCTGATATATGTCCAGGAGTTCATTTTTTTCCTTTTAACTTTATATTACTCTAAAATATGTATATATACCTTCCACCCATATACATTAATTACCATGTCAGAAAGTAAGTGGTAAGCTAATTCTAGAGCTCATTAAGAGATTCACATTATAATATCACAGTTACTTTCAGATAGAAAGAAATATAGCAATAACATTCCTCAACTTGTCTTTCAATTGGGGGATTTGCTGCTAGCATCCACAAATGAGGGAAACCATTGCCCATTTGTTCTTTTGGGCACTGTGTTACTTCACTTAGCATAATGGCTTTGCATTCCATCCATTTACCTGAAAAGTTCATGATGTTATCTTTCTTTACCACTGCATAGAACTCAATCGTGTAGATGCACCACATTTTTGTAATCCACTTTCAGTTGTGGGGCACTTGGGTTGGTTCCAAATCTTCACTATTGGGAAAAGAGCTGCAATAAACATAGACATGCATGTATCTTTGTAGTAGGATGAGTCTTGTGGGTATATACTCAGGAATTGTTTGGCTGGGTCTGGTGGTAGGCTCATTTTGAGTCTTTTAAGGGTTCTTCACACTGCTTTCCACAGTGATTGTACAAATTTACATTCCCACAAGCAGAGGATGAGTGTTTCCCTTTCCCCACAACCTCTCCAGCATTTGGTGTCTTTTGTTTTCTTGATCTTAGCCAGTCTTGGAGTGAGATGATATCTTAGAGTGGTTATTTGCATTTCCTTAATTGTTAACAGGGAAAAATGCAATACAGGAAGGATCATCTTACCAAACTTCAAGCTATTCTACAGGGCTATAGTCCTAAAGACAGCTCAGTACTGGCCAAAAACAGACCCATTGTCCAATGGAACAAAATTGAAGATCCAAATTTGAGCTCATACAATTTCAGCCACCTCATCCTTGATAAAGAGGCCAAAAAAACCTCATTAGAGGAAAGATAGCATCTTCAGTCAATAGTCCTGGCAAAACTGGATCACCATATGTAGAAGAACAAAAATAAACCCCTACCTCTTACTGTGTAAAAAAGTCAACTCCAAATGGATCAAAGATCTTAATGTGAAACCCGAATTCTGAAGGTGATAGAAGAAAAGGTTGGTAGCAATCTATAAGACATAGGAAAATACTTTCTAAATCAAACAGCAGCTGAGCAGGAAATAAGGTCAACAGCTGACAAGTAGGACCTCATCAAACTCAAAAGCTTCTATACAGCTAAACAAACAATTAAGGAAGTGAAGAGAAAACCCACAGAATGGGAGGAAACCTTCACCAGTGATACATCTGACAGAGCATTAATATCCAGAATATATAAGCTACTCAAAAATCAAAGAAGCAAGAAGTTAAATGACTCACTCAAAAGATGGAATAAAGAGTTGAACAGAGACTTCACCAGTGAGGAAGTAAAGATGGCTGAGAAACATCTTAAAAATGTTCAACATTATTAATAATTACGGAAATGCAAGTTTTTTTTCTTATTTTTTAAATGAAATGCTTAAGCTTTGGATACTTTAGCTTTATAGTGAAATTCCAATTTTCAATTAGGTTTGTTTTTGATAAAATTTTAATGATGTAAGATTAAAATAAAGTTTGCTACCAAGAAAAATAATACAGTACATGCTGCCTTTCATAAGTTGATTGTAACTTTGATTCTTTAGATATGTATGTTTCAACTGGTTAGAAATAAGGAAACTAGTTAAGGCACCAAGAAAAGGATGGCGTTCTTCTTCAGTGGTAGTTAGAATCCTGTGATGTAGACAGGGAGGGGATAATAATGGTATAGGAAGTGTGAAGTGGGTGTGGGGAATCAGAGGGCAGGGTTGAGGAGGGAGCATGCGGAAGGACAACACTGGGGGTATTTCAAAACCTTAAACAGAATATTGCTACTGTACAAGCTTCTACAAATACATACATATACAATATATAATGAGTTAAAGGACTTATCCTGTAATGCCATACCAGATTGCATACTACAGGCTAGCAATAAAATCCCAGGGCCAGAATTCTGATGCTTCCTTTGAAGTTGTTGACCAGAGGCTTCCCCTAAATCCTCAAACAATGCTAGCTGTAACCATTGCTCCGGCTTACTCAAGAGAATGTCAATACTAAAGACATTATATATGTGAGTTATAGAACACATATGGAGAAATCTCACCGGTACTACCTTGAAGCTTCATCTCTACTGGTTAGCTTTCACATTTTTTGAGGGTACTATGCATGTTCCAGAAAAGAAAAGCAATAGTAAGGACTACTTAGCTGTGAACCCAGTATGCTACAACAATTAATGGCTATACAAACTATTAGCACTGGTGCAAAAGTAGAAAAAGTGCTGTGGGAGTAATCAACCACTTTCTAATTAAATTTGAGGCCCCTTTCAACAAGATGGAGGCCATACATAACACTATCAGGGCCAAGACCCTGTAGTTACACAAGTTTTGGTCTCTAGGAGAGAGCCTACTATAATTTTTCTGATAAATCAACATAGCATTAAGCCAACTCATTTGGACTTAATGTTTTACTTATAGATTCTGCATCTCTCAAGTCTCACCAGAGAATCTTCTGCTTGAATCTGTTGGTGATTAAGACAGAGACCCATAACTGCTCAATATGGAGAAAACACTATATTGAAGATTTCTCAGTTCCTAATGGGAAAACTTATATCACACCCTCTACTTCCATGGCCCAGGGATCATTGCAGAAGAGGATGTGATGGATGAATGCAAGGAAACCATGTTGTCTGAACACAACAGGGAAGTTGCATATATAAAGACATAGCACTTATTAAAAGCTCAAACCACACAAAGATACAGCATGGTTTGGACAGGAGGTAAAGAACCTACATTCCTAGATATATTAGATATATATTAGATATATATTAGATATAATAGATATATAGATCTATTAAAAACTGGCAGGTTCTGGGGAAACAGTGAGTTTTCTTTAAGAGTTTGATGGCAGGTAGGTTCACCATATTCCAGGGCTGAACACATACCCAAGGGCATTTGGGGAAGACACATTTTATGCTTGTTTCCTTTACAAAGGACATGATGAACACCAAAGCAACTTGAGACAGATGAGACAGTGAATAAGGATGTTCTGACTTCTTTCCTTTCATTTTTTTCCCTTTACTTCCTTCGTTTGTCTTATTGCCAGAGTTAAGTCTTCAAGCAATATGTTAAACAAGAACGGAGAGAGAAGATATCCTTATCTTGTTGCCGATTTTAAGGAGAATATTTTGAGTTTTCCTCCATTTTTGTATGATGCTGGCTATACAGTGCCTTACGTTTAGGGTTAGGGTTATTATTTTAGACAATTTATCATGTATGTACAATGTAATGAGATCATGTTTATCCCCTATTACCCTCTCTCATCCCCTCCTCACCCTTTTCCTTCCCTTTAGACTCTCTCCCTCAGATTTTCAAGTCTTTTTGGAACATGTAAGGCTTTTCCAGGAAGTGCTTCAGAGGACCGGGGTTTGATTCCCTACATGGAAGCTTAACAACTGCCTACAACTCCAGTTCCAGAGGGTCCAATGCCTTCTGGCCTCTGTGAGCATTGCATGACACAGATACACTTACACACATGCAAGCAATGCACTCATACACATAACATAAAAATAAATAAAATATTTTAAAAGTCAAAAATAAAAGGACATGAAGTCTGGGGTTTGTTTTAGCATATGTTGGAAATGGGGAGGTGGAAGTGTATGTGGTCAAAATATATTGTATGAAATTCTAAACAAACAAAAATATTTAAAAAATAAAATGTATTTGTGGACCTTGTATTACCACTCTAATTTTGTTATTTCCAATAATTAGAAGCTACATAAGGAATTGTTTGTCTTTTTTATTAATTTTATTTATTTTTGTATGTGTATGAATGTACTGTCTGTATATAGGTCTGTGAACCCATGTCATGCAATGCCGTGGAGGTCAGAAGAGGGTGTCGGATGGAGTTAAAGAGGTTCTCAGCCACCATGTGTGTGCTGGGGATTGAACCTGAGTCCTCTGCAACAGCAGTCGGCACTCTTAACTGCTAGGCCCTCTCTCCAACCCCTCATTTGTCTTTTTATAATCCCAAACCAATCCTTAGGATTCTACTTTAAAATGGGTCAGAAAAACAACTAACCAGCTCTTATGCTGTTTCACAAGTTGTTTGACAATTATAACTGAGACATGAAAGACTAAGATATAAAGTCACACTTTTATCCAGCTGAGTCCTGAAACAATGGAGAGATAAAGGAGAAGACAAAAGATAACTGTGTCATGTTTATTACTGGTAACTTCTCAACTAAATGTTGTAAATTTTAACCTCAGAATCGGAAAGCATTATTGATCCAGTTGCAAAGGGATAAACAGACATAGTCTTGCAACAGGGCAGAATGCCTTGTGAATCACCATTATAGTTGTGTCCTCAACTGCAACTCTCTCCAGTGTAAAAAAAAAAAAAAAAAAAAAAAAAAGCACAGGCTGAGCTACATATGTTCTCACCCTGATTCAACTGGCCAGCCAACTGATTCAACTGGCCAGCCAAGGATTTTGTGGTTTCTCTTTGGGGTCGGTAGAGACAGAAGATTACTGACTGATAATCCTTTGAATGACTGATAGCTTATTTTAAATGTAGATGGAAGCACTAGTAGCTAGCCTCAAATTCAGCTGAAGGTGAAATAGGTTTATAATTCTCCTCTGAGTAATATCTCAACCACTACACCCCTGGAGAGGTGAAGAGAGGTAGTATATGTTGAAAAGCTTTCTAAGACTAATGTGAAGACAGTATTATTATTTAGAACAGAGAAAGGATTGGGGGAAGAGAGGAACATAATTTTTGCCATATTTCAAATGATCTAGGCATAAGTTAAACAGTAAAATAACTCAAGGAATAAGATGAACAGAGGAGTGTGAGTGATGGAAAGAAGAAAAGGGATTGTAAATGTCAGGTATGGAGGCATGCTGTTGTTTTCCTCAGTTTCAAGTGCCCTTGGCAGGAGAAACCTTAAAAGAATCACATCTTGGTATGCATACTAAATTCCGGACAATTGTGCCCAGGTAGCTATTTTGTCCTTGTTTCAAAAAAAATATTAAAAACGAACTGATAAGATTTAGTAGATAGAGGCACTTGCCACCAATCCACCAGTCCCATGATACGGAAGGAGAGAATCACTCCAGCAAACAGATCTCTGATCTCCAAAAGTGTACCACAGCATGCTCTTTCCCACACATAAATGAAAAAATGCTGTTAAAAATTCTATCTACTAGCAGCCATTAAAAAGTTCTTCCACTCACTGAATTGGCTAGAGTTATCATACAAATTCCCCATCACAGCTAATGTTTTTATTCCATAGAGCTACATGAATAAGTAATCAATGAACTATAGGAAATATTACAAAAAACTTGGAAATTTATCAATGGCCTGTACCATATAATTAAATCCCCCCAGTAACCCTAAAACACAAGTAAAATTTATCTGATTTGATCAAATCTGCAAAGAGGCATAAAAAGAGGAATTACTCAAAATTATGCCTTTCTCTGAACCTCTGTGCACCTTCTATCAGCTGCTTGTGCGTGAAGAGAATCATCAACATGGCAATTGTGGTTCAACAAAGAATAATTACCTAGAAAATACATTAAATGATTTTGTTCCCCTGAAAATGCTTTGCTTTGCGATGCAAGCTATTTTTTTTTTCACTCCTGATTGAGAATTTTAGTGATTGTCTTTGAAAGCTTTGCAATCCTAATAGTGCCATTGAAATAAATCACTGTGCATCTGGGTATGATCTGTTGAATCCTTTGTAATAATCTTAAGTCTCATATCCAAACGGTCGCATTACAAGATATAAGTCTAAAAGAATATGAAGCACAATGATGTCATCAAGTGCAACACAAGATGATTGAGTATGAATTATTGATAATGAGGTCATCCTTCATTTTTTACAAGCTCTCCTTACAAAGAACAGAAAGCATCAGGGAGTTTATCACAGGTGGGAGCAGAAATACAACAGTTGAGAATTTTTGCATTGGAAAATTGAAAAATACATCATCAGCTAAAATAATTTGTTGTCATAATTATCATAACATCACAATAACTATGAAGAATATACTTAGACATAAACTAACAGTACTGGGATATGCAGACAGATTGACAAAACTTTTTGTTTTGTTTCAAGAAGACATCTTTAGGATGAAAGATAAATATAGTTCTATTATATGTAATATAGAAATTATATAGCTTTATATATTTGCCTCATCACTTTAATTATGTTAAAAGAACCTAATTTATATTCATTAGATAATTACTTTAGAGTGAAATATAAATTAACATAGTTGAATATTGTCCTGGCTATATTGTGCATTTGAGTTTTCTATTTGAATTTNCCAGCTGGCCTGGAGCTAGCTATGTAGACCAGGCTGGCCTTGAAGTCACAGAGATCTGCCTGCCTCTGCCTCCCAAGTGCTGGGATTAAAGGTGTGTGTCACCACACCTGGCCTAAGACGGTTCTTAGCCACCTTGCGGGTGATGGGAGTCAAACCCAGGTCCTCTGTAAGAACAGTCAGTGCTTTTAACTGCTGAGCCATCTCTCCAGCCCATAAACTTTTTTTAGGGTGTATATGGTATGTGCTTCTGAGGGAAGCATGCATGTGCCTTGGCAAATATGTGAAGTAAGAGGGCAACACTGGGCATCTGTCCTCACCTTCTGACTGAGTTTTCTACTGTATACATCAGGCTAGCTGGCTTGGGAGCTGGCAAGGATTCTTCTGTCTCTGCCTCCCCCCCTCCCTATAGCATCTCTGGGATTACAGGTGCATATGCTATAACCTGGCTTTTACATGGGTTCTTGGGATTAGAACTCAGGTCCTCAGACCACATAAATAACAAGCATTTTACCCAGTGAGTCATCTCCAAAGCCTTAAAATCTCTGTACTTCTTGCATTTCTTATGCTGTCTTAACTGAGGGAAACAAAGGTAGTTAATCTCAGGTGACAATTTATCCTTCTATATATTTTCTTTATGAAAACAAAAGTGAATGTAACAGATAAGAATATTTGAAAATAATATAAGCAATGTTTCTTTAACTAACAGTATATGCAGAGACACAGACATGTTTCATTTTATTGGTTCCGTGGTAATCCCTTAATTTGGAGATTTATTAACATGTAGGAGAAAATAATTTTTAAACTAGATAATAAAGTTTGTAGTGTTACCAACAAGTTTTCCCACATTAAAATAAACCTATTTATTGAATTCTTAAGCTATCTCATTAAAATCCATTGATATAAAATGATAGAAATATAGGAATTATAAAACAATTAATAAAAAGTCATTTAATATTGATATATCACCTTTTGACTGCAATGTTTAGTTTCTATCATAGCATACTTCAGACAATTATGGGCACATAGTATGTATATGTTATAATGGATACAAGAGAAAGTTTCATGAGGGAGGAATTTTATAGCCAACATTTTTCTTTTAGAACATAAATAAATTATGAGAATTTATTGTTTTTTTTTTTTTTGTTTTTGTCTTTTTTTGGATTATTTATAGCATGTCTGGAACTGCTATGTAGATCAGGCTGGCCTTGATCTCACAACGATCGTGCCTGCCTTCTGCCACCTGAATGCGCATGGATTAAAGGCATGGGCCAGTCACATCTGGCTCAAAACTGTTTTTTAGTTTAACCTTGTCTTAATCGTGGTTGCAAATTATCATATAGATTTATAAGCAAATATCAAATTATATGAGAAAAATGTCTAATAAAGCATCTGATACTACTGCATAATCTAAATCTATAGTTATATCACCTAACCCTCATAGTAGTTTTACATTATTTTCTTCCAGAGCCACAACATAAAAGTTTCATCCATTCCAAATACACCATGAGACACTTTTAAAAGAGCGTGATAATACCTTCTAACATTGTTTTCAAGATAACAGTTTTTTTTAAGTGAGATTCTCAGTTATAGCTCATAAGCTCCTTGTCAGCTATAATATTCCAAAGGAAATAAATGAATTAAGTTAAACCTTGATGATAAAGCCGTACACTAAATATTAGGTATTAAACACATGATCCACGCTAGTTAGTTATGTATTCAGATACAGACTTACCCTGCCTAGGGTCCAGCTATTGGCGTTATGAGAAGAGATAGGGTCTGAAGTTTGTGTCCCAAGAACTGTAACCGAAGAAGCTATTACCAGAAGGCATACGCTTAGTAATAAAAAATGTGTCAAATAAGTTTTTTTAAAAAAAGTCCTGAAAGAAAAGTCACATAAAACAGACCATCTAATATAGATATACAATGTTTAATAATTATTCTTTTTATAACTATAATAAGAACTATAATAATAACAGCTATTAAAGTATTTGACAAGGAGCATGTCGTTTCTCATTTCTATCTTACCATTGCCTATACAAACAACACTCTGACTTTAGTGGAATCTTCCTAAAGCCTCAATGCAGTTTGTCTATTAGGAACAACTCTTTAGTTTAGATATATTAAGGGTCAAGGTAGAAATGAGGGAAAATGCTCTGGTCTTTCAGATAATCGAGAAAGAGACTTGGCTGTAGAAGCTTTTTCAATAGTTACTTCAATTAGACTGCAGAAATAATTATTAAATTCATCACTCTCTTCATCCGGCGTGTGTTACCTACCAAATCTATAGTAAAAATCCAGAATTAGACAAGCTACTACTGTTCAATCTCCATTGACTGTTTGCACAGATGTTTTTTTGTAAATCATATGGTCTCAAATTACCTACAATCATGTTTTGCTAGTAGAACCGTGTGTGTAGGTAGTCGGGAGGAAGATCCGTGATGTAGTGTGGTCAGGAGAATTTGCATTTTTTTAGTGTGCAGATGGTTTAAATAAAATGTAATGAAAATCCATAACATTATCACATTTTTATTCATGCAATTGCAGAATTAGTAGAATCAGAAAGTTCATTTAATCTTCAACAGAATTTGTAGTGCTACAAGAGAGAAATAAGTATGGAATGATATTGCGTCGATGACGTTACATCATGATGTATCATTGATTTAGAATCTAGCTTGATGACTTATGAACGTATATAAGGAAATATATTGTTCACAGTGTGGGTATTAATAATGAAATTTCTGCGATATACGACATTTGAGAAACAAGCGTTTTTTCTGAAAAAAATGGTAATCTGCTAAGAATAATTATATTCTAATCTTTCAATGAAAAACTAAAAATGTCCTCCAGGAAACTATTGTAAAAAACTGTCTATAAATTATTATATATTTGTTTTTTTTTGTTTTTTTTTTGGTGTTTTTGAGACAGGGTCTTCCTGTAGCCCCAGCTGGCCTGGAACTCATTCTGTATACCAGGCTGACCTTGAACTCATGAAGATCCACCTGCCTCTGCCTCCCCAGTGCTAGGATTAAAGGTGTGTGCCACAACACCCAGCTTATAAAAATATTTTAAAGCACTGAATATTAGATAAGAAATTGACATGCCAATGGCTTCTGAGATTATGGTAAACACTTACCAACACATGGAAATGCTGTATAGATTATGTTATATGGGGAAACTGACACCAATTAATAGAATTTAAAATGTTTCCAGATGGACAGTATTAGAAACTTAGAAAGCAAAATGATTTGGGAAAAGTTATATTATGAATAATAATCATAAGTATTTTTAATATAATTGACTAAAAGAAAGTAATAATCATGGGTAAAAGGAAACATGAACGTGTAGAACTACAGCAGGACTATATCTATGAAGGCTGTCTGATGCTAAAATTATCATACACATTTTACAGCAAAATAATTATGTTTACTACAGTTAAGAAAAGTGTGAACTATCAAGAAATTAAAATGAATAAAAATTAGGAGACTATAAAAGCAAACAAATAAATTTAAAAAGTGTCAAATTACAAACTCAGCAGTGTGCAGGGTGTTAAAAATATATGTATAATTATAGAAAGAGACCAAAATTATGAAAGATCATTAACTGTGTCCTTTGGCTTAAACTAAAACACTCCCCTACCCAAAGGAGTTGAAAAACTAACTCTTCACAACAGAAGATTTTAAAAATTCTGTTTCAATTTTTTGGTAATTGGTTTTTGTTATTTGGTTTTGAGAGAGTACCTTGCTCCTTAGCTCAGACTGGCCTCTCACTAGCAATCTCTTCACTTTCCATATGCTGAAATTATTGACATGCACCATCACGCCCAGCTCCAGAATTCAAACTGATCCATTACTTGCAGTATCAACCTATTCAACTGAGTTATCCTCGCTTCTCTTCTTTAACTTAAATTCCTATTTTCCATAGCCTCTAGGATAGTCTTGTAAAAGGTGGTTCCTGGTCTTCTTTTTAATGTGCTCTGGCAGCTACTACCTTCTGGGTATGGTATTTAGACAGGTTTTGCCTATCTTGCTTTAATTTTTTTTAAGATTTAGTTTCATGTGTATGGTTGTTTTAGCTGCTTGTATATAAGGGCACTAAATGCCACGGAGGCCAGGAGACAGAGAAGTTATGGCTGAAACTGTAGTTATGGCTGATTATTAGCCATCATATGAAAAGCGAACCTTGGTCCTCTGAAGAGCACCCAGTGCTTCTAACAGTGGAACCATCTCCTAACCCTACCTATCTTGTTTTTAAACTAAAAATCACTAGTAAATAAGCAGAAAAATATGGCTAAGAGGTAGCAAAAATGGAAATTAACTCCTCCATGTGGACAGTAGATGTTAGATTAGCGATCAGTGACTCAAAAATTTATTATACATTGGCTTAAATAGTTATTCTAAGAGAAATATAATAAATATGGTAACAGTAAATTAACAGGGAGGGTATCTCAACAACAACAAAAAAAGACAAAATATAGGTATTTTGGGACAACTAAATGCAGAGAATTTACTACCAGTGGTGGGTACCACGGACTCAGAAAACATCTTGAGACGATGGGAAAAGAAAACAGTGGCAAGTTATATGTGCACAGAATATTGACATGGTGGGGAAGTGTAAATACACAAGTAAACATAAACATAAAGTGGATATGTGCATAAATATGGATGTATGTACACAGGTTTAAACATTTCTTCTAATTTCTATAAAAGATACCCTTTAAAGAGCAAATATATATATATATATATATAT
>VZQC01002682.1:0-14917 GCA_009823505.1 Rhizomys pruinosus
TATGTAAACTACTTAAAAAACAAAGAAGAAAGTAAACAAATGACCCACTCAATAGATGGAGCAAAGAGCTGAACAGAGACTTCACAAGTGAGGAATTAGAGATGGTTGAGAAACATCTTAAGAAGTGTTCAACATCACTAATCATTAAGGAAATGCAAATCAAAACCACTTTAAGAGATAATCTTACTCCAATAAGACTGGCTAGGATCAAGAAAACAAATGATGCCAAGTGCTGGAGAGGTTGTGCAGAAGCGATGCCCACCAATCTCGATCTCCAGGACTCATTCAGGAATTCCCAGCTACAACAGAGCGCACAGCACCAACACAGAAAATAAAACCCTAGGCCAAAAATACACAGAAAGCACAACAGAGAAACGAAAACTACACCTCGACACATCCGTAGCAAGCGCTTACTCTCTTTGGAGGATTAAGCAGTAGGGAAAAGAACTTGAGCCTAGGGGAGATAGAAAGGATGTCAAAGAGCTAGCCAAGCTGGGCTATGTCCTCTACTGGTCTCAATTTCCTTTTTTTAAAATTATTATTATTATTTTGGTCTCAATTTCCTAAGAGTACAACTCTTGATTCGTCCATCCTACCTACCACAGTCCATCCTCGGGAAAGCCGACCGACCTCTACACCTTGCCCGCCACCCAGAAGAAATCCCAGAGAAGAAAAACAAAACTCAGAACCATTAACTTCCCCTCTCTTCAGCAACTGCAAAAATGGAGGGGGTTGGGAGGGACGGGACACCCTACCACGTGGGCAGGATGCAACACACACAGGACAGCAACACGTCCACATGCAACGGCTGCCTTTTCCCCAACGCCAGCAAAGGACGCGGCGACAGGATGGGCGGGAACGCGGGCCCCAAGCCCGGGGCCCCCTCACCCCGAAGAGCACCAGCGAGGAAGCGAGTCACTGCCGGCCCTCCCGGCTGCAATGCGCCCCCGAGGCGGGCCGAGAGCAACAGCAGCGAGAACAGCCAACATCCGGGGCCGCGCACCCGGAACTACTTTCGACGCGCGCTCCGCCCCCCTGCCACGTCTCTGTGCCCTCCGCCCGGCTTCCGCGGCGTCACCACTTCCGATGCTGTCTCTGTGTGCGTGCGAGAATTCCTCTGTGTGCGTGCGAGAATTCTTCTGTGTGCGTGCGAGAATTCCTCCGTGGGGGCAAGTAGTCCGGAGCTCCCGCGGCGCTCTCTCGGCTGGCGGGGGTCGGCTGTCCCAGGCCCTGAGGCCGGTGAGTCTCTGGGCCGACGTCTGCGGAGGGAGCGCGGCCCTGAGTTCTGATGTTGGGGATCGGCAGCCTCGGGCCCTCCCGGTAGATGCCAGCGCCCTGGGCTGGAGGAATGTGACCTCATGACCCCTCCCCCCCGCCCTGAATCCTCGCCTGGCCAACCTTGTTTGACGACCTCACGGGACGCGCTCACCCACGGGTTCTGCAGGCGGGCCGGAGAGTTCTGGGGAACCTTGCCTGGGGACCTCAGAAGCCCGGGGTTCTAGGCCGTGCCACGCTCTCAGCTTTTCACCCCCGGGGGAAGTCGAAAGGCCCTTCAGATCTCAAGCTCTGCTGCTGGGTCTTGGCCCTGCTATCAACTGGTGGAGCTCTTTAAAAGATAGTTCAGACTCCTGCTGGACTTTGGAATTGACTTCAGTCTCATTGATTTCTCCCTCTGAACTATTAACGTTGACAATCTGCCATTGTAATTTTATCCTTAATTACCGTGGGAGGTATTGTTTGCTGCTGCTTCATTGCGTTTAGTCACATACTCCTTACAGAAACAAGGAGAATTTTTTTTATTTATTTAATTTAATTTTATCTTATTTATTTATTATTTATTTATTCTAATGGAAGGCTCTCTAAATGAATAACGAGGGAAGAAATCAAAGGATGCACTTTTGAACTTCACAATTTGGATCCTTTGTATTTTTGAATATTCGAGTTTGTTCGCTGAATGCTAAGTGTGTGTATAAAACGTGGAAGGAACGGGGAAGACAAAGCAGACCGGACTGATGACCTCTGACTGTGGAGTGCTCAACTCTCTTCCTTAACCAGGGCACATTCTCGGTTATGACCCTCCAGCGACATGCTGACATTGCTTGCATCTTCATCGTCCCAATCTGGTATTCGGGCAATTCCCTGTTAATTCCCAGGGAAACTACTTTATAGTTTGTTGAGATTGAAATCCAGTTGGACAAAAACGGATGGGGGGCACACCAAAAACCTCATTCTCTCCTGGTTTCACCCTTACATTCTAGTTTTACGGGGCTAGTTTACAAGGGTTGATTTTAAAAAGAAGGTATTGTATTAAAGGCTGGGCGTGTGCAGCACAACTTTCATTCCTAGCCATTGGGGGAAAGGCAGCAGGCCAGGAATCTCTTGTGAGTTCAAGGGGCCAGCCTGGTCTAAGGGCGCGTTCTAGGTCCGGCTGGGGACTACAAAGGGGGAGAACCTGTCTCAATAAAAGACAAAAACAAAAAAAAAAAAAAATTCAAAGAGTTTCCTGAAGCTGGGCCTGGTTGGTGCACGCCTTTTATTTTTTTAATATTTTTTTTCTAATTCAGTTTTTTATGTTATATGAATGTACTTCTGCATGTAGGTCTGCGCAACCTGTGTCATTCAATTGCCTCGGAGGTCAGGAAAGAGGGTGTCGGATTCCCCTAGAAAACTGGAGTTAAAGACCGGTTCTCAGCTGTCTGTGGGTGCTGGGGGATCGAACCCCTGTTCCTCCTGCGAGAGCAGTTGTGCTCTTAACCGATAGGCTATCTCCCCAGCCCCGGTTTGCACACCTTTTAATCCAAGCACTTGGGAGGGCAGATGGTAGGCCGATCTCGTAAGTTCAGGCCAGCTTGGCCTCACAGCGAGCGTTCCAGGATAGCTGGCGGCTGCCGGGGAAATCCTATCTCAAAAAAAAAGAACCCCCCCCACAAAAAAAAAAAAAGATCAGGGCAGGGCTGTGAGGAGCATCAGAAGAAGGATGGTCCTTAAGAGAGCTGTCAGGGAGAACCCCTTCACAAGGTCACTTGAATCAAAGGCCTGAAAGGGGTTAGGAGGCACAAGCTTTCCTGAAAGTGTTAGTCATTCATACTGAGGAGGCAAGGACAGGTGGAAGATGAGGTCAGAGGGGCCTCTTGTCGTTCGTAAGGATCTTGAATCTATAACAGCCTCTACAGGGTGAGCAGTCTAGCTCGCTCTGCTTCAAGTACGTAATAGGAGGACAATGGTGGAAGTCAGAGGTGTCATTTTCCAAGTCCAAGGTCATGACCTAGACCAGGACAGTAGCACCCAGATACAGGTCAGACTAGGGACCAAGAACATGGCTCAGCAGGTAAGGTGCTAGTACAAAAGCCTGGCAATCAGTTCAATTCCCAGAGCCCACGTAAAGGTAGAAGGAGAAATCTACTTCAACAAGGTGATCCTTCTACCTCCAGTGTGCACTTTGGCAAGCAGACCCTCACAGGTGATATGTACACACAAAATTATATTACTTTTTAAAAAGCCTGAATCTAGCAACATGTGCTGGCACATATAGATAACCTCAGCTCTGAGGAGGCTGAGGCAGGAGGATCATGAGTTTGAGGCCATCCTGGGCTATATGGACTCTGTCTCAATTAAAAGAGCTCATAGTCTGGGCTGCAGAGATGGCTCAGCGGTTAAGAGCACTGACTGCTCTTGCAGAGGACTTGGGGTCGATTCTCAGCACCCACATGGCGGCTAAGAACCGCCTAGTTAGGACTCTAGTTCCAGGGGAATCCAACACCTTCTGACCTCCTCGGCATTGCACAACACAGGTGCACACCAACCTACATGCAGACAGTACACTCGTACACATAAAATAATTAATTAAAAAGGAGCTCATAGTCTAATGGGAAGTAGATGAATTACAAAGCACCATGACAATTTCCCTAAGTAGTAGCCTGAAGAGGAAGCCATTCTTACCAGCTTTCCTGATTAGAACTTCCCAGTGCTCAAGGTTATCAAGAGAATTGGAATTTCTTGGATTGCTGATGGATCCACTGGCCTGCCCATTCTTTCTGGTCTCATAGCCCACCTCCCTCTGACTGAGCCATAGGTAGCAGGGCACTAAAGAGCAGTCTCATATCTAAGGAGATGGGCAAAGCTAATACTTCGTAAGAAAACAACAAAAAAGCCAGTAGTCACCAGGGCCTAACCGGAGCCCCATATCAGGATCATGAAAGAGCTCAGTCAGAAATCTATCTGAGCTGCTTGAGGGAAGGCAGCCAGGGGATGGAGTAAAAGGGTACATTGGCACTGGGTGTGGTGGCACATGCCTTTAATCCTAGCACTTGGGAGGAGGCAGAGGCAGGTAGATCTCTGAGTTCAAGAGCCTGGTGTGCATAGAGAGTTCCAGGACAGCTAAGGCTGCTGGGAGACCCTGTCTCAAAAAGACCAAAAAAAAAACCAAACAAACCAAAAAACCAAAAACATAGATCAGTGGGCTTGGCCTCAGATCTGCTCAGCACTACTTCTCACAAGTCATGGGCACCTGTCACTTGTCTGGAATTCATGATGCTAACCTAGAATGCTCATTCTGGGCTAGAGAAGCAGAACTAAGCAAAGAACAGTTACACAGCTATTAGAATGGGCTGGTGAGCCACTGCCTTTGGGAAACAATGAACCAGAGGGCTAAAAAGTGGAGGGGAGGTTGCTGCCCCTTAGTGAAAATGTAGTGGTCTAGCCACTGGGAAAAAAAAATGAGTAATAGTAAGATGGCGAGTGTGTTAATTTACTTGGCTACAGTAAGCTGTTCACCAAAGATGTGCATCAATAGCATTATGTTGTACACTGTAAACACACACACTAAAAAACTTTTTAAAAAAAAGTATAAGGGCTGGAGAGATGGCCTAGCAGTTGAGAGCGCTGACTGCTTTTGCAGAGGACCCGGGTTCGATCCCCAGCACCCACATGGTGGCTTAGAACCGTCTGTAACTCCAGTTCCAGGGGAATGCAACACCCTCTTCTGACCTCCGCGGCATTGCACCACACGGGTGCACAAACCTACATGCAGACAGTACATTCATACACATACAAAAATAAATAAAATTAAAAAAAATTTTTAAAAAGGGTTTTTAAAAAAAATTTTACAAAAATTCAATAAAAAGTGGAGGAGAAACCAAGTGGAGGAGAACCATTCCTGGGGTGGGGTTGGGGGGATAGGGCTGTAATGGCCTTACTAACTGGAGAGATTCTGGAATCTTGCAAGGGGGAGAAACCAGATTCAAATCTTTATTCATCATTTCCTGTGCTGCCTACACCAAGTTGAGTTTCAGTCTCTGTTCCTGGGCCTATAAATAAAAAACAGAGACCTCGCCAAAGAGATCATGAGTAGGTCCATCATAAAGCCAGAGCCTCCAAAGACAGCTGCTGACGGCACAAGTTCACGAGCACAGGGAAAAAGGGAAAAAGCTGAGTGTCTAGGGATGGGTGTGGGGAAGAAGGCGGGATCAGGAGAGCCTCAGAGAAGAGGCTGCAAGTCAAGGGAGTGACAAAGGTGTCTTTGTTCTGTATTGTTTGCAGTCTCCTGAGCTTCCCGTGGCTCATAAATTCCCTGAAGAGGACACAGCCCAGAGCTGCAAGAGCCCTCCCTGCAAGGCCTGACACTGGGCACTGGGATTGCTTCAGGGCACACTTTTGACACTCGTGTGACCCACAGCCACTTAGACAAATGAGATTCTTTCTGATCCTTTTTCTCTGTTGCAAGAAATGAGAAATTAATTTAAAATGAACCAAGACCTACAGGAAGGAGAGAGAGAAACATGAGGCTGCCTCTTTGAATTCCCGGCCCCAAAAGAACTTTCCATATTCCCTGGATATCTGTATATAATGTACAAGTTCACATAGAGGGTGCAGGCCACCAGGGAGCGCTCAGCACCACTTACTGCTATGTAATGACAACCAGAATGTTAGTCACTATGCATACTTCAACAGCATTCAACAATCATTTATCACGCACCTACTCTATACCAGGCATTGTGCTAAATACCAACGAGTTAAGCATGAATAAATAAAGAGGAGACGTGTAAGCAATTAATTCCAGGGGAAGTTGGTAGAGACTTGTATTTGTGCCATGGAAACAGAGAAGAAGCGAGACTTATAACTCTGTTCAGTTTGGTGTAGGAAGCTATAGAAATTGGGGAGGAATAAAAAAGAGCCTCTGTCTTAAAAGGGAAGGGTAAGATTAAGTCAATGGGCAGGAGCTTGCCATGTAGAGATAAACACAGGAAGAGAGAAAAATTGAGAGTGGAGGGAGGACAACAGAACAGCTTCTACAGAGTCAAAGAGTTCGGGTGGATGCAAGAAAACCAGAAGCCACACAAATATTAGTCATCAAATACTAACGGCTGATGGGAATCACTAACTCATGGACTAGACCCCATTGCTCTATGGAAACGATCCTTGATTGAGTTCTTCTCTCTGGGAGCTTGGCATTAACTTCAGATTATATCAGTAAAGCAAAATGTGGTCTCTCCCAGACCATACTAGAAAGGTGAGGTTTATAATAACTGGGTCTGGAGTTAGCAGTTAACAGCACTGGCTGCTCTTGCAAAGACTGGTACTGTCTATAACTCCAGTTCCTCTGACACCCTCTTCTGGCATCTACAGGCATTGCACCACACAGGGGCACTTAGGTACATGCAGGCAAAACATTCATACATATAAAACAGAAATTTAAAAAAGAATACCACAGGGCTGGAGAGATGGCCTAGTGGTTAAGAGCTCCGACTGCTCTTGCAGAGGACCCAGGTTCGATCCCCAGCACCCACATAGCAGCTGAGAACTGTCTTCAACTCCAGTTCCAGGGGAATCCGACGTCCTCTTCTGACCTCCATGGCATTGCATGACACGGGTGCACAAACCTACATGCAGACAGTACATTCATACACATAAAAAAATAAAAAAAAAATAAAAAAAAAAGAATACCAGCAGGGTGTGGTGGTGCACGCCTTTAATCCTAGCACTAGGGAGGCGGAGGCAGGCAGATCACTGTGAGGTTGGAGGCAGATCACCTGGTCTACAAAGTGAGCTCCAGGCCAGCTGGGACTAAAGGGAGACCCTGTTTCAAAAATACCAAAAAATAAAAAAATAAAAAAAGAGGGCTGGAGAGATAGCCTAGCGGTTAAGAGTGCTGACTGCTCTTGCAGAGGACCCGGGTTCGATCCCCAGCATGCACATGGTGGCTGAAAACCGTCTTCTGACCTCCGCAGCATTGCACGACATGGGTGCACCAACCTACATGCAGACAATACATTCATACACATATGAAAAAAAAAAAAAAGAATACCAACTCATCATCAGTAGAAGGCTAAAATTTACTAATCTGGAAATAAATTTATACTAGTACACTTCCACCATCCCTACTCCCACCACACACCCCATCTACCCCTGTTCCTTATAACCTCAAATCTTGGCTTACCTCCACTCTCAGAATCAACCAAACTAAAATTTAAAGCATAATGAAAGACACAAAGGCACCAAGACAGCTGAGCAAACATGAGCAAATGCTTAGATTATTAACATATTTACATTAGGTCTAAGCAATAGTGCAGAGGAAACGTGGGTGGTGCTAGGAAGAGTGACTCAATGGATGATCAGATCAAGCGGCAGCCGATCTGTTACTTAGCGATATTGGGAATGTTAGGTCACTGGAGCCTGGTTATCAGGGAAAGTCACCAAAGTTTGCAGCCCCAAATTACTTTAAACTGTAGGTACAAATTTGGGGATTAAATTATTAGTTTCTAGTTGTGAAAATATTAGCTTATTTTGTGCCTAATGAGCTAAATAAAAACCTTGAGGAAGCGCCAGTGCTAGCGTGAAGAAGTAGCTACCATTTCCTGAATGTTCCTTCCAAACTATGAGATACACCCTTTACCTGTTTTTATTTAATTTAAGGCAAAACTGGGAAATGGTCTTCCTCAATTTTATTTAATTTTTTAAATTTTTGGACGGGGTCTTTTTCAGAGAGGGTCTCCCTGTAGCCCCAGCTGTCCTGGAATTCACTAAGTAGACCAGGTTGGCCTTGAACTCACAGAGATCTGTCTGCCTCTGCCTCCCGAGTGCTGAGTGCTGGGATTTAAAGGTATACACCACAACGCTTAGCCATCCTCAGTTTTAAAGAAGAGGAAACAAAGGCCTGAGGGTCGTGGTTTGAATCCCAAACTTTTGAATTCGAAGCCATCTGTTTTCCACCCACTTTCAAAGATTCTTTAAGCCAGCAGTGGTTATTTACAATGATACGAGAATTACGGCCTTCTGGGTGCTAGCCGCTGCAAGAGGATGTCTCCACATCAAGTAACCAAGTAAAGGGGTAAAGAGAGTATATTACCATCCTCAAAATTTATGGTATCCCTCAAGGCTGGATTATACTTCCACATTGAGAGCAGGCTGAGCTGTATGACTTGCATCGGCTAATGCAGAGTGGCAGCATGGGCCAAGCTTTCGGGCACTGCTGTATCATGTCCTTTCCTGCTTTTCTGGTAACCAGTGGTGCTTAGAGTAGAGGCTAATCCATCTGCCTTAGATCCAGAATAAAAACCACATATAGCAGAGTCACAGCTAACCTGAGAAGGACCAGGCAAATGGAGTAACAACCTTGCTAACTTGGCCCCTGAGTAGTGAGATTGTTACTGCAGTATAACAGAACCTATACTGGCTACTACAGACATGTTCTGAATCTTTCTCTGTGATGTTCTGAAGTGTTGATGTTTCAGATAACAAGGATTCAGGCAGTTCTAGTTTCCTTTCAATTGCTTCGACAAAACACTCTGACCAGTACCAACTTGGAGGGAAAATAGTTTATTCATTTAAAATCTCCCAGGTTACAATTCATCACTTAGGGAGCCCAAGATGGGAACTCAGGGCAAGAACCTGGAGGCAGGAGCTGAAGCACAGGCCATGGAGGAATGTGGCTTATGGCTTGCTCCCCTAACCCATGCTCAGCCTGCTTTCTTATACAACACAGGACCATCTGCCCAAGGGCGGCAACACCCACAGTAGGCTGGGCCCTTCCACATCACTCAACATTCAAGAAGATACCCTACAGTCCAATGGAGGCAATTCCCCAATTGAGGCTCCCTCAACCCCGGGTGTGTCAAGTTGACACTAAAGTTATGCAGCATACCAGGGGAATGTAGAAGATAAGGGGAACAGGATGTAGCAAAAGGCTTTAAATAGAGGATTTCAAATTCAGTCTTGATCTGTGGATATAAGCAAACTCAACTGAGCTAGATATCACAGGCCATGCTGTGCCCCAGAGCCTGGGGAAGTTATAAAGAATGTGAGAATTCCTTCTCTGAATTGAGACAAAGACCTTGCTCATTCATTTATAACCTGGCACCATCATTGTACCTCGCACCCACTAGGCACGCAATAATTTTAGCATTTTTGTCAAACTGAGTTTTAGGATGGTCCAGAACTGTGACTTCTTTTTTGGGGGGGGTCTTTCTGAGACAGGGTTTCCCTGTAGCCCCAGCTGTCCTGAAATTTGCTCTGTAGACCAGGCTGTCCTTGAACTCACAAAGATCTGCCTGCCTCTGCCTCCCAAGTGCTAGGATTAAAGCAGAACTATGACTTCTAATGTCTCACAAGGCTCTTGCTCTGTTGCAGTTGTTACCCACTTGGGTTAAGGGATTGTTTATTGTTATGTTGTACCTTTTTACCTTGTTATTTGAAATGCCACACAAGTTAAGAATATGTGATCATCAGGACCTGCAGGGCCTGGAGCATAGAAGGAATTCAGTGAAGGCGCACCTTTCAGAGGCAGTCACAAAGTATGGAAAACACTAAAGGCCCCAGAGGGCTTGGTAATAAGAACTGGAGCTTAAAATGCATGGAAGGTCAGGTTGTTAATAGGAGCAGATGAAGAGAACATGTAGGTGGAAGCTAAACTTAAACCTAGATACAGATCCCTGAGGCTAACATTTTCCAGGCATCTCCAAAGAATACAAAGTAATAATGAAAGAGATCTTCCATGGCAGGCTAAGGTGTAGCTAGCATGTATGAGGCTCTTGGTTTTATTTCCAGCACTGAGAGGGTGGGGGGGAGAGGAGAAAGAGAAAGAAACCCACAAGCGTCCATGGGATATTCTTGATACAAACATTGAAGAGAGCTCTGCAAACTAATTAGACCACTGAAGGCTGTGGCTCCACCCTGAAAACACAGGAAGAATCAACCTGTTAGGAACATTCCCTTAAAAAGTGAAGCACACACCTTTATTTTTTTTTTTTAATTTTTATTTATTTCTGTATGTGTATGAATGTACTGTCTGCATGTAGGTTTGTGCACCCCTGTGGTGCAATGCCACGGAGGTCAGAAGAGGGTGTCGGATTCCCCTGGAACTGGAATTCTCCTGGAATTGGAGTTTCAGAAGGTTCTTATCCGCCATGTGGGTGCTGGGGATCGAACTCCGGTCCTCTGTAAGAGCGGTCGGCGCTCTTAACCACTAGGCCATCTCTCCAGCCCAGCACATGCCTTTAATCCTAGCACTTGGGAGGCAGAGGCAGGCGGATCTTTGTGATTTCAAGACCAACCTCGTCTACAGAGTGAGTTCCAGGGTAGCTGGGGCTACAGGGAGACCCTGTCTCGAAAAGACCAAAAAAAAAAAAAAAAAAAAAAGAAGCTATCTGCATCCACTGATAGACCGTGAACAATTTGGTTTTCTTCAGGCTTGCACTAGGATGCAAAAGAAAATGCTTCCCACGCTTTCTATCTGTGTGGCTGTCCATATTGAATTGAGGAGTACATGTGTTAAAAAAAAAAAAAAGTGAAGCTATTCCAGTGATCAAAGCAGTTGCTAGGGGGCAGTATTACTGACATACCAATTCCTAGAAAGATCCGAAACCTCTTTCCGATGACCCCTGTATTGACATTCACATTAAAGGAAAAAAATGGGAGTCATAATGTTTACCGAAAGAGTAATTTTTTCGATTCTGAACTAGGATTCCGCCCAGGAGAAGTCCGGCTAATAGAAATACTTTGGAGGCCCTAGCCCTTTGAAAAGGTGAGTTCAGGGTTTTGTTAACAAGTACTAGTCCAGGCAGTTTCCAAAAAAAAAAAAAAAAAAAAAGAAGATCCAGGTTCCAAGAATAAAGGACTTTTAGCTTGTTCTTCAAGGTGCAATCAAAAGAATAATCAGCGGCTCGCTGCCAGGTCTCCCTAGCCCAGGAGGTTGAAGGGGGTAGGTGAGAGCCGTGGGGGACTGATGCTGCAGTGAACGCGTTCGCCGAGGATTCCGCGTGCCATTCCTCCGCGTAGGGTAATCACAAAAAATATTTGCCTATCTCCTGACTGCTGGATAGCTTAGTATTCAACTTGACACACTTGGGTTGAGGGGGCCTCAATCAGGGGATTGCTTCCATTGGACTAGCCTGTAGCCATTGTCTGAGTAGGCATCTTCTTTGATTGTTGAATGATGTGGATGGCCAGCACCTAACTGTGGTGGTTGCCACCCCCGTTAGCAGGTGGTCCTGTTCTGTAAAGAAAGCAGCAATGAGCGGGCATGGGTGGCACACGCCTAANGCCTTTAATCCTAGCACTTGGGAGGCAGAGGCAGGCGGATCTTTGTGAATTCAAGGCCAGCCTGGTCTACAGAGTGAGTTCCAGGACAGCTGGGGCTACAGGGAGACCCTGTCTCGAAAAGACAAAAAAAAAAAAAATAAAATAAAATAAAATAAAAATAAAGAAAGCAGGCTGAGCATGGCCCACGGGAGCAAGCCAGTAAGTTGAGTTCCTCCATGGCCTGTGCTGCCTCCAGGTTCCTGCCCTGAGTTCCTACCTTGGGCTCCCTCAGTGATGAACTGTGACCCAGGAGATGTAAAATGAATAAACCCTTTTTTTCCCCAAGTTGGTATTGGTCAGAGTGTTTTGTCACAGTAATGGAGAAGCAAACTAGAACACCCAAACCATACATCTTGCTTATTAAAATTCCCTTCTTCTCCGTCTCCTTCCTGTCTGCAATGAAGGGACTAACCTTCTCTCTCTCACATTCTCCTACCACTATGATGCTCTGTTCAAGGGCAGACCAAGAAAGTGTGGAAACTGTGAACCAAAATATGTCTTTACACCTTGTGGTGGTTTGAATGAGAATGTCCCCCATAGGATTGGGGGCAGGCTTAGTGAGTTTAACAAGCATTGTGGTCTCCTCTCTCTCTCTCTCTGCTTCCTGTGTTCTTTGTGAGATGTGACCCTCGGCTTGCTGCTCCAGCCCCAGCCACCATGCTTCCCACCACAATGGATTCTGATTCCCTGGAACCGTCAATTGTAAGCTCAAATAAACTCTTCCTTTTATAAGTTCCCTTGCTCATGGTGGTTTTATCACAGCAACAGAAAAGTGACTAATACACACCTCTAAGTTGTTTTCATTAGGTAGAGGCCAGCTAACATAATGAATGTTCTAAATATATAGCTTCTTACCTTTTTCAAATTATTCATCTTGAAAAACTGAACAAAAATGTCATGAACAGTTAACTATTCATTGCCCAACTTCAGCAACTATCAAGTGGCAGACAACATTGCTTCAGCTCTAGCTTCATCCCCACCTTGATGGATCTGTGGATGTGTGTTTGTTTGTTTTGTCTTTTTCGAGACAGGGTCTCCTTGTAACCCCAGATGGCCTGGAACTTGCTCTGAAGACCAGGCTGGCCTTGAACTCACAAAGATCCACCTGCCTCTGTCTCCCGAGTGCTAGGATTAAAGGCTTGCGCCACCACAGCCAGAGCAAGCTCTGTGTTATTTTTTAACATTTATTTTATTTTTAAATATGTATATGGTGGGTTGTGCATGTGTAGGTGCTGATGATCTGTGAGTCCAAGAGGATGCTGGATCCCCTGGAGCTAAGAGTTAACAGGAAGTTGTGAGCTGCCTGGTGTAGGTGCTGGGAAGTGAACTCAAGTCTTCTCCAAGAGCAGTATGTCTCTTTACAGCTGAGCCATCTGCCCAGCCCCCTCCTTCTATGTTATTTTGAAGCAAACTCAGATATCACAAACATAATAAACATATATTTTAAAAATATATAAATATATTTACAAAGACATGAACACTTATTTTCACAAAACATAATCATGTTACCTAGAAATTGATGTGAATTTTTGAAGTTGTGGGGTCGCCGCTGGGATTTGTGGCAGGGCACACTTGATCCTAGGACTGACTACCCATGTGGGAAGACCGTGCAGGAAAGCAAACCACGTGTAGGTTTGAACGCAGAGAGAGAGTTTATTCCAACATGTCTGCTTTAAATATCCATCATGACTCAATTCGTCACTACACCCCACCCCATGGGTGTGGCCAGGGAGGTACCATCGGCTTAGAATCCAGCCCACTCTAAGTTTTCCCACATCTCACCCTTTTAATTTTATTTTTTTAATTTTTCTGAAAGGCAGGGGAGCCCATGGGTGAGGCTAACAACCTAAAGAAACCTGAGTTTTAAATAGCCAGCTGCTCAAGCCTGTTTTGAGTGCTAGGCAGTAGGGGACGGGTCAGACCTAAAACTTTATTTTCACACTAAGGCCAATTAATATCCAAAAATCCCAACCATGAAGTAAGCTGATTGTCAAGCATAAGCAATGAATGTAAGTAATATTCATGTAAAACCAATTAGCAAGAATCTATGTTCATATTTTGAACAGCCCAAGGTTCCCATAGTCCAATTGGAGAAGTATGCACAAGCATGTTGATCAAATAAGAGTCCAGTGTATATTGCTGTAGTCTCACGATTTACCCCAATCTCTCCACAGCCCTTACGTTCTACCACGCCTCCTCTTCCGCAAGTTGTTCCCTAGCTTTGGAAAAGGGGCACAAGTGGGTGAGAAGCAAAGCAGTCTGTTTTTTCTGGAGATGTCATTTTACTCTAGTCAGGTTGTTTCCCTTCATGGATTGACAGCTTATCCAGGTTACCTATTTAATCCTACTAACAAAGCACAAGCAATTAGATGTACAGGCACTTAAACAATATTATTATGGCAAGCTAAGCTGTGAGCACAGACACAGATGTTTGGATGGTATGCTAATCCACAAACTGGTTTCTTTATAAAGGGTGACAAGTTCTTATTGTGGCTTATATAATCTCCTAACCACTAGAGGATGTAAGCTTGTGGCATCAGCCATGAATTATTCCTCCAAGGAGAGAGCTAATAGCCAATTAGATTTGGGATATATATAGACACATGGCTACCACTGTTGCACAATATCTCCAGGCAGTTGAGGTGTAGCTGATACTGACAGAGGAGCCTTGCTTGACTCAAAGAGACCAATATTTTGCTTTACTGCATTAGTGGCTTTGGTAACATTCTCTGGCATTTCAGAGGCCAACTGCACATTAGCAAGTGTTGTCTCAAAACATTTTTTCATGCTTACACCAGGTCTTCGACAACAGGGACTTACCACCTTTCTCCTTGCAGATATCCCATTTTTATAGGCAAAGGCCTTTATAATTTTGGGGGCTTGGATGCCCCAGCTAACATCTCCTTGGCAGAATAATCCATTGTTGATATCAGAGCTCCTTTGTATTAATATATTTTGCTTAATTACACAGCTTATAGAGACTTTACTATTATATTTGGCTCTAATTTACAGTTAGGGAATGACTTCATTACCATCATGTTTCTCTTTTTCCTATAAAAGGGGAGAGGTAGGAAGGTTTCTCAGCATCTGGAAGGTAAACTTCATTAGACCACATTATAAACAGTTATACCAAATAGAAATTAGAGAGATGATCAGTGTCTGTGACTCAGGCAATCTGAGGTTCTTTTTTCTTTCATGTTCAGATGGGTCAGCCTCTCTGCTGGAATTTCCCAGTCCATCCTGCACAGCCAAAAGTTGTACGTTTTCAGGCATTTAGATTGGTGCTTTTACCTGTGGGATCATACAAATCTCCTCCCATTGTTAGTTTCAAGACCCCAAAATT
>VZQC01002682.1:31594-46381 GCA_009823505.1 Rhizomys pruinosus
AAGAAAGAAAGAAAGAAAGAAAGAAGGAAGGAAGGAAGGAAGGAAGGAAGGAAGGAAGGAAGGAAGGAAGGAAGGAAAGAAAGAAAGAAAGAAAAATATATTGAGGCAAAGAAAAGTGTCTGTCTTCCATACAGAGCAGGTCACTGCAATGAAATACAGTGACTTGAATAGGTACAGGCTTAATTTCTCTCAAACTATAACAATGGAAGACAGAAGGCCCTGGGTGGTAGGTTATTCAACCTCACAGAGTTTTAATGGACACAGTGTCTTCTTTCTGGCTATTGTACCATGTGCACACAGCTGACTTCACCACTACATAGCTTGCAGGCAGGGAGAAATCAGAGGATGAAGGACAGGCAGTTTTATCTTTCTTTCTTTTTTTTTTATTTTTTATTTTTTTGGTCTTTTTGAGACAGGGTCTCCCTGTAGCCCCAGCTGTCCTGGAACCCACTATGTAGACCAGGCTGGCCTTGAACTCACAGAGATCCATCTGCCTCTGCCTCCTGGGTGCTGGGATTACAGGCATGTGCCACCATGCCCAGCTGGCAGCTTCTTTTAAAGAAAACTATACACAAATGTTTCAGCTCACTTCCTATTGTCTGGATGCCACAAGGTACTGTGACCTCTAGCTCTATGGCAAGGTCAGATGAATGTTGCATAAGTGTGACAGTAATTCCATTACTAGAAGAAGGACACCATGGATGTGGAGGATCACAGGCATTTCTGTGGCTATATCCGCCACGGATGCCCTCCTTCCTAATTCTAAGTTCTGTGCCGAGATGGAAACCCACAGTTTTTATTTCTCTTTGTAGATTAATTCAGTGTAAGCAGAAGTCACTGGGAAGGGTTTACTGGGAAGCTTCAGCTGTTCTTCAACTTTTCATTCCTTCTCTTGGTGCTTGGAAGACAGATGAGGTGACTACGGCTTCAAAGTCTGCCTCAGATCACGAGTAATGAGAAGCAGTTAGGCCTTGCACTGACAACTGAGGGGGGGGGCACAGGAAGGAGGAAGCCAGAAGTTCTGTAACCAGGGAACCATCACAGCAATCCTGAGCTGCCTGTGCCACTCTTCTTTATTTGAGGGAGACATGAGCTTCTTTTCTATTTCAGTTGCTTTATTTTTAATCTTCAACCAAATCTTATTCCTCAGTAATTCCAACTTCAATTTACTTGAGCTGCCAACTGGGACCTATCTTATGTGCCTTTTTGGAGTTGAGAATCTTCAGTTCATTACAAACTCCCAATGTGCATTCAGTTCATTAAGAGATGCTGGAACTACCTGCCTCCGAGTTTCTCGGATATTGTAAGGTCTTTCAGTACTCTGGCTAATTCCCTCACCTTTATGGTCAAATTTCATTGCTCTGGTCTTGACATTTAAAAAAAAAGGAATTATATAGTTTCCTAAATCATCCATCTGACCTGGGAAATCTATCTGACTGATTACTAAATTTAATTAAAAAAAAAAAAAAAAGATCACCCAGGAGACTAGAGAGAGTTAAGAACACTGGCTGCTATTAATAAATAAATAAGTAAATTAAAATTCTAGGGGGTGGGGGACTGGAGAGATGTCCCAGTGCTTAAGAGCAGTGGCTGGTCTTGGAGAGGATCTGGGTTCAGTTCCCAGCACCCATACAGTGGCTAACAACCATTTGTAACCTCAGTTCCAGGGGGATCTGATGCCCTCTTCTGGCCTATACAGGCATTTTATAACATGGGTACACTAACATACATGCAGGCAAAATACTCATACACATAAAATAAAAGTAAATAAACCAAAAAAACTTTTTTTTAACAAAACACCCAAAGTAGATAGCACCCAAAACCTGGACCATTATGGCTGACATGCAAAATGCAGTAGAAAGACTGCAGAGGGGAGTGGACCATGTGACGGAGGAATCCCATACCTCTGACATGTGGGTATGGAGTCAATCCTTCAGAAAGAACAGCTCCTGTGTGATGACTGTCATTCTGGTGACACAGTACCTGCATATCAAAAAAGAATTAGGAGGAGAACCATGAGACACATACCCCTGCCCAGGTTTGAAGTTGGAGCAAGGCTGTTGGTTGCAGCCAGGAGCGCGCAGGCAGCAGGCTTTCTGATTTGTTGGCACCTCATCTCATAGCAGATCTCAGAAACCATAACCTTTCGGAGAAGAATCAAGGCAGCAAGTGGCTCACCTGGCAGTTGGCAGCAAAGCACCCAGACCTGTCTGGGCGGTGTGGTGAATAGCTCAGTTTCCAGGAAGAGAAGAGATGGTGAACGAGGGAAGGAGACACAGCTAAGAAAACTCTGAGTCACTGACTGCTTCTTTCTGTCCAGGCTGTCAAACCTGACCGCTATGTGAAAGCCCCATGACCTATTGTTTTCATGTGCTTGGTAGTAAGTATTCTTGGGACATTGCTAACACTGGCTAAAGCAGGTGTCTTCCACAAAGTACATGAACCCAACATTGTAAATCAAGGGTAAAATCAACTCCGTTATAGTAGATAAGTGTGAGAAACTCAGTCTGCTCCTTGATGATATCGTGGACATTTGGAAATAATCAATAGTAGGGATAGAAACGTTAAGTTAATGGAAATTATGCCAATGATTTCCATTAACAAACAGAAGGCAGCCATGCTTAGCTTACAAAAATTCCCTGGACTGTGAGATAGTCAGTGCTGAATCTTTTTAAAGGAATGTTCTCATTCCTGCAGGAGGCCATGCTTTATGGGATTCCTGAGCAGTTCAAGACCCTGTGGAATGGGTAGAAGTTGGTCACCACAGTGACAGATATTGCTGGATAAGTGAAGTGCCAGTGGATGCTGCGCCCTCTTCCTTCTCGCTGTGGGATAAATCTATGTCGAGACGATTTTTTTTTCTAGATTTCCTCTCTTTCTGTTCTTTTTAAAAAATTATTTATTTTTATTTATTTTTTATGGGTATGAATGTACTGTCTGCATGTAGGTTTGTGCATCCCTGTCGTGCAATGCCGTGGAGGTCAGAAGAGGGCGTCCGCACTCCAAACAGATTCGTTTCCTAAAAGCATTCCTTCATTCGGCCTTCCAACCCGGGTCCTCCTCAGCCATGAGCTAGCGGGCTCTGCGCTCCCAGCGCAGTAGCAGTACCCTGGGTCTGAGAGGCCTGCCTAGCACCTTCCAGTGGGGACGACCTAGAAAATAGAAACGCAACACAGCCTTCCAAGGAACCTGGCCCTCCTCCGCCCTGCGAGGGGCCTGGCGTGGTCTCCACCGCGCCTCCTGCCTGTCAGCAGCTTAGGGCCTCAGCATCTGAGCCAGGACTAACACCTCCACTGCAGGCTGTTTAGGGCTTGAGAAACATAACAATCTTGTACAGCATTACTACTGTAAATTCCACTTCTCCCCTGTAGGACACAGTGGCCACGCATGCAATATTTTAAATATTTTATTTATTATTTGTATTTTTAATTTTTTTATTTATTTTTAATGTGTATGAGTGTACTGTCTGCATGTAGGTTGGTGCACCCATGTCGTGCAATGCTGCAGAGGTCAGAAGAGGGTGTCAGATTCCCCTGGAACTGGAGTTAAAGACAATTCTCAGCCTCCATGTGGGTGCTGGGGATCGAACCTGGGTCCTCTGCAAGAGCAGGTGGAGCTCTTAACGGCTAGGCCATCTCTCCAGCCCCTGTATTTTTTTTATATATTAGTGTATTGGCTGTATGTTTGTAAGTGCACCGGTGTCATGCAATACTCACAGAAGTCAGAAGAGGGTGTTGGATTCCCTGGAACTGGAGTTAACAGGCAGTTGTTAGCTGCCAAGTAAGTGCTGGGAATCAAACCCAGGTCTTCTGCAAGAATAGTCAGTGCTCTTAGGCCATCTCTCCAGCCCCACATGTCTGTTCTTGAAAAGCTGGTTACAACCTGCACTTAGAGGATGCTAGAGACTTCTCCCCAAAGACAACTTAAGACCTTGTGATCTAAGAAATGTGTGTCTGGGTGTGCCCAGGGTGTGTCTCTTCTATCCCTTCTGCTCTTATTATTGACCACCTCTGAGGAAGTGTTGACAACTGATGGCTGCTGGGAAGGAGAGAGTCAGTCTCCTTTAAGGGTGAGACTCTTAGTTGGTTGATCAGGCTCCATTGGATGAACTCATACCTCAGGGCACTTGGAGAGTATATTCTATATATATATATATATTATATATATATGACAAACATAAGGTGGGTCAGTAAGGGGAGGTGCAGATAAGAGAGGATATAAATATGATGAAATATGTGAATTTGCAAAACTTTAATTAAAAGTTAATTTAAAAAAAGACAAATCAACTTCCTGTGTAGGCTGGGATGTATGTAGCTCAGTGGCAGAGAAATTGCCTCACATGTATGAGTCCTAGATCAGATGTGGGCACACACACACATAAAACAATCCTCCAATCCCATATTCTGGAGGTGGTCAGTCACCTCCCGTCCTTCTGACTCACTAGCTGTAAATTAAGGACCTTGTCATTAGGTTTGGTAACCAGCAAAATGGTTCACTGAACCAGGGAAACTTAATAGATTGGATATATAATGATATTATATATATATATAGAATATATATATGATAAAATGGATCCTTTATAGATATATAATACAATAATATACTCGGATATATATATATATATATTATATAAAGGATCCAATGCAAGGAGGCACCGCGAAGAGACGCACTGGGTCTGGGGCAAGAGACATGAAACTTCCATGTCCTGTCCCAGTACCTTGATGTGCTCACCAACTTGGAGCTCTGGGTATACTGTTGGGTGGGTATTGTGTATAAATTCCAGAATGAAGCATTAAGAGCTGGTAATGTGGTTTACAACAACTGCTTTTTCTCTTCTGTAAGAGTCCAACACTTAGCCTGGCCTGGTGGCTCATGCCTTTAATCCCAGCACACAGGAGGCAGAGACAGAGGCAGGTGGATCTCTGTGAGTTCAAAGCCAGCCTGGTCTACAAAGCAGGTTCCAGGCCAGCTGGGGCTACAGGGAGACCTTGTCTCAAAAACATAAAAAAAAAAAAAAAAAGAGAGTCCAACACTCTTCCAGACACAGAACAACTCCATCAGCCTGGGTCCTGATAACCCACAGGGCAGTCAAGCTGCATGGACATTGTTCTAAGCTACCTCTGGATCACTTGTTATGGAAACCATACCTAACTTATCCCAATTAAACACTTACCATATAGCCATTGGTACCAAGTCCTCCCAACATCTATCCTCCCTTCATTCCTCCTAAGTGAACCCCATTTTTTTTATAAATTTAAAATTCTTTTTGGATTTATTTTTACGTGTATGAGTGTTCTGTATGCATGTGTATGTTGGTGCATCGTGGTTGTGATGTCTGTGGAGGCTAGAAGAGGGTATTAGAATCCCTGGAACAGAGTTATGGATGGTTGGTAACTGCCATGTGGGTGCTTGGAACAAAGCCTGGCTCCTCCACAAGAGCAGCTAGTGCTTTTAACCACTGAGCCATCTTGCCAGCCCCGAGAACCCCATTTTTGTTGTTACTATTGCCTTTTGATACTGGATCTCACTATGTAGCACTGGCTGGCCTGGAACTTGCAATATAGACCAGGCTGGCCTGGATCTCACAGAGCTCTGCCTGCCTCTGCCTCCTGAGTGCTGGGATTAAAGGTGTGCACTACCATTCTCAGCTGAGCACCCCAATTTTATCCTGTCATCCACTTACCTCTTCATTGCTGTGTGCTTAGGGAGGGGAATCCCGTTCCCCGAAACAGGGTGAATTAGCATTAATATAAACCCTATATGGGCTGTGATGGTTAATCCTGGGTGTCAACTTGACTGGACTAAAGAACAAATAAGAGAAAAAGGATCTTCGGATTGGACTACCTCAACGTGGATGGCCCACCCTAAATGTGGACGTTACCTTCTGCTGGCAGGCAGTATTAAAGGCCACGGCAGAGGGAGCTGGTCCCTTTTTTTTCCTGCGGCTTGCTTTTCTCTCACTGGTGAGTTTGTCTTGCTGCTGTGATCAACCCTTCAGATCCCAGTGTGTATTGAGACTGGCAGATCTCCTGGAATCCATTAGGCCTTCAGGATGAGTGGAGATCTGCTAAGCTTAGTACTGCATTCCAAGAATTTACCTGGTAGTCACAATGATGTTAGGTCAGTCACAGGGCCTATAGGCAAAAGGCTCTTAGAGGGACTAAGACAGCCCAATATAGTTCTAACTTCCAGCTACAATGTTCCTCTGTCCACATCAGCAGGGCATTCTACTTGGCCAAGGTCAAGCATCTGTGGGATCTGAAGCTCAGAACCTTTTTTTTTTAACTTTTTTTTTTTTGGTCTTTTTGAGACAGGGTCTCCCTTTTAGTCCCAGCTGGCCTACAACTCATTCTGTAGACCAGGCTGGCCTTGAACTCACAGAGATCCACCTGCCTCTGCCTCCAGAGTGCTAAGATTTAAGGCATGCGCCACCACACCCAGCTTAAAGATGGTTCTTAGCTGCCATGTGGGTGCTGGGAATTGAACCCGGGTCCTCTGCAAGAGCAGCAGGCACTTTTGACCGCTGAGCCATCTCTCCAGACCTGCTCAGAATCTTTTAAATAACACATGAAACCTATAGAAAGAATACCTGATGCCCCATCATTTCATTTATCAAATGCATTGATTTATGATCCTTTGTTCTATGGGCACAAAAGTTCATTTATCCTTTATCATGGCAGACTATGTCATTCAAGGTAAGTTGAATCTGGGTTCCCAGGTGATGGTTCCTCATGTTTGGTTCAGAATAATTTTCTCACATCCTTTTAAAGTACAGTCATTTTTATGCCATTATGATCTAATGCTAGTAAACTGAGGTGAAAAATCCAGCCAGGTCTGTCCAGAGTCTTGTTGGGGCCCCTGAGGAATGGCTATCCATTCCTCCTCCTGGGTATGGAGCACAAGCTCTTCTGGAATGAGGATCACATGACTGAATAACTTACTATCAGACTAGGAAGGTCAGGGGATTGCTTTATGGCCCACTTCTACACAGAGGAGTGGGATGTGTGTGGGAGGGGGGTTGCAGTGATATTTTAAGGACTTATAGAAGAGTTCTAGTTTTTAAGACCTGCTTTGGGAATTCTGGTTTCTCTATCTTGCCTTGGGGGAGAAAGGGTCATGGGAGAAAGAAGGGCAAGAGAAGGTCTGAAAAAAATCTGAGTCAGCTTGCCCTTTTTTTGTTGTTGTTTTTGAGACAGGGTCTCCCTGTAGTCCCATCTGGTCTGAAACTATGTAGGTCAGGCTGGCCTTGAACTCTCAGAAATCTGCCTGTCTCTGCCTCCCGAGTGCTAGAATTAAAGGCGTGTGCCACCTCGCCTGACAACCCTGGTTTCTTTCTATTCAGAATCCTTAGAATGCCAAAGCACCAGAGTTTGGATTTATTGTTTTATGAGCCCTACCAAAATCCAGTGGGTGATTCTGCAGAAACTGTGCAGGAACAAGGCTCCACAAAACATGCCGCGGGGCTGGCAATCTGGCTCAATTGGTAGAGTGCTTGCCTAGCATGCACAGAGCCTTGAGTTCAATCCCTTGCATCCATAAAATCAGGCATGGCAGTCCATGTCTACAATCCCAGCACTCTGAAAGTGGAGGCAGTAAAGTCAGAAGTTCCTTTGCTACATCACAAGTTCAAGGCCAGTCTAGATGACATGAGACACTGTCTCAAAAAAATTAAAACAAAACATACTGTGGAACCTCAAGGAAATGTCCAAGACAGAGGACAGAGCCTCAGCTTCCAGTGGAACTGTCATTAGACCACTTTGAAAATGACAAATGGGCTGGAGAGATGGCTCAGCGGTTAAGAGCACCGACTGCTCTTGCAGAGGACCCGGGTTCGATTCCCAGCACCCACATGGCAGCTAAGAACCATCTTTAACTCCAGTTCCAAGGGAATCTGACACCCTCTTCTGACCTCCAAGGCATTGCACGACACAGGTGCATCAACCTATATGCAGACAGTACATTCATACACATAAAAATAATAAATAAGGGGCTGGAGAGATGGCCTAGCGGTTAAGAGTGCTGACTGCTCTTGCAGAGGACCCGGGTTCAATCCCCAGCACCCACATGGCGGCCGAGAACCGTCTGTAACTCCAATTCCAGGAGAACTCCAGTTCCAGGGGAATCTGACACCCTCTTCTGACCTCTGCGGCACTGCACGACACGGGTGCACAAACCTACATGCAGACAGTACGCTCATACACATAAATAAATAAAATAAAATAAAAAATTTAAAAAAGTATAAAAAAATAATAAATAAAAAAAATTTTAAAAAGAAAATGCTAAATACAGCATCCAGGAGATAGAGGCAGGCAAGTCTCTGTGAATTCAAGGCCAGCATGGTCTACATAGTGAGTTCCAGGCCAGCTAGGGCTACAGGGAGACTCTGTCTCAAAAAGACACACCCCCCCTGAAAAAAAGAAAACATATCAGAGGCAGGCACATACTCTTTTAATCCCAGCACTCGGGAGGCAGAGGCAAGAGGATGAGGATCTCTGTGAGATGAAGGTCAGCCTGATTTACATAGTGAGTTCCAGGTCAGCTGGGGCTACAGGGAGACACTGCCTTAAAAAAACAACAAAACTCAAAACATCAAAAACCACACCACACCACACACACACACACACACACACACACACACACACACACAGAGTTTCACTACAAGACAGCTGAGTGGATAAAAACCATGCAGAAACCTTTCAACCTGAGTTCGGTTCCCAGAACCCATGATGAAGAGAACAGACTTCTACGTACACACTGTGTCATGCATACAACTGTGCACATACACATATCATAAATACACAATAATGATAATTAACAATAATAAATGATGTTTTTTGTTTGTTTGTTTGTTCTTTGTATTTTTGAGACAGGGTCTCCCTTTTGTCCCAGCTGGCCTGGAAGCTTGCTCTGTAGACCAGGCTGGCCTTGAACTCCCAGAGATCCACCTGCCTCTGCCTTCAAGTCCTGGGATTAAAGGCGTGGGCCACCATGCCCAGCACTAAAGACTGTTCTTAGCAGCCATGTGGGTGCTGAGAGTAGAACCAGGCTCCTCTGCAAGAGCAGTCTCTTAACCACTCTTAACCACTGAGCCACCTCTCCAGCCCTGATGATGATGTTTTAATGAGCTAGAAGAACATGTGGCTAAGCTTAACTCTACAGTTATTCAGAATGAATAGCTGGGGGCCAGTGAGATGGCTCAGTGGGTAAAGTTACTTGCTGCCAAGCCTGAAGACCTGAGTCCAATCCCTGAAACCCACATGATGGAAGGGGAGGAACCAACAGCTGTCCTCTGACCTCCATAGGCAAGCTATGGGATGTATTCCTGTCCCTGTACAATAAATAATTAAAAATACAATAAAGGTTATTTGTAAAACAGCTGACTTCAAACACCTGCTAAGACCAAAGACAAGGCCGTGTACAGATGATTCGGTTGTATAGCCTAGGGTGAGCCAGACAGGCAATGAAGAGACAGACACCAGTGGTCCTCCTAACTCCAATGGGGTCTTAGACCTGTTTTTATAATATCAGGGTTATGACAGCCCACAGCTGGCGCAAGCTAGGAGACGATACCCAGTTGTAAGAAAAACGAGACCCCGAATGAGACTGCTAAAATCCAGCCTCTCCACATCCCAACCCAAGCTGCAGGCTTAGATTAGGGCCGAGGAATTTCTCTTCTGAGGGTAGGGTCGAACCGAGCCATGTGACCTTGCCAGGCCCCGGGTCTCCTTTGAGCGATCACTGAGGCCCTGCACCGGCTCTGCAGCAGCCTCGGCGCCCCCAGCTGGAGCGCTCCAGGAGCGCGTCCGCCGCCCGCTGCGCACCGCTGGGTCGGAGGTTCAGACGTTCTCCACCCCGGAGCCACCAGCCCCTCCCGCCGGAGCCACCAGCCCCTCCCGCCGGGGCCGCCCCACCCAGGGGAGCAGCCACGCCCACCCGTGGTCCAGCCCAGCCCGGGATGCTCTTCCCGCTCTGCGCCATCCTGGCTCGCGACCGCGCAGTCCTGGCCGCTGCAGGCTCCGCAGCCCCGGGGTCTGGTTTCTCCCCGGAGCCGCCCGCTGCGCCGTGCCCGGGCAGCCTCTGCAACTGGCCGCTGGGCCGGCGCCCTCCGCCGCGCGCTGATTGGCTGGGCGGTCGGCGGTGGCGGCGGCGGCGGCGGCGGCGCGGAGTGGCCGGGCAGATTCGCTGGGTCAGGGCTGCGGAGGTGTCTGGCGCACGGGCGGGAACGCAGCCGCCGCGAGCTCGCCCCGGACGCCGGACTTGCCCGGCGAACGGCGCGGGACGCCGAAGCGGAGCGGGGCCGGGGGGTGTCTGCGCGGATTGGTGGGCCGCCGTCTTGGTCGCCATGTGCTCCCAGATCTGGTTCCTGACCGACCGGCGCATCCGCGAGGACTACCCGCAGGTGCAGATCCTGCGCGCCCTCCGGCAGCGCTGCTCAGAGCAGGACGTGCGCTTCCGGGCAGTGTTCATGGACCAGATTGTCGTCACTGTCGTCGGCGGACACCTCGGTGAGCGACGCCCCGGAGGGCGGGGAGGGGCGCAGGGGTCCCTGAGGACCGTCTAGGGGACGCGCATCCCCCAGCCAAGTCTTCTTCGCCTCCAACCTCCAGACAAGTCTCTGGGTCCCACAACCCAGCCTCTCTCCACCTGCAAGACCCCTTGAGCACGGAGGTAACCCCTCACCTTGATAGCTCCTTTTAAGTACCCACCAACTGCCCTGAGACCAGGATTAGAGAACAGGATTTTTAATTTACTTAATTTATTCGTTTTTCAAATTCACCTGAATATCAGGCTGCAAACCTGCGGTACCCTGCCAGTCTAGACTCTGAAATGTAAGAAACCAACACTGAATTTGCAAAATTGCTCTTATGACAGGTGTTTTGGAAACTTTTCCAGTGGTGTGTATGTATAACCAATACCTTGCATAAAATATTATTCCCGTACTAGGAACCTGCATATGGAGGTGAGAGAGATTGGGATCACCTCTGGAAAGAATAACAGGAAAGAAACAGATGATGGGTACACTCTGATTCCAGAAAAGTCAAGATTTCAGTTGCACATTATTCTGGCCGTATTACTTCACTGCTGGGTCCAGGAGATTGTTTGGGCTAAGACAAGGTTATCATTCCTGACTCTGACCTCAAACAGTTAACTGTTTACAAATAGTCTTGTTATCCCTATTATAAGTCCATAGTATAAGCAGCTCATGACGGGACTTCGCACTCACTGGCTTGAGAGCAGAATCTCCAGCAAGCTTGGTGGGGGTGGGTGGGAGGTGCGGTGGGTCCAGCTATTTCAGAGAGTCCAGGACTGAAGAAGGCTTGGGAGCAGTTTAGGATGCTTGAGATATTTTTCCAGCCTTATCTGATTGAATAGGAGTCCCTGATTCAGCAAGGAAAGGGACTCCAAATACTGAATAGGCTACTTAGAAGTCAGGGTTTGAACATAGTAAGTCCTAAGTAAAAGTATCCGTTGTAGATTATTCTTCCATAAGTTTATGTAAACCCCGTGCAATAGCAGGTTGCAGATACTGTTGGAGAAGTGTACTCAAACATTAGGTGCCTTGGGGCTGGAGAGATGGCCTAGCGGTTAAGAGTGCCGACTGCTCTTGCAGAGGACCCGGGTTCAATCCCCAGCACCCGCATGGCTGCTAAGAACCGTCTTTGACTCCAGTTCTAGGGGAATCCAAGACCCTCTTCTCACCTCCGCAGCATTGCACAACAAGAGTGCACAAACCTGCATTCAGACAGTACATTCATACACATACAAGAATAAATTTAAAAAAATTAAAAAAATTAGGTCCCTTACATTTAATCTAAAGTGGTGTCATTCGAATGTAAAGGGCACCCTCTCTCTATCCTCGATTTGCTAAAACTCTCCCCGTTGGTTAATGAAGAATTTGATTCCTAAACAAAGACTCTGCTCCTTACAGCTTTTCTGTTCTTAAGCATCTTGGCTTTGTTTCAAGCGTGGCACTTTATCTTTACATCTCGTTTCTCCTTTATGAAACCACGAGTTGAGGCTCTCCAGGCTTGAAAACATGTTTCAGTTCCACGTTTCAATCGAAGGATTTATTTATTAATTTTTGGTGCTCTTGACTAAGTAGTTATTATATACAGTTTCCTCTCACAAGATGGATTTGCTTGTTTATTTTGCAGGTTTTAAAAGATTTTTTTTTGGTCTTTTAAAAATTTATTTATTTATTTTTATTATTTCTGTATGTGTATGAATGTACTGTCTGCATGCAAGTTTGTGCACCCATGTCGTGCAATGCCGTGGAGGTCAGAAGAGGGTGTCAGATTCCCCTGGAACTGGAGTTCTCTTGGAATCATAGTTTTAGACGGTTCTCGGCCGCCATGTGGGTGCTGGGGATCGAACCCGGGTCCTCTGTAAGAGAGGTCGGCGCTCTTAACTGCTAGGCCATCTCTCCAGCCCTTTTTTTTGGTCTTTTTGAGACAGGGTCTCCCTTTAGTCCCAGCTGGCCTGGAGCTTGATATGTAGACCAGGCTGGCCTTGAAATCCCAGAGATTCACCTGCCTCTGCCTCCCGAGTGCTGGGATTAAAGGCGTGTGCCATCATGCCAGGCCTGATCTTATTTTATTTTTTTACATACAGCAACCAGAATTTCACGTCACATTTATCCTATAAACCCATCATGAATTCTGTAAGAGGTGGAAATTGCTCTCTGTATCTAAAACTTATTTATTTATTTATTTATTTATTTAATTCACGTATTTATTTATTTGCTTTTTTTTTGAGTCAGGATCTCTGTAGCTCCAGCTGGCCTAGAACTCTCTGTGTAGACCAGGCTGGCCTTGAACTCACAGAGATCCGCCTGCCTCTGCTTACCGAGTGCTAGGATTAAAGGTGTGTAGCACTGGGGCTGGAGAGATGGCTCAGCGGTTAAGAGCACCAACTGCTCTTGCAGAGGACCTGGGTTCGAGTCCCAGCACTCACATTGTGGCTAAGAAACGTCTTTAAGCTGGGTGTGGTGGTGCATGCCTTTAATCTCAGCACTTTTGGGAGGCAGAGGCAGGCACATCTCTGTGAGTTCAAGGCCAGCCTGGTCTGCAGAGTTCCAGGCCAGCTTGGGGCTATAAGGAAACCCTGTCTTACAAAAAAAAAAAAAAGTGTGTACCACTACACGGGACCGAAAACTCCATTTTAAAGAACCAAATGTAGGAAAAGAGAAAATTAAATCCTAGCACTTCAAATAACATTTAAAAACTATTCTTTTTTGGCAGTGTGTGTGTGTGTGGGGGGGGTATGTGGGTGTGAACTCCACACAAACTAGAGTCACCTGGAAGAGAAAACCTTGGCTGAGGAATTACCCCATCAGACCTGACTATGGGTATGTCTGTACTAGGGGGCATTTTCTTGATTGCTAATTGATGTAGGAGGGCTCAGCCACGTGGATGATGCCATGCCTAGGCAGGTGGGCCTGGGCTATGCAAGAAAGGTAGCCAAGCAGGCCTGTAAGCAGCATTCCTCTGTGATCTCTGCTTCAGTTCCTGTCCCTGCTCCTGCTTGGCTTTCCTCAGTAATGAACTATGGAAGCTAAATAAACCCTTTCTTTCCCAAGTTGTTTTTGGCCACGGTGTTCATTCACAGCAACAGGAAAGCAGACTAGGATAATACTTTAGTGTTCTAAAGTTGAATGGAATCTATGTGTGAAAATATCTCTGTTCACAAACTAGGAATTATTTCCTTTTTTGTTGTTGTTGTTTGTTTTTGTTTTTGAGACAGAATCTCACTATGCAGCCCTGGCTGGCCTGGAACTTGCTATGTAGATCAGACTAGCCTCAGACTCAGAGATCTGGAGTATGCCATGATGCCCAGAAAGTTACTTCTTTTTAACTACAAGAAACTCCTGTCCACTTGATTGATGGAGAATTTGAAGACTTTTTTTTTTAGGCAGAGTCTTCCTGTAGCCCCAGCTGGCTTAGAACTCATTATGTAGACCAGGCTGGCCTCCATCTCACAGAGACTCACCTGCCTTTGCCTTCTGAGTGCTGGGCTTAATGGCATGTGCCACCATAGCCAGCCAAAGATAGCTGTTTTTTGATGCAGAGCAACACATTACATAAAAGAGACACTAAGTGAATCCTAGCATTTGGGAGGCAGAGACAGGCAGATCTCTGTGAGTTCAAGGCCAGCCTGGTCTACAGTGAGTTTTGGGACAGCTAGGGCTATAGGGAGACCCTATTGAAAAAAAAAAAAAATCAGCCATTCTGACTCCTTCATTTGACAAAGAAAAGCCCAAGATTCAGAGGGTGCCATCCAGGTAGTTAACACCAGAACCATAATTTAAAACCCTATTTCCTAATTCCCAGCCTATTGATAATGGAAAAAGTGCCCTTTAGGACATCTGTAACCTGTAGTATCTTTCTCAGTAGACTTGGACTGCACTGAATCAGACTATGAAGTAACTTTGCACAGGAACAGTAGTTCAGGTCATTAAAAAAAAAACCTTTACAAAGCCTTCGTGCCTCCCTTCCTTTCCATTGCTTCTTTATATTTGGGAGAGGCATGGGTGGGCAGTCCCTCAAAAACTTGGCTTATCTTCGTTCCAAGTCTTCGCTGAGGCTGGTGGGAGCCAAAACACAGGGTTCGACATTTCAGGGTAAATCTGGAAATAGGATTCAAATGAGAGATTTAAAGTTTTGAATGTAAAGATTTCAGCAGTTATTTTAACATGACTGCATATAGATTGAAAATGCTGGGCTGGAGAGATAGCCTAGCGGTTAAGAGCACCGACTGCTCTTGCAGAGGACCCGGGTTTGATCCCCA
>VZQC01002682.1:49964-85816 GCA_009823505.1 Rhizomys pruinosus
AGTGTACTGTCTGCTGGTAGGTGGCACCCAACGTAGTGCAAGGCTGCAGAAGTCAGAAGAGGGTGTAAGACTCCCTGAACTGGAGTTAAAGACGGTTCTCAGCCACCATGCTGGTGTGGGAATCAAACCCAGGTCCTCTGCAAAAGCAGTCGGTGCTCTTAACCACTGAGCCATCTCTCCAGCCCCAGCATTTTTTTTTTTTTTTTTTTTAGAAGTTTGTTTAGTCAAAGTTTGTGGTTTGCTGATAAGAACCACAGATGGGGTATAACATGTTGCAGGTTTTTCTTTTTATTCTTTCTTTCTTTTTTTTTTTTTTAATGTGTATGAGTGTAACTGTCTGCAGGTAGGTTTGTGCACCCGTGTCCGTGCAATGCCGCGGAGTCAGAAGAGGGTGTCAGACCCCTGGAACTGGAGTCTCCTGGAATTGGAGTTACAGATGGTTCTCAACTGCCAATGTGGGTTTTTTTTTTTTTTGGGACAGGGTCTTTTTGTAGCCCCAGCTGGCCTGGAACTCACCATATAGACCAGGCTGGCCTCCATCTCACAGAGATTTACCTTGCCTCTCCCCAACTCCCCCTGAGTGCTGGGATTAAAGGTGTCCAGCTGGCCTGGAACTCACCATGTAGACCAGGCCGGCCTCCATCTCACAGAGATCTACCTTGCCTCTCCCCAACTCCCCCTGAGTGCTGTGATTAAAGGCGTGCGCTACCATTCCCTGCTCATATATGTCTTAATTTTTTATTTATTTTATGTGTATGAGTATATTGCCTGCATGTGTGTAAGTGCACCCATGTTGTGCAGTGCCTGCAGAGATCAGAAGAAAGTGTTGGATCCCCTGGAACTGGAGTTTCAGAACTCAGGTCCTCTGCTAGAGCAGTCAGTGGGGCTGGGTGTGGTGGTGTACTCTTTTAATCCCAGCACTAGGGAGGCAGAGGTAGGTGAATCTCTGTGAGTTCATGGGCAGCCTGGTCTACATAGAGAGTTCTAGGGCAGCTGGGCTACAGGGAGACCCTGTCTCAAAAAGACCACCACCACCACCAACAACAACAAAAGAGCAGTCAGTTCTCTTAACCACTGAGCCATCTCTCTAGCCCCAGATACCTTTTTAAATATTTTTTCCTTTTAAAAACTCTTTTGATTTATTTTTATTTTATGTATATGAGTGTTTGGCATGTATGTATGTAAGTGGAGCACATGTGCCCTCAGAAGTCAGACAAGGGCATCTGTTCCCCTGAACAGAACCTTTTTAGCTGCCATGAGGGTGTTGGGAGGCAAGCCATGGTCCTCTGCAAGAACAGCAAGTGCTCTTACCGATGAGCCATCTCTCCAGCCCCCATGTGTCTTCTTCACAACAGTGCTATCTGGGTACCCACCCTGTGCCAGGTAGTGTACTGGCCATAAATACTGGCAAGCAAGAAGGTGTGGTCTTCACCTGCATGGTTATGATTTAATCCATGCATTTGTTTATTCTGTCACTTAATGTTGGCTGACTGCCCACTGTGTGTACAGAATTGTTCTAGGTGGTAGAGTGAAAGAGCCCTAGGTCGCTGCTTCTCCAGGATTACATTCTAGACTGGTAGAATACAAATAAGGTTAGGAAGGTACATAGCATATGTGTGAAAAAAAGCTTAAGGGGGAAGAAAACAGGAGGTGGGGAAGGGCTGCAATTTAGGGTGCTGGAGTGGTCTTCACCCAGAGGTGAACTCTAGTCACACCTGAAGGAGGTCAGGAAGTATGCTGGTTAGCTGTGGAGAGCAGAGTGGTCCAGGAAGGAGGGAGCAGCAAGGAGGTCAGGGTGGAGGAGCAGAGGGAGGGAGGGAGGGGGGACAGACATTAGGAGAGGAGGCAGAGCGGCGGCCATGCAGGCCCTGGGGGTCAGTGATGGATATTGGATTCATTCTGGATGACAGTCTCTGGAGCCGGGGAAGGACAGTGAGAAGATGGGGAACCAATGCATGGCAGTTCCCAGTGGGATCCACTGTAGTTTGTTTTTTTTTAATGTGTATGAGTGCACTGTCTGCATGTAGGTTGGTGCACCCGTGTCATGCAATGCCGCGGAGGTCAGAAGAGGGCGTTGNTGCATGCAGGTCTGTGCACCCGTGTCGTGCAATGCCGCGGAGGTCAGAAGAGGGTCTCGGATTCCCCTGGAACTGGAGTTCTCCTGGAATTGGAGTTACAGACGGTTCTTAGCCGCCATGTGGGTGCTGGGGATCGAACCCGGGTCCTCTGCAAGAGCGTCGGTGCTCTTAACCGCTAGGCTATCTCTCCAGCCCACTGTAGTTTTTTTAATGTGTATGAGTGCACTGTCTGCATGTAGGTTGATGTACCCGTGTCGTGCAATGCTGCAGAGGTCAGAAGAGGGCGTCGGATTCCCCTGGAACTTGAGTTCTTAGCTGCATGTGGTGCTGGGAATCAAACCCGGGTCCTCTGCAAGAGCAGTCGGTGCTCTTCACCGCTGAGCCATCTCTCCAGCCCCTCCAGTGTAGAGTTTTATAAAGAGGGGAAGGCAGTGAAGATAGAGCATTTTAAGAATTTTATCCCAAGGGGAAAGTGAAAAATAGGATGAAAACTCAAAAGGGGCCTAAGGACAAGAGGTTTCCCTAAAGGGGAAGAAATGATGGCTTATTTTTATTTTCTTATTAGAGAGGAAGACCTGCATGCTTTGACCTCCATCAAGGGGTAGCTATGGGTAGAAAAGACAAGAGTACAGGGAGGGAGCTCTGGGGACGTGGCTCACAGGGCCACACAGACAGCTGTGTTGAGAACAAGCTGGTAGGAAGGAGGGCGGAAGCACAGGAAGCACAGTCACCTGGGATGTAGCTGCGTTATTGGATTAGAATGGTGTCTGGGAGGTGGGTGGAAAATAACTGGATCTGGATGGATTTGGGAGGCAGAGTTGTTGGATCTGTCCACTGGATTAGATGTTAAAGGGCATGGAAAATCAGTCAAGGAACATGGCAGAGACTTTGGCCTGAGCAGCTGGGAGAGCAAACAAAATCTGCCTTTTACTCCCATGGAAAGGATGAGTGGAGAACAGTTGTTTGGGGAACAGTCGTTTGGGGCAGGTCTGAGATGCCCAGTAGGTACCCAAGTGGGAATACTGGGGGGGGGGCAGTTTTGGGAAGAAACTGGAATTCAGGAAAAAGGTCTGGCTAGAAGATGTCAAAGTAGACATAGCTTTCTACATCCACCAGGGGGTAACTAGGTAGGAAGGGAAGGATTCAAGAAGAAAGCTCTAGGAACTCTAGTTGGGGGGTGGGGAGGTGGTGTGCATCGAAGGGCACAGTAAAAGGAGGAAGCCCAGGAATGTGGTGCCCTGAGTAGTTCAAGGACGATGCACTCAGAGTACATCAGACATTGCTGGAAGATCGGGTAAAAAAGAATGAGAATTGATGTAGCAATGTGGATTTAGCCTGGGCCACTCTCAAGACACCTTCAGTGATATGATGGAAAACAGTAAAGGTGAGAAATCTAAAGATTTTGTTGTAAAGGGAACATGAAAATAGGACAAAAGTTCAAAGGGGAGGCTTTGCTTAAAGATGGAAGAAATACCGGTGCCCTAGTATTCTCATATCAGTGAGTCAACAGAGAACGAGAAACAAGGGAGAGGTAACATAGAGACTGAATGGGTGAAAGGGGCGATTGGTTACAAATCCATCGCATACATCCAAGTGTTACTCCAAGCTAGGAATAGAGAGAAGGTACCCTGTCTGTCTCTGGTGCAGAGAGGGGAATATGCGTTAGTGGGGACCTTTAGAGAACTTAAGCAGGGAATGTCACTCAGTCGAGAGAGTGCTCACTTAGCATGTATGAAGTCCTGGGTTTGATCCCCAGTAATACCTGTAGCCCTAGCCCTTACAAGGTAGAGGCAGGAGGATCAGAAGTTCAAGGTCATCCTTGGCTACTGAGCAAGGTATAGGACAGCCTAGGATACATGAGACCCTGTCTCAAAAGAGAGAGGGGTCAGGGAGTTCTGTGATTACCTCTGTTTTATGTGTTGAACTAGGAAGAGTGACAATGAGGTAGGAGGAAGTACTGAGGATTTGAGGGAAGATAAACAAGTATGGTATGAGATGGACTAGGGGAATATAATGATTGCCAGGCGGCATTAAAGGTGCCTTTGAGTCTGGCAGGTCTGTATAGTTTTCTCTAGGTCTGTTCTGGTGCAAAGAAGCACATGAGAAGTCGACAGAAGCTGGACATGGTGAAGCGTACCAGCCTGGTGTCCATAGTGAGTTCAGGCCAGCTGGGGCTACAGGGAGACTCCACCTCAAAAAAAGAAGTAGATAGAGACTCATTCTGACCACGATAGTGGTTTATCCTGGTTTGTCCCAAGCAAGCAATGGGTGCAGGGACTTGAGGGCATTTGCAAGAGAGTGATTATAGTGCTTGACTGTGGAGCTGTGGAGTTTGACTGGGATGAGAAGGCAAATGACAGCAGGAAGCAGATTAGGAAAGATGGGGGGTCCATTTCCATGCAAGGTACTTCCTAGTGGAATCAGAGTATTATTAGAGTTGGGGCCCTAGAAGAAGCAATCTGTAAAGGTAGAAGATGAAGGTATAATTCTGACAGCTGCAACTGGGAGGTGGCTGAAGAGAGATGGTGGACCTCATCCTTGGAGGAAAGGAGCTCCAGAAATTGAAAAGGCCTGGCCAATGGGAAATGAGCTAGGTGACAGGTTCAGGAATAGTGGGGGAGTGACTCTGGGTGACATGTTGTATTGTATTGTTGTATTGATGAGAGTCAGGATGGTGGTTAGGGTGTGTGGGAGGTTGCTGGGGAAGACGGTCTAGAAGATGAGATGAGGACCAGGGAGCACATCTATCAGTACGTTAGGCCCACTGATCAGAGGCGAGGGAATGAGACATTAGCACAGCATGTGTGGGAGAGCCATGGAGGAAACTGTCACTAGGGAGAGAGGAGATTCAGTTGGAGTCAGACAAGAAAAGGCTTGCCAAGAGAAGTTGGTGAGGAAGTTTACCGAGCATCGATGAGGTTCAAGAAGATGTTTGAGAAGTGGAAGGTGAGGCCAGAAAGGCAGTGTAGGGGCTGGGGCTGGAGCTCAGGGTAGAGTGCTGGCCGAGCCTGAGGCCCAGGGTTCAAGTCTCAGCACTAGAGGAAAAGAAAGGGGTAGTATAAGAGCCATATGGAATCTGGAGTCCAGGAAGACAACACGCCTCGGAGACTGGGATCTGCAGTGGCTGATGTGAACAGGAGTAAGGGACTTGATGAGACTTTTTACGTAGATTTTAGAAAGATCTTGTTGGTGAGGTGGTAGTGCTGATGGTCTGTGAAAAGTGAGACAGAAAGGTTTGCCAAGCTCGGGGACCATTTCATTTCATTTTATAGAAGAGGAAATGGAGCCACAGAGAAGACTTCTGTGTCTCGCCAACCAAGTGGCAGAAATGGGGACTCTGATGGGCAGGCCAGGCCTTTATTCATTTTGCCTCCATCATCTCACGTAGAGGCCACTTCTTTTTTTTTTTAATTTTATTTATTTATTTATGTGTATGAATATACTGTCTGCATGTAGGTTTGTGCACCCGTGTCATGCAATGCCGAGGAGGTCAGAAGAAGGCGTCAGATTCCCCTGGAACTGGAGTTAAAGACAGTTCTCACCTGCCATGTGGGTGCTGGGGATCGAACCTAGGTCCTCTGCAAGAGCAGTTGGCGCTCTTAACCACTAGGCCATCTCTCTAGCCCCTCAGCCTCCTCTTCTTAAGATAGTGCTTGTTCCGTAGCTGTCCATAGCCCTTCTGTGTCCTTTTGGTCCTGGATTAGTTACTTTTCTGTTGCTGAGATAAAACACTGACAAAAACCAACTTGGAGAGGAAAGGGTTTTAATTTCATTTTACAACTCCCAGGTCACAATCTGACCTCAGGGGAAGTCAGGGTAGGAACTCAAGGCAGGATCCTGGAGGCGGAACCTGGGACACAGGCCATGGAGGAAAGATGCTTACTGGCTTGCTCACCCAGCTGGTGTTCCGCCTGCTTTCGTAAACAACCCAGGAATACCTGCCCGGGGATGTCACCACCCACAGTGGACTGGACCCTCTCACATCACTCAACAATGAAGAAAATGCCTCAGAGCATGCCCATAGCCAATCCAGTAGGGGAAGTTCCTCAGTTCCTTTTCCCACGGGTGTCAAGTTGACACCTGACTTGCTGACAGCCTCTTACCATTTATTTCACAGCACCGTTTTCCACTTCTGCCACCACTGCCTGTACCTCTGTATCTGATGGCCTTTCATGGTCCCAGGAGCCCATTCTACTCATACATGCACAGCCACCAGAAGGGTCAGGGAATTAAGGCCATGTCCTCAGAGCAGGCCTCAGCCAAAGGCTAAGTTGGTATACATGATTCCAAATTGCCAGCTCTGTGCCTGCAAGGTGGGTAACAGATACTATATCTCTCTATATATATATCTATATCTATCTATCTATCTATCTATCTATCTATCTATCTATCTATCTATCTTTCTAAACTTCTGCAGGGTTTCCCTCCAAAGGGTGGTAACTAACTGATAACACATCATTAATTTATCAACATTCCTTTCCTCTACCAGCATAAAAACAAAATGTATGTGTATGAATGTTTTGTCTGCATATATACAAGTGCACCCATGTGTAATGCCTGTGGAGGCCAGAAGAGGGTGTGAGGGCTGAAAACTGAACCCAGGTCTTTGGTCTTCTGCAAGAGCAGCCAGTGAACTGCTAAGCCACCTTTCCAGCTTCACTACCATCATTTCTTGAAATTACTATCTACTGGGCTATGTGTACTTAAATTGTGGTCTCAGGGTGTGCTGGGCAAACCTAAGCTGAGATCGGCCCAAAGTAGCTAATAAATATTTCCTGAACGATTGAGTTAAACCTCTATCTTCCTCCATGAGAAGACTGTAAGCACCTAGTGGGCAGAGACTGTATTCCTCTTTAATCTTTGCATTCCTCTTTAATCATGTGTCTGACTCAAACCAACCTGCTTCAGTCAAGGCTACATTGAATTAACTGACCTCTGAAGAACTGTTTGTGGGAAGAGAAAAGTGACCACATAAGTACCTGTGGGTTTTAGTGAGATGGAGGTGAGATTTCTCTGGGTGCCATTACAAAAAATTTTAAAAGGACAAGAACAGTGGGAAAGGTATCTACTTGGGAATCAACTACCAGGAGTGCAGGGGACGGAACAGAGAAACAGAGAGGGACAGGACGCCCAGTGATACAGCTTCTTTTTTTTAAATTTTATTTATTTTTTATGTGTATGAATGTACTGTCTGCATGTAGGTTTGTGCACCCATATCATGCGATGCTGCGGAGGTCAGAAGAGGGCGCCGGATTCCCCTGGAACTGGAGTTAAAGATGGTTCTCTCTGGGTCCTGGGGATCAAACCTGGGTCCTCTACAAGAGCAGTCGGCACTCTTAACCACTAGGCCATCTCTCCAGCCCCCGACACAGCTTCTTCTTAACACAGCAAAGCATCCAAAGGGCTATCGTTGATCCTTCACTGGCACCTTTCAGAGCTCCATTGGCAGCTAGAGCTGTGTGATCTTGCTAAATGCATAGTCCTGAAAGTAAGAGTGCTTGTAAGTGAGGGCCTAGCTTGCTCTCGTGCTGCCGTGTCCTACTACTTCCTCATTTCTGCTGCTTGGTTTGTGCAGACTGGAATCCAGATCAGTGTTGGGAAGCCGGGGGCGTTAGAGTGTGTATACACTTAGTGAGTGGTGTGTGTGAACAGGTTGGGAGGGCCATCATCCCTGATATATCAGCTTCGTGTAAATGCCAGGCATCTACAGTCAAATCTCTTCCAAGGGGCCATATTATAAGAGGTAATAAATAAGAGATAATAAATATGACCGTTCTTGGGAGATTCCCCACATAGATTTGATGCTCAATTAAAGTATCAGCCAGAGTCAGATCTGACTGACTGAACTTAAAAAAAATTTTTATGTGTATGAGTATTTTGCCTACATGTATGTTAGTGTACCATGCATGTGTCTTGTGCCCATGGAAACCAGAAGTGGGCACAGATCCTCTGCAATTGGAGTTACAGGTGGTTCTGAGCCATCATGTGTGTGCTGAGAGCCAAACCCTTCCTTTGTAAGAGCAGCAAGTGATCTTTTTGATCTTTTTGAGACAGGCTGTCCCTGTAGCCCCAGCTGCCTAAAACTCAATATGTAGGCCATGCTGGCCTTGAACTCATGGAGATCCTCTTGCCTCTGCCTCCTGAGTGCTGTATGTACCACCATGCCTGGCTATAGCAAGTGCTCTTAACTGCTGAGCCATCTCTCCAGTCCCCAAGGGCACATTTTATTTTATTTTAATTTAATATAATTTTATTTTATTTATTTTATTTTTGTTTTTTTTGAGACAGGGTCTCCCTTAGTCCCAGCTGGCCTGGAGCTTGCTATGTAGATCAGGCTGGCCTTGAACTCCCAGAGATCCGCCTGCCTCTGCCTCCCTTTTATAGCCATGCTTCCTCTTCCCTCTCAGGGGTCAGTGACTAAGAATTGTTTCTATGTTTTAGAGTTCTACTTTAGAACAATGATTTGCTTATTTCCTACTAAAGCCATTAATCAATTAGAAGGTACATTTATCTGCTATTACATTTACATATGCAAGTTTAGTTTGTCAAATTTAATCTCTCCTGCTATACACACTATAAGAACAGACTTGATTCTTTGGAAAAGGTATCCTACTTTTCTATCTTGGGTTTTGTTTGTGTTGTTGTTTTGAGACTGGGGTTTACCATGTAAGCCCAGGCTGGTCTCAAAGTTATAATCCTCCTGTCTCAGCCTCTGGAATGCTGGTCTTACAGCTGTTTACCACTACTCACAGCATTTCTACTTTATCATAATACATTAGAATATTTCCAAATGAGAGGATGGAGAGATGGTGCAGTGGTTAAGAGCACTGGCTGTTCTTGTAGAGGACCCGGGTTTGGCTCCCAGCACCCACATGGCAATTAACAACTGTTCAAAGCTCCAGTTCGAGAGGATCCAATGCCCCATTCTGATATCTTGAGTATTATATGACATAGGTGCATTTACACACATGGGGGCAATACATTCATACACATAAAATAAAAAATAATAAAAATACTAGAAAAAAAAGTTCCAAATGGGCATGGTGGTGCAAGGCTTTAATCCCGGCAAAGGCAGAGGCAGATGGGTCTCTTGAGATTGAGGCCAGCCTAGTTGGGGCTACAGAGACACTCTGTCACAAACAAACAAATTCCAGATGAAACTAGAGAGTCCAATAAGAAATTAGGACACAGTTATCCATGAAAGTAGATCATTCTTAGCCAGGCGTGGTGGTGGCGCACGCCTTTAATCCTAGCACTTGGGAGGCAGAGGCAGGCAGATCTTTGTGAGTTCAAGGCCAGCCTGGTCTACAGAGTGAGTTCCAGGACAGCTGGGGCTACAGGGAGACCCTGTCTCAAAAAGACAAAAAAAAAAAAAAAAAAAAAAAAAAAGAAAGTAGATTATTCTTTTTAGAAATAAGATGGAAAAAATACTCTTTCAGTGTCAAAAAAGTTGAATTCTCCCTAGCCTGGTGAGCTTAACCTGTTTGGGCTCTGATCTTTCTCACTTTACTATCTTACTGACTTCTTTAAAGACAGAATGCTTATTTTAGTTTGGTTTTTAAAAGTCATTTGAGGGTAAACAGTAAGTTTTAAGCCAGGTGTCTGAGGATGGTAAATAGCCCAGAAGCTGCTTAGTTCCTTCCTGGTCTCCCCAAGTTAAAGTGTTGCCCAGGCATGTGAAATCCCTTGTTATCTGGGGGCCAGAGCAGCTAACTGGCTGCTGAGAGCCCTCCTTCCACTCATCGCAGCCAGGCAGAGCCCAGTCCTCCTGCTGTCCTTCATGCCATTGGCTCGAAGCCTGCAGATCTCAAGCGAATGTTAAGGATCCTGGGAAAGGTGAGGCATTCAGCAAACTCTGTCCCAAATTAGGCTTATGGGCAATTATTTATGGCTAAAGGTCTCAGAACCTGCAGGCAGGCCACAAATCCAAATTTTTCTTGGCCACATGTGACTCATGCTTCCACTGAAGCCTTTGGGAGGAACAGCCTCTTTACTGGAAGTCACAGTCTAGAAATGTGATGGTGAAGGTGATTCGCTTGAGCTGAGGGCAAGTGGAATGGCCTGCAGTGAGAGTCAGAACTGTCAGCAGGCAGAGATCCCTTAGTATTCACAAGTGGAATGGCCTGCAGTAAGAGTCAGAACTGTCAGCAGGCAGAGATCCCTTAGTATTCACAAGTGGAATGGCCTGTAGTAAGAGTCAGAACTGTCAACAAGCAGAGATCCCTTTGTACTCACAGGCGATTGTTCCAGAGCCTTCCTCCCAACTCCAAATTCTAAGGATGGTCCATCCCTTATATAATATGGTGCAGCGTTCGCATGTAACCTGCACACATCCTGCTGTACTTCAGAGCACCTCCAGATCACTTAGAATACTCCATGCAATGGAAACACTAAATAGTTGTGAGTTCTTTGGATTGGGGCAGGGGGAGGTTGGAATTCAAACCTGGGCCTTTCTTTTTATGCTTGGCAAGTGCTCTACCACTTCAGGCTCTGAAAACAGGCATTGTACTTTATTCCCATTGTTTAGAGAATAATGTCAAAGGGAAAAAACCCTACCTATTTAGCATGTGGCATAAATTAGACTTTCTTCCAAAGGCACTGGCCCTGGCCATCAGACGTCAGAGGCCTCTGGAGCTCATGCTACTGAAGGAGGAGAGGTAGAGCCATGGATCCAGCAACGTCTCCCAACCAGCCAGCTCACCATGGGGAGGAGCTATGGGCTCAGAAGGCGAGAGTGCTAGTGGCCGATCTGTCTTGTGAAACTACTGGGTGTTGCAGCCCAGAGAACTGTGAGGGGAGCGCCCAAGGGACCCTAAGTGAGGATTTCCCCCATTCGCTCTGTAAGAAAACCCATTAAACTCATGAGACTCCTCTAAACTGAGGTTTTTGGAGAGTCTGTTCCTCCGTCAGTCTCGGATCCACAGGGTGGATAAGGAGCTGAGGCCTTGAGACGGTCCCATGTTGCTCCGCTGTTGAGCGAGCGAGAGCCGCTCTCCCACTCAGGAAAATTTTCTGCTACAAGTATTGATGCAAATGAATTTTTTTTAGTACTTTCTATCTGCAGTCAACTGGATCTGCGGATGTGGAACCTGTGGATATAGGGGGCAGTGTAACACTAAACCTAACGTCCCCTCTGATGGACCTGTGCACAGTCAGCACCAGACCTGCTTGCTGTTTGATAGAGCCTTTTTGGCTCCACTTTAACCCATTCCATTCTTCATTTATTAAAGGCTTCATTTGGAATGAGCCAGACCCAAAGATTTACCTTTGGAGAAGAGATGAAGTCCTGGTAAGACTTCCTAGGTGTCTGTGACCCTGCTTGCCGAGGCTGAGCTTTCTCTGTGCACTTGTGGTTGGTATTTTCTGAAATAGACTGAGCTCTTTTCTTCCATGGGGAAGTCTGTTTGTCCGGGGACTCGTGCTGGGATTTGAAAGCCAGTGTCTTTGTTGCTTCTTGCTTCTCCAGGTTGCTTTTCTGTTGCCAAACTGTTCTCATTGGGTGGTGTGAATCTCCATAAGTTGTTCTACCTTGCTTAGTGGAATGTCTATGCAATGACAGTGTTAGTGCCTGGCATATATGTAGTGTTTTGTTGGTTTTCAAAGTGTTTTTTGCATCTATTACATCACTGTGTGAGGCTGACTCGGGGGATTCTATAGTTAATCACTGTTTTGACCAACTTAGACACTGTCTGTATAGTCTTCCAGTTGTCCCATGTTCCCAGCCTCCATTTTTTTTTTTTTTTAAGGACTAGAGGGCAAGGGATTTTTTTTTTTAAATCAAACTCAAGGATCTTTTTTTTTTGCTCTTTTTGAGACAGGTTCTCCCTTTAGTCCCAGCTGGCCTGGAGCTTGCTATGTAGACCAGTCTGGCCTTGAACTCACAGAGATCTGCCTGCCTCTGCCTCTGCCTCCCAAGTGCTGGGATTAAAGGTGTGTGCCACCACGCCTGTCAAGGAAAGCATCTTTAAGCATACTGTTGTCTGGGGTTGGAGAGATGGCTCAGTGGTTAAGAGCCCTGACTGCTCTTGCAGATGATCTGGGTTCGATTCCCAGCATCCACGTGGCAGGGGAATCTGACACCCTCTTCTGACTGCTGAGGCATTGCACGACTTGGGTGCACCAACCTACATGCAGATAGTACACTCATACACATAAAACATCATAAAAAATAAAAATAAATTTAAAAAAGCATACTGTTGTCTAATGGAAAAGTGAAGGCAGACTGGCAGCTCTTTATAAACTAGCCCTGAGAATCATGCTCCACATCCTGGGTTCACATCATCAGCAGCAGCAGGAGTACTGAGAACAGTCTGATGCTTTTTTTTTTTTCTCCCCCCCTGCCTCTAGCTTGACATGGAGGCTCAGGCCCATTCTGGCACATAGCTTCTGTGTGCTGATCCTGAGGAAATTCTTCCCAGAAGATTTCACCACAGTGATGCTGGTCTCTTGTTACTTACAGCTGATTTTTCAGCGCCAGCTAACCAGCATCAATTGTCCCAATACAACAAAGATTTCACTTCAGGTTCTGGTCTCTTGTTACTTACAGCTGATTGTTACAGCCCCAGCTGACCAGAACCCACAGATTAAACGGTCCTGATGATCTCTGCTTCCCTTTGAAACTTCACAAGACAGGCCTCCATTGACTACAACTCTTTCAGCAAAACTGTTCCAAGTTCCACAGCCATGATCTTTAGGCATTCAATGATTTTTCTAGACCAAAGTTCCAAACACTTCCACAATCCTCCTCCAAAAGACCAAGGTCAGGTCTGTCACAGCAATAGCCCACTCTCTGGTACCAATTTCTGTTCTAGTTTGTCTTCAATTGCTATGACAAAACACTCTGACCGATACCAACTTGAGGAGGAAAGGGTTTATTCAGCTCACATATCCTGGGTCGTAGTTCATCACCCAGGGAGCCCAAAGTAGGAACTCAGGACAGGAACCTGGAGGCAGGAGCTGAAGCACGGGCCATGAAAGAATGCTGCTTACTGGCTTGCTCCTTTTTTTAAAAAAAAACAGTATCATCTAGCTAGGCATGGTGGCACACGCCTTTAATCCTAGCACTTGGGAGGCAGAGGCATGTGGATCTTTGTGAGTTCAGGCTAGCCTGGTCTACAGAGTGAGTTCCAGGACAGCTGGGGCTACAGAGAGACCCTGTCTCAAAAAGACCAAAACAAAACAAAACAAACCCCAATATCATCTAGCGCAGAACTAATATGAAATTTAGATCCATATAGTCCTTTTGTGAGTAGCTTGCTTTTTGTTTGTCTGGTTTGGCTTTTATGCTTTAGAGATATATTTTTTTCTTCTTTTTCAACTTCAGCTTTGGTATTGATATATATATATGCTATCTGGCCCAAGCAAGCTGTGAACTCTTTATCGTCCTGTCTCCACCTCGTTGGGGGCTGAGATTACAGGTGTGTGCTGTGCCATTTCCCTCGGCTTAGGAGCTAGCACTCTTCCTAAATGTGAGCCACTGCTCTGGTTTAGAGGACCTTGAACTCTGTCACCAAGCCACACCTGATGGAGAAACTATAACTTCATGAATACCTTTTGTTTCACCAGAATTACATTACAGTGCAGTTCAGAAATACAAGATGCTGGGGCTGGAGAGATGGCCTAGCAGTAAAGAGCGCTGACTGCTCTTGCAGAGGACTCAGGTTCGATTCCCAGCACCCGCATGGCGGCTGAGAACTGTCTTTAACTCCAGTTCCAGGGGAATCCGATGCCCTCTTCTGACCTCCGCAGTGTTGCACGACACAGTGCATAGACCTGCATGCAGACAGAACATTCATACACATTGAAAAAAAAAAAAAAAGAAATATAAGATGCTTTTAAGTTAAAGCCTGGAAGGTGGTTCTATAAATTATGTTTCCAAGATTCTTTTTAGAGCTTTTGGGAAACTCTTTTGAGGTTGATTAAGACCAGGAACTTCTTGATTTTACTTCTTACTGCCCTGGTAGGCATCCCATGTCCAGCCTCCTTCATTCCTTCCGTAGGTGTCAGCTGCTACGCTATAGATGCTGGGGCTGTCTAGGTTAGAGTCAGCCAGACCACAGAGAGTCAGGGTTGAGAGGCACCCAGCAGGTTGCCTGGGCTCCTCTATCTCCCTCTGTACCATCTTTGAGTGGCCAGCAAGCCTCAGCCATTCCATTCTAAGGAGTGGAAGACTATCTCAGATAGTGGAGCCCATGTCTGTCTGCCTGCTGCTTCTATTCAACAACCATCAACTCCTGCCAAGTACCAGGCACTGTTCCAGGGCTAGAGTCAGCATAGAACTCACAGGCAGAATCATCTTATGGCTAGCTCTACCTCTTGGGTCACTGAAGGTAAACCAAAGAATTCTTCTGCAGACTGTGCTCAGGTTCTCCTGTGTGTTCATGTCAAGCTAAGCTCCTGGAGTTACAAGTGCCTCAGAGCTTTTCCCTTGTGCACATACTATATCTTTCAGTTAATATTACTGAATGAAAAATGAGCTCAATATTTATTAAATATGAAAGTGCTTTTTAGTAGACATCTTAGGCTTTGTTTTGTTTCAAAGATATTATGCACCAGAAAAATTCTGAGAAATACAGATAAATAAAAAGGATAAAGAAGAGCTGTGTATAGGAGTGCATGCTTGTGATCCTGTCACCCAAAGGCTGAGGTGCGAGGAATGCTATGAGGCCTAGGCCACCTAGGTTAATCCCAGGCAAATCAGGGCTACATAACAAGATCCTAAGCTGGGGATTGAACCCAGGTCTGAAGTAGAATAAAATATCAAGAATTACCTATAGTCCACCATTCACTGTTAAAATGAACATTTCTTTCTTTTTTTGGTCTTTTTGAGTCAGAGACTCCTTATATCCTTAGCTGGCCTGGAACTCACTATGTATACCAGGGTGGCCTTGAACTCACAAAGATCTGCCTGCCTCTGCCTCTCAATTGCTGGGATTAAAGGTGTGTGCCAGCACACCCAGAAAATGCATATTTCTTCTAGCCTTTTCCAACCTGTATCTGTTTACATAGTTGAGATCATAATATATAATTTATGATTTTGACTCCTGAGATGTTTGGGGGGGGGGTAGAGCTGGGATTTTTTTTTCCTCTGTCAAAAGAGTTCAAAGTAAGCTGGGGTTGAACCCAGGTCTTGTACATGTTAGGCAAACACTCTAGATAGTATCCCTTGAATCATGTTTGTCTATTTAACATTGACATTTGTATATGAGATATATGTTTGGAGTGGAGTGTGCCATAGCATAGGCCTGTAGACTCAGCACTTGCGAAAATCCGAGGCAAGAGGATTTTTTTTTTTTTTTGTCTTTTTGAGACAGGGTCTCCCTGTAGCCCCAGCTATCCTGGAACTCACTTTGTAGACCAGGCTGGCCTTGAACTCACAGAGATCTGCTTGCCTCTGCCTCCTGAGTGCTGGGATTAAAGGCATGCACCACCACACCCAGCAGCAAGAGGATATTGAATTTGAGGCTAGCCTGCACTATATAGTGAGACTGTATTTCAATAGAAAAAAAAAACATTTAAGGGGTTGTATAGTGTTCAGTCAGATTTTCTCGAGAAGAGTGGAAGGGGTTCCAGAAATGGGCGGCACTGCTGCCTTTTTTTGACACCTTTAGCCTCCTGTGCCATGGCTTTCTTTTTGTTTCTATCTGTCCCTCATTTCATAATCATGCTCTGCCCATATGCTGGAGGACAGTGCTGACTGATGCCTCCCCGTGACATACACCAGGATGCCCTTTTCCTTTAGATGCAGTCTTGAGGAGTCGTGGAAGCAGTTCTTCAGGCGGACCAAGCACTGACAAGTGTGGAGCTCACGCTAGCCCTTGCTTACAGGCCTGCAGCTGAACCAGAAGGCCCTCACCACCTTCCCAGATGTGGTAGTTGTGCGAGTGTCCACACCCTCTGTGCAGTCAGACAGCGACATCACTGTCCTGAGGCACCTGGAGAAGCTGGGCTGCCGCTTGGTCAACCGCCCACAGAGCATCTTAAACTGCATCAACAAGTTCTGGACATTCCAAGAACTGGCTGGACATGGAGTTCCCATGCCAGACACCTTCTCCTATGGTGAGTCTCCTGGATGTACAGTTGGGAATTTCTTCTCAAACCACCCATATCTCTTCTCTCTCTTCTCTCCCAGAAACCTCTCAGTTATCTCTGTTGTGAGTCTGTTCATCGTAGGAGACTCAACATGTTATGTCTTTATGTTGACCAGCCCCTCTGCCTGCAGTGTCTTTGTTGCTGTCTGGAAGTCATTTGGTAAACATACCCACCATAAGAGGCTCTGCATTAGAGCAGGAAGAGTTTTACCCCGGGGCATCCCCACCTCATCAGAGAAGGAAAACAGCAAGCATAAGGAACTTCAGTGCAGTATAGTCCGTGTTTCTGAGTGGGAAGGGAGTGCGTGGGAGAGCTGCTGTGGTCAGAAGACATCAGGGACCACTTCCTAAATGTGATGACATTAAGCTAAAAGAAGGCAGCAAGCATAAGGAACTTCAGTGCAGTATAGTCAGTGTTTCTGAGTGGGAAGGGAGTGCGTGGGAGAGCTGCTGTGGTCAGAAGACATCAGGGACCACTTCCTAAATTAAGCTAAAAGAAGGGCTGGGTGAGTAGACAGCAAAATAAGAGGTAAAGTGAACATGATTAACTGGCGCTATTGCCAGTGGTTGAAGAAGGTTAAGCGTGTGAGCTCATGAGAGAGTTACAAGAGTACAAAGATAAGGATGTCAAGGAGCTAGAGCTAGCCAGAGACTAACGAGAGTGTTCTGAGTGGCTGGCCAGAGCCACCTTGAAGATCATTCGGGCCACTGTATGCTTCCCTTGCTTTTATTTTTATTTTTATTTTTATTTTTTGGTCTTTTCGAGACAGGGTCTCCCTGTACCTCCAGCTGGCCTGGAACTCACTCTGTAGACCAGGCTGGCCTTGAACTCACAAAGATCCACCTGCCTCTGCCTCCCAAGTGCTAGGATTAAAGGTGCTCACCACTACGCCTGGTGCTTCCCTTGCTTTTAAAGGGTTTACCTAACTAGGTCAGGCCCACCATGAATCATTCTGAGTCCTTTGATGGACTCAGAATCAACAAACTATTAATATAGTCACAAGAGTGATATCCCATCATATTCACCAGTCCCTCTCTCACTCAAGAGAGGGGATTCCATAAGGAATGTTCACCGGGAGGGGTGGGATTCTTGGGAGCCATCCCAGAAATCTGGTCCCTCAGCTATCGCAGAGGTGCCCCCTATAGCATGCTATGAAGGTTACAACAGCTGCAACAGATGTGCTGGTACCATGCATAAAAGGACCTGACGGTGGCATTACCCTTCCTCGTCTCCTGCCTTGGGCATTACGGGGTGTGATGCATGCCTGCTGTGGTTGGGTGGGCTGAATGGATCTCATCAACTGACCTCTGCCCTGTCACCAGCATTTTACTGAATCTCGCATTTTCTTGGCAGGTGGACATGAAGACTTTTCAAAAATGATCGACGAAGCAGAGCCCCTGGGCTACCCAGTTGTGGTGAAGAGCACTCGGGGCCACCGGGGTCAGTGGTACTGCTGGGCTTGCCACTGGGTATTCAGCTGGGCATTCGGCCCATGAGGAATGCCGCCTGGGGACTCACGGCATGCTCTGCTTGCTCTCAGTCTCTGCTGGTGTTTGCAGACCCTCTTCTCTCTTTGGACTTTGGCAACAGACCCCCCCCCAACCACCACCCCATCCTACCCCACCCCCGCCCTTGGGCAGGTTAGATTCTCAAATCCGTGGCTAGCACATCCGTTCTTTCTTTGGAGTGGTTTCTCTGGAACAGATAGATCTCTTCTTACCCCTCCCTCTGCTGCTGTACAATAACCCTCCCAAGTCCCCATCCTGCCCGTTAGACTGAGCTCCTTAGAGTGGCACCAGGGCCTGTGGGCACAGCCTCGACCTTCTCTTCAGCCTCCTCTGAACATGTGACTCCCCCATAATCCTGCCAGCCTGCTGCTCACTCACCAAGTAGACCACACACTTTCCTTCCCATAACAATTTGCTCTCTTCACTTGGCTGGAGGGCTGTCGTCCTCTGCTCCCTGGAGACCTCCGCTCATCATTTAAGGGCAGCTCCCAATGTCATTTCTTCTTTCCATGCCCCAGGCTCCCTCCCTTTTTTCCAGACAAAACTAGTTGCTCTTCCCTTTTTGTTCCTGCTCTTGCTTCTGATATAGTGCTATGTTTTTTTGCAGTTCTAGTTTTAAGTGCTTTATTCCTTTTTTTAATTAGACTGAGCTTCTCAGGGGCCAGGACTAGGTCCTGAGCATCTGTCTCTATAAGGCCCACTACAGTGCTCAGTGCGGAGTAAGTGCTTGGCATAGGTGTTGGCAGGATAGCGTCGTCCTCCTGATATAGTTGAATAACTGCCTCATTATGTGACCCAGATGGCATAGCACAGAGGCTCAGGATGTCTGGAGCAAGGTGCAATAGCCTACCCAGATACATATGACGACCACTAGGATGTACAGATTGAAGTAGACACAGCCCCTGCTCTCAGGGAACTCCCACATTAGACATTATAGGATGTTGCATTACAGGATGTGTAAACAGACATGTCCATGGTCCCCTTTGAGCCTCAAGGATGGTGGAGCCCACTCAGTCTTTTCACACACATACACACAGACACACTCACACACTCATGTAGACTCTCTCCAATAGACACCTACTGCCCACTTAACTGTACACCACCTATCAACCTGCTCCTTGGCTAACTTGAAATCACTGACCTCCCTTCTTCCAGTTCTGTTGGACTTCTGGGGTCCAGTCATTTCAGGAATAATTGAACATTGGTTATTTCTTTTTTCTGATACTAGAGGTTGAAACTAGAGTCTCAGGCATGCTAGGTAAGTACTCTCCCATGCACATGGCATGTGCAGAGCGCATAGGAGGGGGTTGGAGTCCTCCTCTGTCACTCTCCACCTTATTGCTTTGAGACAGGGTCTGTCCCTGATCTGGAACTTGAGTTTTTCAGCTAGGCTGGCAGCCAGAAAGCCCCAGCAATCTTCCTGCCCCGCCCCCCACACACACTTGAAGCTGGGATCACAAGTAGGCACAGGATGCTCAGCTGCTTGTGTGGGTGTTGGGATTCAAACGCAGGTGCTCATGCTTGCCTAGCAAGTGCTCTCACCTGCTGAGTCTGCCACCCTCACTCTTTTTATTAAGACTTCAGAGGAATTCCACATCCCTTGTGATGGTGACAGGAAACCCAGGAAAACCAACTCTGTCCCATTTTTGCTCAGATCATGCATGTCGTCAGATTTGCAGAGCAGCAAACCCGTTAGGAACCCTACTCAGATCAGCTCAGTGAGATGCAAATGGAAATCACGTGGTGCATAATTATAAGTGATTCAAACAGAAAATAAAGAACTTAAAATCAAGACAGCATGCTTTCGCAGAGGGAAATAGAAATATGAGCCATTCTCTATAGATAATGGGAAATAATAAATTTCTTCTGCTTAAAAGGAAGAAGTGGGGAGCTGGGGAGATGGCTCACTTGGTCAGGTGCTGGGCACATAAGCATGAGCACCTCAGTGTGGCTCCCCAGCACCTGTATAAAAAGCTAGCTGTGTATTGCTGGGTGTGGTGTTACACGCCTTTAATTCCAGTAGAGGCAGGCGGATCTTTGTGAGTTCAAGGCCATCCTGGTCTACAGAGTGATGTCCAGGACTGCTGGGGCTACAGGGAGACCCTGTCTCAAAAAAAGAAAAAAAAAAAAGCTAGCTGTGGTGTTGCATGCCTGTAATTCTAGCACTGGGAGGCTGGAGAGATGGCGCAGCAGCTAAGAGCACGGACTGCTCTTTCAGAGGACCCAGGTTTGATGGTAGCTAACAGTTTCAGGGGATCCAATCTGATGCTTTCTTCTGATCTTCTTGGGCACTGCATGACACGAGTGCACTTACACACATGCAAGCAACACACTCATACACATAAAATGAAAATAATAAATAAAAAATATTTTTTAATTCTAGTACTGGGTACGTGGATATAGGAGGATCCCTGGATCTAGCTGGCTAGATCCTGCCCTATTGGTGAGCTCCAGGTCCCATTGAGAGATCCTCTGTTTAAAAATAATGTGGAGGGGCTGGAGAGATAGCCTAGCAGTTAAGAGCACCGACTGCTCTTGCAGAGGACCCAGGTTCGATCCCCAGCACCAACATGGCGGCTAAGAACCATCTGTAACTCCAATTCCAGGAGAACTCCAGTTCCAGGGGAATCCGAGGCCCTCTTCTGACCTCCGCGGCATTGCACGACATGGGTACACAAACCTACATGCAGATAGTACACTCATACACATACAAAAATAAATAAAATTTAAAAATAAATAAAAATAATGTGGAGGGCTTGGGGAGATGGCAGAATGGGTCAGTTGGTAAAAGCACTTCCTGTGCAAACACAAGGACTTGAGTTAGAATCCTTAGCACTCCGGAAAAAGCTGGACATGGCTATACATGTCTGTAACCCCAGCACTGGGAGGAGGGGTAGAGGGAGACAGGAGGATCTGGAGAGCTGGCTGGCCAGCAAGCTTCTAGTTCCATGAGAGACCCTGTTTCAAGGAACTAAGGTTGAGCGGGACAGAGGAACACACCAGAATCCTGCTTTGGCCTCCACATATGTGTGCATGTGTGCATGTACCCTCCCACTCACATGCATGCACCACATACACATCTAACACAAATACACAGTACGGTAGAAAGCAATAGAGGAAGGCATCCAAAAGTGCACACACATACACACACACACACACACCACATACCACACATCACACACAGCCACAAAAATAATGAAAGGGAGCCGGGCATGGTGGTGCACACTTTTAATCCCAGCACTCGGGAGGCAGAGGCAGGTGGATCTCTGTGAGTCCCAGGCTAGCCTGGTCTACATAGTGAGCTCCAGGCCAGCTGGGACTAAAAAGGGAGATCCTGTCTCAAAAAGACCAAAAATAATAATAATAATGAGGGGCTGGAGAGATGGCTCAGTGGTTAAGAGCCCCGACTGCTCTAGCACCTGGGTTCAATTCCCAGAACCTGGGTTCAATTCCCAGAACCATCTTTAAGCCTGGCATGGTGGTGCACACCTTTAATCCTAGCACTCTGGAGGCAGAGGCAGGCAGATCTCTGTGAGTTCAAGACCAGCCTGGTCTACAGAGTAAGTTCCAGGCCAGCTGGGGCTATAGGGAGACCCTGTCTCAAAAAAGAAATGAAATGGATACCCCCCCCCAAAAAAGCTGGGACAGGACCTTTAATCCCAGGACTCAGGACGAAGAGGCAGGCAGATCTCTGAGTTCAAGGCCAGCCTGGTCTACAAAGTAAGTTCCAGGTCAGCTGGGGCTACAGGGAGACCCTGTCTAAAAAATACTGAAAGAAAGGAAAGAAGGAAGGGAGGGAGGGAGGGAGGGAAGGAAGGAAGGAAGGAAGGAAGGAAGGAAGGAAGGAAGGAAGGAAGGAAAGAGAAAGGAAGAAAGAAGAAAGAAAATGAAATGGAAGGTGAAGGTGGCTGTCAGAGGCTTCCACCTGTGAGCTTCCACGGGTCTTTGCTATGGCAACAGCATAGAGCTGGTCCTGTACTTTTGTGTTGTACTTACCGTTTTTGGCTCTCTCCATCCACACTTGGGATTCCTCTAAACCATGTTCAATTAATTATGTTCTGCAAACACTGATGGATGTCTGCCCTATGTATCAAGCCCAGTAAGCCCAGTGCAAGGTTTGGGGGATTAAGAGAGAGAGAGAGAGAGAGAGAGAGAGAGAGAGAGAGAGAGAGAGAGCACGAGAGCACGCTATACATGAGCCCTGCCTAATCAGCACCCTGGGGTGGTGGGAAGCACTAATTAGCCATTTTCAAACTTGCTGGGAGCTTTGGGATCTTATCTGAGTTTCTGCAATATGTTATTTCATTTTGAAAAAAGCCAGGCATGGAGTACACACAAGTAATCATAGCCCTCCAAGCTAGGAGGATCCTGAATGTAATTGAAGGACAGCCTGCATTACACACACACACACACACACACATACACACACACACGGGGGTGGGGTGGGCGGGGGGAGACTGACTCTCAAAAAAACGAAACATGGTATGGAGAAAGAGTCAATAGGGTTAAAATCTAAAGACTATAAAGAGAGAATAGGAATAGAATTCCATGGCTGTCTGGTAAGAAACAAGAGTAGAGAAGTAGGAAGTGCCAGGACAAGGGAAGTTGGAGAAGGTGGCTGTCTCTCGGGGACGGAAGGCAGGACTACAGCTTCCCTGACATCCTCTCTTGTTCTTCGTCTTTCTTCTTGAAGGAAAAGCTGTTTTTCTGGCTAGAGATAAGCATCACCTATCCGACATCTGCCACCTAGTCCGCCATGATGTCCCCTACCTGTTCCAGAAGTACGTGAAGGAGTCACATGGGAAGGACATCCGAGTGGTGGTGGTGGGTGGCCAGGTGATTGGCTCCATGCTGCGCTGCTCCACGGATGGCCGTATGCAGAGCAACTGCTCTCTGGGTAAGGCAGAAGGCTCATAGAAGGCCTCCAGGGTGCCTCGGTGGTCTGCTCAGTGCGCATGTACTGACCCTTCTCTCTCATCAGACCCTCTGCTGACTCGGGATCTATCTCACAGAGAACAATGAGAAATGAATTTTTCCTTTGGTTGCCAGCAGTCCAGGAGGGGGCAGGAGGGGGCGCAGCAGTGTCTTGTAGATGTTAGGACTCAACAGGATTTGCAAGGGAGCGGCAGGAGGCCAGTGTTTGAGAAAATGGTGGATGAAAGGCATAAGGAATGGACAAGGGCAGGAGATGAATCTAGAAGCTTCTGTAACTGCTCAGAATGAGATTACTAAAGGCCTACAGGTGTATCCAGTCTATAGCCCGTGGGCTTCATGTGCCCCAGATTAGCTATGAATATGGCCCAGTGAGTTTTTGTGACTTTATTTATTTATTTTCTCTCTCTTTCTCTCTCTTTTTTTTTTTTTTTTGTCTTTTTGAGACAGGGTCTCCCTGGAGCTCTGGCTGTCCTGGAGCTCGCTGTGTAGACCAGGTGGGTTGGCCTTGAACTCACAGATATCCACCTGCCTCTGTCTCCCAAGTGCTATAAGATTAAAGGCTTACACCACCATACTCCGCCTAACACAGTTCTTAGCTGCCATGTGGGTGCTGGGAATCAAACCCTGGTCCTCTGCAAGAGCAATCAGTGCTCTTAACTGCTGAGGGATCTCTCCAGCCCCCTTTTTTGTTCTTTTCGAGACAGAGTCTCCCTTTAGCTCCAGCTGGCCTGGAACTCACTATGTAGACCAGGCTGGCCTTGAACTCACAGAGATCCACTTGCCTCTTTCTCCCAAATCCTGGGATCAAAGGTGCATGCCACCATGCCTGGTGACCCTGCTACCTTTTTGACCCACTGTTATATATGTTTCTGTGTTTGAGAAAAGTACAAAGCACATTGAACCTGAATCTCAGCACCTATGTATCTAACTTAAGCAGGTGTCACCTGGTCATGATTCTGGGTCATTGTAAGTATCTTATGTGGATGTAGGGTGAGGGAGGGCCTTGTCTCTGTCCTCCGCCTGTGCCACCTACTTCGCCAGCTCTGAGAATCAGCTGGTGGTGTGTTTGGTGGGTTGCTCAGCTCAAGTGGAACATCACCCTCAGAGAGGCCTGTTTATGCAGCTGCCTTCTCAGCTTCTGTGGTAACACCCTTCCTCCCACCCCTCGAAGCCTGCCAAGAATTGAGATTGGTTCTGGGTGACTCTGGGAACAGGACAGTTAAGGAGATAGGCTCTGGAGCCAATGGTAATGGTTGCAGGGAAGAAAGGCACGGGCAGGCTCCAGTGCAAGGGCCCTTGACCTTCCAGCTCACGCCGGATGAGAGGCACCCCATAGTCTCCCCAGAGGGCAAGTCTAGCCCAGAACACTTCATTCTGCACATCCTCAGCCTGCCTTTCCCATCGCCCTGGGTGTTCCCNTAGCACAGCCGTTAAAGGCTGAGGCTAAGAACTGCAAAAAAATTAAAAATGCTTTATAATTCTGCTCAAAACAGTCAACTTCCTCATGGAGAATATTGAGAAAGACTGAGAAAGAGATGAAAAGCATGTTTGGCAGAATGCATGAGCTCTGGTAGGGTGGGGGAATGGGGAGGGACACGGGTCTAGACTTGATAAAAAAATTAAAATAAATTTATGTGAAAAAAAATAAAAATAAAAAAATAAAAAGTTCAAATTCCCAGGAAAAAAAAAAGCTATATCAACCTCAGTGAACTTAATTTGGGGGGTAATTTAAAAAACAGGGAGGAAGGGAGAGGGGAGGGAAGGAGGAGGGAGGGAGGAAGCAAAACCCTATGGTTATTTCCTAACTCAGCAGATTCATATGCCAAATTCATTGACTAATAAAGTGGATCAGACACTGACTGGGTCCTGTTTCACTAAGTCACCAACCAGTCCCAAAGCAGACTCTAGTGGATCTGGAAGTGTAGCAGTTATGAAGGAATTCTCTGCCTTAGGTAGCACATGGCCCAGTAAGGATGTGCAAGCAGACAACTGGAAGAAACTCAGTGCTTGCTGGATTCCATCTGACAGTGCTCAGCACGGCAGAAATCACCTCACATCTCACCTCATTTCCACACTAAACACATGAAGGGTCACAGCGTGGAGCCTTGTGTTATCATTTTGTGTCTTTTTATTTTATTCTATCCTATTCTATTTTATTCTATTCTATTTATTTATTTATTTATTCATTTATGTATTTATTTATTTATTTATTTATTTATTTATTTTTGAGACAGGGTCTCCCTTTAGTCCCAGCTGGCCTGAAGCTCACCATGTAGACCAGGCTGGCCTTGAACTCACAGAGATCTGCCTGCCTCTGCCTCCCGAGTGCTGGGATTAAAGACATGGGCCACCACTCCCGGCCTAAGATGGTTCTTAGCCGCCATGTAGGTGTTGGGAATTGAACCCAGGTCCTCTGCAAGAGCAGTCAGTGCTCTTAACTGCTGAGCCATCTCTCCAGCCTCTTTCTTTTTTCATGTGCATGTACATACACATATATGTATATTTGTATGTGTGTGGGGAGCATGTGTGTTTCTGGCTGTACATGTGTATGGAGGCCCGAGACTGATACTTTAGCATTTTTTTCTGGTACTGGGAATTGAACTTAGGACTTTGCACATGCTATATAGGTGCCCCAGCACTGAGCTATATGCTCAGCCCAGCATTATTATTAATGGTTATAGAATATGTTTTTCTTGTCTATTATAAGATATAGATTATAATGTAGCTTTTATTTCTCTATTCAACATTTATTGAATGCTTACTGTGTGCCAGGCACTGTGACGTTCCAATATTTTATTATTATTATTATTATTATTATTGGTGGTAGTAGTAGTAGTAGTAGTATTTGGTCTTTTTGAGACAAGATCTCCCTATAGCCCCCCAGCTGGCCTGGAACTTGCTTTGTAGACTAGGCTGGCCTTGAACTCAGAAGAGATCCACTTGCCTCTGCCTCCTGAGTGCTGGGATTAAAGATATGTGCCACCATGCCTGGCTGCTTTCCAGTATTTTAGATAACACTGTCATCAGCATCAAGTTTTTCTTCCAAACATAAAATTGTTTATTTGGAGATGGAATGGCTGGATCAGAAGGCACCAGCAGTTTTGAGACTGTACATAGGAAATGCTCACATTCCCAAAAGGTGTCCTGATTTCCATCCAGACCTTTTGGGAGCAATAACACTGCCTGTCTCTGGGCCCCTGGAAGCGTCATTAGACTCATTGACAAGTGCCATTCATCACCTCCTCACTGTGCTTTCCCCCCAGGGGGAGTGGGTGTCAAGTGTCCTCTGACAGAGCAAGGCAAGCAGCTGGCTATCCAGGTCTCCAACATCCTGGGCATGGACTTCTGTGGCATTGACCTTCTCATCATGGATGATGGCTCCTTCGTGGTGTGTGAGGCAAACGCCAACGTCGGCTTCCTAGCCTTCGACCAAGCATGCAACTTAGATGTGGGGGCCATCATTGCAGACTATACCATGTCCTTGTTGCCAAACAGGCAGACTGGGAAGATGGCCGTCCTCCCAGGACTGTCGAGCCCCAGGGAGAAGAACGAGCCAGATGGCTGTGCTTCAGCTCAGGGAGTTGCAGGGAGTGTCTATGCCATCAACAATGGGTCTACCTCTAGTGAGAGTGAACCTGAACTAGGAGAGGCCCGGGATTCCTCCGCAAACACAACGGGGGCCCCATCCCCACATGCTGCCCGAGCCTGGCTCCAGCGTTAACAACAGGACTACTTCGAACTACAACTCCAGTGAATTCCTGCTTTTTTGGCAGCATTTAAACCAAATCCTACTGCTTCCCTAAGTAGTTTCCAATGAATAAAATCTGGACTAATCTGATTTTATTTGCACAGAAACTAGAAATCCCATCTGGGCACTTAGCGTTCTTTCTAATGATGATTTGAACAAATGGCCTAGCTTTGTGGTTTTTATGCAGACTAATATAAACACACGTAGAACAACATCCTGAGTGATTGATTCGAGACCGATGTCTGTCTGAGCATTTGGCTAGAATGGTAGACTGTAAGGCACTGACTTGGTGCTGCTGTCTCAGGCTGTTAGCAGCAGTGAACATGAACTTGGACTGGCTCCTGGAAATACTGTTCTCACAGGCAGCCACGAGATGGAGGCATGAATGGACAAGCGGGACGTGACTGCAGCAATACACTTCACACTGCGTGTGGGATGCCCATAGAACACACAACCCAAACCCTGTTAGAAGATGGGTCTTTGCTCCCCCTCTGTCACCACGGTCCCATATTACTCTGACACTCAGGATATGGTGTTTTAGGGCTTCCTCATTGGCATTCTCCCTAAAGCACTTTGGAGAGGGGGGCAGCAGCATTCTTTGGCCTCACTCGTTGGCACGTGGCCTGCTTTGTCACTGGGGCTTTCTACAGATTGCTTTGCCACTCCGAATTGGGCCCCTGCCTCACCTGATGCCAGCTCCAGCAGCTTCCTGCACCTTTGCTGCCTTTGGCCTCATCTGGACACAAACTTAGATGAGCTATAGCCACACACTTTGTTTCTCAAGTGTGCACTAGAATCCAACACCATGGACTTCTTCCTTCTCAATAGACTCTGCTAACTTACCAACTAGAAACCAGTGGGGCTTTTGTTTCGTTTTGTTTTGTTTACAACAGAAAGTTTCTGGAAGATAATCATTCTCCCTCCTCCTCTTCTTGACCCTTTATGCACTGCTTAGCTGCAGGCCTTTTTCTTATATGAGTTGGTGTGGGGGCAGTTGGGTAGATAGAGCCAATGGGAACATACTCGGGTCCCCTACAGTTGTTGCCCTTATTCAGGATCCAGAAACCTGTCCTTATCAGTTTTTCCAAACTGGGGAGACTCAGGTGTCAGGAATTTCTCATTGAGGAGGGCTGGGTGGGGGTAACGTAGACGTGACAGCAAATGCTTTGTGCTTTTTGTTTTAACCCTTCAAGCAGTAGGTGAGATCTTTTCCTTTTCCATTTCTGCTTCTAGGAAGCAGAAACAAGCAGTGACCGAGTAGCCTAGAGCTGTGCACTCATGAGCTGCACATTCTTGAATTACTTCATTTTAGGTGGCTGGAACATTGATAATTCCTGTTTGGGATTATCTTTGAAGCCACGAAAGGAAAGAGGCCTCATAACTTTATAGACAGACCTCATTTAGTTTTTGAACCCTCCTGACACCTGTCACCTGTCAAAGCAGTGGCAAGTGCCACCACTCATTTTCTTTGTCAGATGCATTTTATAATGCTCTTTGGCTATCCAAATTTATTCTTTAAAAATAGACCTATCCCTAAAGGACAAAGATCTGCCCACTGAGGAAGCTTACACGTTGACAATGTCCAAAGAAAAAGAGGGTTCTAGAAATGTTCTGATTGTGTCAGCTTTGCTGGAATAAATATGCATATTCCCACAAGGGAACAACTGTCCCAAAGGAGTACCACCCATTTGGGTGCTTAATTCCCATACTTACTCTGCTGTAAATTCGAAGTTTGTATAACATCAAAAGTATTACACATTTCACGATACATTGAAATAGAAATTGGCTTCTAAAATACTGTAGCTAAAAACCAGATTTCACCAACTCACTGTACAATTGAAAAGTGTTTGGTGCCACGTAATGAGAACACTCCTCATGGCTAGAGTTTAAATGCAGTCCAACCTAGGTTGCATGCCACTGAACTGGAATCCAAGTCATGTGTTTTGTACAGTTGACAAATGATAATACTTCACCCTTACATAGACTAACACATATACCTTCTCTCTGCCTGGGTGGCTTTAGGAGAAAGTTTTATTTTTGTTCCTGCTGGAATTGGTCAGATGTGAGTGAAGTGTGGACCTCTCAGAAGCCGCAGTTTCACTGAGCCTCTTCTGGTTGGTCGGGTCTGTTCCAGTGAGGCCTTATCCCAAGCAAAGCAGCTCAAGTGCTTCCAGATTCCTTTGCCAAAGGAGGTCTGTTTCCCAGCAGGTAGAGACGTCTGTCATCATCATCAGCATCTTTACCTGAAACTAGCCCTGCTTAGAAGCAGAGAAAGCTGGATCACAGCTGGACTGTAGCCCTACTCTGGGGTTTCCCAGACCACAGCTGGCTATGGGCTCTGAGCCTCAGCCAGGTGGCCTGGCCGTACGTGGCACAGCTGCCTACACCTGTTGGAAAACATAAGGATACAGAGCCAGGACCTGGTTCTGGCGGTCCTGAAGCAGCTGATACCATGAGCTCTGTGTCTTTATTTTTCCATGCTTCAGACAGGGAAAAGGCCTATTTTGTTTACCTCTTGGGGCACTTTGAGGTCAGAGTGAGTTCATATGTGGGAGGTGGCAACACACATCTCCTTTGTGGGCTTTTGTGTTTCTCACCATTCCTGGAGGGGAGTTAAGAAAGGAAGCCATGTGTTCTTGGCATCAGCAAGCTAAACAATTGTTGGAGACCAGAAGAAAGCATGCAGCTTCTTAGAGGTCTTCCTTCTAGTCAGAGCAATGTCATAACCTGAAATGGCCCTTGGGGTCATCAAAGAACCTTCTGGATGTATCTTGTATCACTGGAAACCTTTAACTCTTGTATGCCAACTCTAAGTCTTCCTATGTAATGTATATTCAGCGTCTATGTATGGTCTTCTCACTATCTGGTATAGCATCTTGCAACTGGTCCAAACTTGAATGCCAATAGCTCAGTCACTCAGAATATATATGACTCTGCACTTGGGAAAGATGCCTTCGTGCTGTCTTGTCTGATTGGGTGTGGAGTGGGTCCAGAATGTCAGCTGGGAGCTTTAGGACACGAGCAACAGCATAAGTGCCTCATAAGCCACCACTGTCACAATTGCAGACTCAGAGCTCTCACCCATGTGAATCCAGGCCAGCTAGGCCAGGCTGTGAGTAAAGCGAAGGGGAAAGATCTGGGATAGCTTTGTGGAAGAGGAAATCAGGATCACTAGAGGGAAGGGGGGAAATGCTGCTGCTATTTTAATGAAAGGATCATGAATATAATGATTGAGGTAGATGGCGTTGGAGCTATTCTGAATGAAGATACTGAGGTGCTTAACTCCTGTCTACCCTAAAGGAGTGAGGAAGGTGTGCCTCATCCCTTTAAGTTCTGATGAAAACTTGGCAAATATGGGAAAGATGGAAGCAGGTAATTTGGAGTGCAGGGAGCGTCCAGGACCATCCAAGTAGCAGCTGACCTGTAGAGTAAATGGACCAGAATATCATGTGCAAGGCTTAGGGAGGAGAGCAAACCCATCACCAGGCAAATCATTTCACCAGGATGCTGTCCCTCGTGCCCAGTGGGGTGTAGCACCTGATTGTTGGTCATCTGTGCAGATGTTTTAGGAGGGGTCCTGACAACAGCTTTTTGTCTCTGTGACTGATGTCAATGCTCTTAGATCCTATATTAGTTGGTGTTCTCTAAAGAAACAACCTATAAAATGAATATATATATATATATATGGATTTATCAGATTAGTTTATGGGATAGGGTCCGAGTAGTCCAACAATGGTTGTACCACACCGGAGACGCTGAGAATCTGGTAGATACTCTGTCCACAAGGCTGGATGGGCTGGATATCTCAGTAGCCCCAATCTGGTGCTAAAAGCCTGATTCTGGGAAATCTGCTAGTCTTCAGTCTATGCTGGAATCCAAAGAAGGTCACAGCAGCAAGACCAACTCACCAGTGAGAGAGAAGGCAAGTGGCCAAGAGGGAAGCACTCCCTTCTGCCATGGCCTTTTATACCCGCTGCCATCAGAAGGTAACTAGGTCCACATTTAGAGTGTGTCTTCCAGCTTTAAATGATCCAGTCAAGAAGTCATTTCAGTTAATCCCAGATCCAGTCAAGTTGATATCCAGGATTAGCCATCGCAGATCCTGAGAGAAAACTCTAGAAACCCAAGGTTAGTCTAGATCATTGCTTTAAGACATTTGAACCAAGACCACTGTCCTCACAGAGACACTTATAATCCTTTCCTAGAACTAGGCCACCACCATTGCAAATCTCTTACTCAACTTGGAAGCTTTCCCTCCTGTAGTTCACTCTACTCTGACCTTTCCTTCAAGCCTTCCAGTTTCCTCATGCAGTTCCTATGCCACCACGATGTGGGACCACCCACGTCCCAGGCCCATTTGGTTACCTTACTTGATGAAGTCCATATTCTCTGAGGCTTTAAGGTAACTGGAAAGTCACCCTAGAGAGCCAGGTTCAAGGCCATAGTTAGAGCACCACTCAGAAATGAGTGTATTTTCCATCTTGCCAAAAGGGAATCTGAATCCAGAGACTACAGTCACTTAGTCACCAACAAGGCTGGACCTGTGGCTCTGTTTGTCCGCACAGCTAGCACTTGCCTCTTTCTTGGGCCCACCCTCTGCCCCTTCCATTCTGATGAGCTTCTGTTCTCAACATGATCCTAATGTGCCTACTGTCCAGGCTTCAGCACAATGAGATTTCCACAGTATAAGCCAGCTCCTGGCTAAGGCTGTCATTAGACTAGTGTAGACCGTGAGACATCCATCACCCCACGCTCAGTGATGGGGTGGATGGAGAAGCCCCAGGCCAAACTGACTAGGGGCTTCCTCTGTCCTGACGTAGCTGATGTCCTCTTACTGCAGAAGTCCTGGAGGTCAAGGCTTTGAAGTTCTGATGAGGAAGAAGGAGAGCTCCCGTGACTCAAGGTCCAGGTGCAGTCGAAACAAGCTCAAAAGTGTCTTCCCGCCGGGCATGGTAGTGCACGCCTTTAATCATAGCACTCGGAAGGCAGAGGCAGAGGCAGGCGGATCTCTGTGACTTCAAGGCCAGCCTGATCTACCGAGTGAGTTCCAGGACAGCTGGGGCTACAAGGAGACCCTGTCTCGAAAAGACCAAAAAAAAATAAAAGTTTCTTCCCATCTTCTGTTCCCATCACCCTGACAGTTAGATACAAGACAGACATTCTTTCTGTTGTAAGCCTGCATGTCAGCTATGGACTACCTCTTCAGACTCAGGCAGGTCTGATAACCGGGCTCCCTTCTGACCTCCTGGGTTTTTGTGGTTTCTAAGGGACTTGTGTTTTTGCAGCTCCAGCTGAGCCCAGACTTCTGCTACCATCCTGTAAGCTACAGAATTGTCGAGTCATCCCTGCACTGTGTCTGCTAAGACATGAAGCTTAATTCCCTCTTCCATTTCTACATACTGCAAAATGTAAATGAATGTATGTGTTTCAGTGCTGAGGGAGGGTATGGCAGATGCTGTAACAGAGCAGGCTTGGCAACACAGAAGTTTCTTTAATACACCTCAGAGGAATCTCCACCTTCCCTCCACATGGACTTTGTCTCTGTTCCCTAGAACAAGTCAATTCTATTCGTGCTTCCATGCACATTCCTCTTATCTGCCCTTGATTCCTGCTGACATTTCACCTGTTACCATGGGTATAGCTTTTAAAGAGATTTTCATCAACAAAGACATCTCCCTCTCCCAGGGGAACTGGATGCCATCTCTGAAGGTGACACACTTTTCATCCTCAATGCCCTGGCTTGGCATCACAGTAGCCCCACACACCTCTAGGGGTTGGGTACACCTCTTGGGGGCAACAGGGACTAAAGTGATAGTGCCCATTTAAGTCAGACCAGATGCGTGTGACACTGGACACAGTCACCTCATCCTGCTTATTCTTTTGTCAGCTGTAAATGTGATCTATAAACACAGTCTTGAGCATGAAGCATTTCACACAGGCCAGGCTTTCTTCAGGTTTCATTGCTCTTGCTCCCCCAACTGTGAGCAGACACAAGCAGTGCCTTCCTGGGATCATGGCTTGGTGCCAAGGGATAAAAGCTGTCAGACAGCAGCTTTACAACTGGGGGGGGGGGGGGGGGGGGGGGAGATGCTGGGGGTAGGGCTGGCTGCTGCTCGAGCAGACTGTGTTTCAAGCTTAGTGTTTGGAAGGCTCCATCCATCCTTGAGATTCTATGGTGCAGTAGTGCCAGACACAGGAGATGTATTTGGCTTGGAAAAATCCTGGAAGAAAGGCGGCCTGGGAAGCTGGGAGGTTGGGAAACTGCGGAGAAGCCTGACCTTGCATGATTTAGCACCTGGTTTTCTTGGCGCTTCCTATATTAGGTTTGCTGGCTCTGCATCAAATGGAAGGAGGAGGTGCCAGGAAGTTGCAGTAAACCTGTCAAACAGAGGGAGAGGGGAGAACAGAAGGCCAGGGGTGGGGGTGGGGGGCTGTGCGGGAATGCTGAAAGCCCGACAGTACCATCTGGGCTTGGCAGGGATGATAGCCCTGAGGACAGATAAAACCAGCCAGTAAAGCATCTGAAGCTCTGATGTCTTAGCCTGGTCCTCGATGGGATGCCCAGAATCTCCTATACAGAAGGAATACTGATTTCTTGTAAAGGAAGAGTGTGGGACACTGAATGACTGTGAAGAACTGATATGCTTTTGTTGAAGACAGGATAGTGTGTTTAGTCCCACCCGGTGGTCCCAAGAGCTCCAGGGGTGTGCTGCAGCTGGCTAGTCCTGGCCCTCAAAAATGGGTTGTTTTTTTCTTTTTTTTTATTTATTATTTATGTGTATGAATGTACTGTCTGCATGCAGGTCTGTGCACCCGTGTTGTGCAATGCTGCAGAGGTCAGAAGAGGGTGTTGGATTCCCCTGGAACTGGAGTTCAAGACGGTTCTCAGCTGCCATGTGGGTGCTGGGGATCGAACCCAGGTCCTCTGCAAGAGCAGTTGGAGCTCTCAACTGCTAGGCTATCTCTCCAGCCCGGGTTGTTTAATTTTCAAGTATATTGTGAGTTTGTGACTAAGCATAGAGACCAAGTCATAATAAAATTTTATAAATTTATGATTGAAGTATATTTAAAACAGGCTGAAGAGGAGGTTCAGCTGGTAAAGTTCCTACTACATAGCATGCATGAAGTCCTGGATTCCATCCCCAGTACTGTATTCACTAGTCTGTGGACATCTGTGAGCTCAGCACTTAAAGTGGAGGCAGGAGGATCAGAAGTTCTAGGTTATCCAGGACTACGTAGACCGTTCAAGGCCAGGGTGGGCTACGTGAGACCCTGCTTCCAAAAAAACAAAGCCACAGGCAATAAATGCTGAAAACTCAGAAACTTCCTGTTTTGTTGTTGTTGATATTTTTGAAATTATTGATATTCTTGCACCTCACACCAGCAGTGTGTAATCAGCCGTAGTAGAAGTATTTACATCACAGGGGCTGGAGAGATGGCTCAGTGGCTAAGAGCGCCAACTGCTCCTGCAGAAGACCTGGGTTCGATTCCCAGCACCCACATGGTGGCTAAGAATCATCTTTAACTCCAGTTCCAGGGGGAATTGACACCCGGGTTCGATTCCCAGCACCCATATGGCGGCTAAGAACTGTCTTTAACTCCAGTTCCAGGGGAACCCTCTTCTGACTTCCTCGGCATTGCAGGACATGGGTGCACCAGCCTACGTGCAGACAGTACACTCATATACATAAAAAATAATAATAATAAATTAAAAAAATAAGAAGTATTTACACCACAGAAATGGTCAGACACTAAGATCAGGTTTGTTTCCTCCAAGAGATGGTTGTTCAACATTTACCAGCATGCTGTGCCTGTGGATGAAGAGGGCAGAACCTAATACAAACAAGCATAGAAGCATCATAGTTCCAGGGAGGTAGGATGTATGAAGGTTTTTCAGAAACAAGTGACCTAGTGTAATATGTACAATGATGGGGAGTTAGAAAACTATGTGGCAACACTGTTTTCGGCTATTTCTGTCTAGTTTTCATTTTTCACATTTTTTTTTTACCTGTCTCTTTTGCTTGGAAATTTTTGGAGTGATTTGTGAGGTTCATTCTCACTTGTGGGAAGCACCTTGTCGGAGTCTCTGAGGGAAGAGTCCACTGCAGTTCTTCTTCCATAATTGAAATAAGGAAAACCTGCAGTAAAGAAGAGATCTTCACTAGCCATCAGAATAGCCCATTTCCAAGTCGGTTACACTGCAGTAACCCACAGTGTAACAGAGAAGAAATCACTTCTCAATGATCGTTTTGCTCTCTTCAGCTTTTTGTATTAAAATCATTACTGTGGAACAGAATGCCTGCCTTTGTGCTCTGTGGCTGTTGGTGGTCCATTTAAGTGAGAGTCATGAGCTGAATCTCCTTCTTATTACTTACATATTGTAGAATGAGGGGAACACTTCACAGAAACCCCGCCCTATTCACTCGCATACCAGCTGCATTCTGAAAAGCCATAATTTTCCTTTCAAACGCAGAGCGCTGTCTGGATCGTGGTGTTGTCAGCACCCAGCTGTCAAGATGATGGAAAATACTGCTGCAGACGGTGGGAGCTTGTCAGGGGCCGATCGCCATGCTCTCCTGGATGACACCTGAATTATGATTCAGAGAGCACCGGAGAGTTGAAAGCTGTTCAAAATGGCGGTGTGGAACAGCAGGATGGGGAGCCAGGGGTCCCCTCAGGACTAAGAGACTCTTTTTTTTTTTGAAAATTTTTTGTTTATTTTTGTATGTGTATGAATGTACTGTCTGCATGTAAGTTTGTGCACCCGTGTCGTGCAGTGCCGCAGAAGTCAGAAGAGGGTGTCGGATTCCCCTGGAACTGGAGTTCTCCTGGAATTGGAGTTACAGACGGTTCTCAGCCGCCATGTGGGTGCTGGGGATCGAACCCCGGTCCTCTGCAAGAGCAGTCGGTGCTCTTAACCGCTAGGCCATCTCTCCAGCCCCAGGGCTAAGAGACTTTTAAGTCCACTCAAAGAACTCTGTCAGGCCAAGCAGGGCCATCAGGCCTGCTCTTGCCTGATATTTCAAGAGAATTCTTGGAAGAAACTAAGATTAGAACATTGGGGGTGACAGACCTGAGCTCGCCTCTGGAGAAGGAGGAGAGCCAGGGAACTCGAGCTGAGGTAAGGGAGTCGTGGTCACTTCTTGTCACTGCAACCAAGGAGGATTTGTGGTATGATCCCAAGTTACATAGTCTTGTCATCCTTTAATTTTAGGGGCTGGAGAGGTGGCTTCATGGTTAAGAGAACTGGCTGCACCTGCAGAGGACCTGGGTTTGGTTTCTAGCAGCCACATGGCAGCTCACAGCATCTGTAATTCCAGTCCTAAGAGATCCAACACCCTCTTCTGGCCTCCATGGGCATTAGACATGTATGTGGAGCACATGCAACATGCAGGCAAACACTCATATCCAGAAAGTAAAAATAAATAAATACTTTTCCAAAAATATTATTTTATTTCTCTCTCTCTTTCTCTCTCTCTCTCTCTCTCTCTC